>CM035157.1:117917368-118517368 GCA_020205615.1 Panax quinquefolius | reverse complement strand
AAGTGCAGTGGAGGTAATTGTTGAAGTGGAATCTTCACAAGAAGACAGAGAAGAAGAAGAGGATGATGAGGTTGAGATTATAGTTGTGGGCTGTGATAGTTATAGGAAAGCTAACTACAATCAACTGTACTCCTACCTTCTGATGATGCCTTTTCACAGAGCCCAAATTCTCAACTCTTGGGATCACATGTTCTGGACCTTCAAAGCCTATCCAACAATCTCAGTGCTAGCTCATGGACTCCAAGGCAACCTCAACTTTGCCCGTAAGCTGATTATAAATGGCTCTTCTTCAGTAAACAGGCATGAGGTACAAACTATCCCCATCTCTTTCAGAATTAATCACTGTCCATCATCATGTTTCAACCAATTCTATGAATTACCAAGATGGTTGGAAGTGATTCTTCATCCACTCAATCAATTCCCAGTTACAAAATCCCAACATTTTGTAATTGATGAACCAAATTTGCCCAATTTTCTTCTGATACAACCTCCTATCATCTCTCACTCTACGATTACTGGTCCAAGTCCAATCGTAGAGTCACATGCTCAAGTTGTAGAATCACCTCATCCTGAAGCTCAACCCCACACACCAGTCCCTCCATCAGATGTCCCTTCCTCATCCTCTAAGGAATATTTCAACCTTGATCTTGCTCTCTACACTATGCAAGATCAATACACAAGGACCCCTCCTCCAAATAGTTCACAACTCCTTGAACTCATATCAGATCTTCCCACCAAAACAGAGTTGTCTGAAGCATCCAAAAAGGTGACCAAGGACATACAAGAAGAACTTGAAGTTCACTCAGACCTTGTTCAACTAAGGCCGACTCATCTGATAGATGCTGCAAATACTCTCCCAAGCACCCTAAGTTCTGAGCTCACAAAAAAGCTTAGGGAGATCATAAAGGAGATGATTCAGAGCGTTAATGAAAGGGATCAAATCCACTTTCAAGCCGCTAAGAAACACAAGGATGTTGTTATGATTTTACAGACCACTTGGGAGTCCCAGAACAACCTTATGATACAAAGTATCACAAATCTACAAACTGCAGTGAAAGAATTTCAAGAATTCTCAATGGGTCAAATGAAATAGACGAAAAATGTCCTGACCATTCTCCAAAAGAGGGAAGCTCATTCTGATTCTCTAATTAAAGAAAACCGTGAAGACATTACTCAATCCCAGCATCAGCTCAACGAGCTTGTCCAAGGTATGCCTCGTCTATCTGAAGACATTCGAACTCTTGATGCTGACATAAAGGGGGAGAATAAAGGAAAATGAGGCAAAGGTAGAGGCACATTCATAGCTCAATCCTCAAGAAGCCCTCCTACAAGGCAGCCTCAATATCAGACTCCATGATCTGAACACCAGCAAATTTTCATGGCACAACCATTAAGGAGTCAAGGCCCTCCTTCCAGCTCACACGAAGTGACCACCACAGGCCTAAGAATGCCGATTGGAGATCCGACATTCATGAATAGGCACGATCATAATGAAAGACTAAGTCAAAGTGAGCTAGAAGATATTGCACGGAGAGACGAAGCAAGAAGGAGAAGAAGAGCTGAGGAGTATGCAAATTCTTCGAGAAGCAAAAGGTAAAAGAAATAGAGATAAGTTGAAACTCAATTCTTATTGACGTAACTAAGCTTAATTGTAATATCTATCTTTATAAACATCAATAAATTCATGCTTATTCTCTAGAAGTTTTAGCTGCTCACCGAAACACTAAGTCATACTTATTTTCTAGTAACTGCATCTAGAAATTGATAATCATGATACAAATCTCCTTGGTTATGTCAACATCAAATAGGGGGAGATTGTTGGGAGATTGTATATTTATAATTTGAAGTTGAAATTTAATTGTCATGATTATATGTAAAGTCCTTCAAAGGATGCATGTACAAGGACTTAGTGATAGATCAAACTTGTTACGTTGATCTGGTCTTTAATGTTTATCATTCTGTAAATGAATGTATAGAAGAAAAGATCAAAGCTGTTAGGTTGATCTATAACTTGAGATGTAATAGATAGGGTTCAACTGAATTGTAGTCTATCGAGCTGATCAAAGAAATTGCAGAAGCCAAGATAGAATCGTAGAGCATCGAGGATCGTAGTGTATCTGCTTTGAAGAGCCTCTCCTAAAATCGTAGAATGGTCCAAACATTTGCCGATCCAACTCAAAGATCGTAGTGTGCCCTCGCAAACGTAGAGCCTGCAAGACAAGCAAGTGAAGATCGTAGTGTGACAAGTTCTTAAGAGAAATTGTAGTGCTCTTATCTGGTATCAAGCATCAAGGTGGCAAGACACCACAATCAGAATCATAGAGTATCATATGTCTATGTCAGAAGCATTAAGCCTTGCTCATTTGTTTAAAGATAAATCCCAACAAATGTAGAATGGGTTATAAACGTTGAAGTCCTCACCAGTCCCAATAACAAAAAAGATATCCTTAGTATGCAACAAAGAAAATGTATTGAAGAAGCTAAGGAAAGTACCATGGGGCAGAAGAAAACATCTTTTCAGGTATTAGGTGAGATGACAGTCTGCTGTGTCATTGGGCCAGTCTGCTAATTAGAAACTGTGCAAAAAGTCTCCATCAAAGCTCATAAATGTCAAATGCATTTAATGCTTCAACGGATGTCTTCAACGGATACATTTCAAAGACATCTTATATACACAGATTCAGCAGATGAAGAATAAGTAAACAAGCACAAAACAAAAAGCTAAAGAACACTCAACGATCAAACTCTACGATCTTAAAAAGGGAAAGCTTGCTCAGCGACTCAGTTCTTTCATACAAGAGCTTAACGACAACTGAGTAGCACCATTCAAGAACTCATCAACTACTATCAAGTGAAGTAAGAAGTTCCAAGTCAGAAGGACTTGAAGAGTTCTAAGTGAACTGTGAAGAACCAAGTCTGCTGGACTTGAAGAGTTCAAAAGTGAACTGAGAAGTGCCAAGACTACTGGTCTTGAAGGAATCTTTGAGATTCAGAAAGTGTAAAGATATCCTTAGTGGATTTCCTACTCGAGGAGTAGAAAAGTGGACTGGGAGCTTTAAGTGCTCTAAATCACTTAAAATTTTTGTGTCTCTTACACTCTTGCTATATCTGCTATAACTGTCATAACTGCTATAACTGCTTCACTCTCATTAACTCACTATATCTTAAAGAGAGAACAAACAAATCTTAATTCCGCTATGTTTGAACCATTATCAAAACTAACAAAGCATTTTGAGAAAGAATTTAAAATATCTATTCAACCCCCCTTCTAAATAACTATTGTGCCTCCGGGAACTAACACATAACATCCAGTAATAGTCCCAAACTGGGGAATATTCAACATTCACTCCTAATGAGTGAGAATGTCAAACGGGTGTCTAAGCTCCTACCTATATATACTACATGCAAAAGTGTATATGCAGTTTATTGTAATTGTGAAAAACTAAGCAAATGCTACTTTGTTTATTTTTTCAATGGAAAACTAAGAAAATGTTATAAACTAAGTAATTGACTTAGTTTATTTTACTATTGAAAAATTAATTAAATAATATATAAATACATGTTGGGCCCACAAAAATTGCAATTGAATAATTCTGAGAGAAATTTCATCAAGAATTTCATCAAAAATTACAAATATGACCATTCTTATACCAATCATTCAACCAACAATTGCTTATTATATTATATAAGGCAACAAATGACTAACAATGCATGACTAAATAATAAAAATGCATAAGTTGCCATTGCACAAAACAATACATGACTAACAATACATTCATAAGTTTTCATTGCACAAAAATATCAGCTAAACAATATAAGCCTCACTTTCATGACTAACAAAAATATTTGATTCAATACATGACTATCAATATCAGTCTGACTTTCAAATTATGTACATGAATAAGCTACTATTGCACAAACAAGATTAATTTAGGCAATAACTTAAGCTTTTAATCAAACTGATATATCAAATTTGCTAATTATATGCTATATATGCAAATTAAGGAACAAAATTGGGGAAAAATCCTTGCTGCCAGTCACAAATTATGCCAATAAATAAAACAAATTTTAAAAACTATGTATGTACATACTCAAGCTGCTAGTCAAATTTTTGACACAAATTTGGGGAAAAAATTATGGCAACCCAAAATACTTAAGTTGATAACAAAATTTAGCAAACAAGTTAACTTAGGAAGGCTAACCTTTAAGCTTTAATTGATCAGACGATGATAGGAGCCAGAGGCTTGAGGCAGGAGGCGACCGAAGGAGGCGAAAGTAGAGGACTACTGAAATAGAGGCGTGGCGGTAGAGGCGACAGAAAGAAGAGGTGGTCACCGGAAGAGGTGAGAAAGAGGGAGGTGCAGAGGTGAGAGAGAGCGAGAGAGAGAAAGAGAGAGATCGACTGATGCGGTAGGGGGGGGGGGGCCAGGAGGAACTGATAAAGAGGTAATATATGAGTGAGAGATCGACTGATGAGGCGGCAGAAGAAATGAGACTAAATTTAGGACTTATTCTTGACAAAACTTTTGTCGACCATAGGTCTGTCGAAAATAACTTATTCTCAACGAAAGTTTTGTCGATATTAGTCCTAGTTTCGTTGAACTTATTACTGGTGCTGGCGAGAACCTTGGCGCCAAGGGTTGCCCATTATTTCCGACAGACTTCCGTCCATATTAGAATATTTCTAACAGAACTATATAATCAGCAAAATATTATGTTGATATTACCTTATGACAAAAGGATTTTATTTCGTCGACTATAGTTCCGCCAGATTTAACCAGTTTTCTTGTAGGGTATTAGCATAACCAATGAATATACAATCAATTATTTTTGAATCTATTTTCACCTTTTTGGTTGCAGGAAAAATTACTTTTGCTAAACACCCCTACACCTCTAAGTGTTTATAAGACAACTTACGTCATTTTAATAATTTCTAGTGTAACACCTCAGTCCCGCATCGAAAGATAGGGGAAAAATTTGTTTGCATATAAAAAAATAAGTTACTACCAATAGTACCTTCAAGTCCTGGCCTTTTAGGTGAGCCTGTGGTGGGCTAAGATGACGCAAGAAGATATTATTGGGTCAGTGGTTTAAGGCTTTATTTTGATGGATTTGATTAGATTCAGACTCAGAATTTTACTCGGGTTATTTCTAATGGTATCAGACCCGACTCTCGAAAGCTCGAGTCGGGTCATCAGATCGGGTTGTCGGAGGTGGGGACACGAAGGCTGGTGGTATTATCCGACAATGGAGAGATGGAGGTCCGGAGGTGGGGACAAAACCAGTCGGTATTATCCTACAATGGCTAGAGATGTCAAGATCTATGGACCGTGTGTATGATCGTTTTTGACGGGAACGCCAAAGATTTGTGGACCGTGTGTGTGATTGGTTCTGACGGAGACGTCAGAAATTTAAGTGGGGGAGTTTCTAACACCCTCAGTCCCATATCGAAAGATAGGAGAAAAATTTGTCTGCATATAAAGAAATAAGTTACTACTAATAGTACCATCAAGTCATGACTGTAAGACACCAACTTTTATGAATAAAGATTAATTTTCTCCAAATATCTTTTTGAATAATAAGGTGTGGATTTGATATAATGTTATAGTTATAGGTAATATTTACAAATTTTACAAAGTAAGTAAGTTGTCATAAAATATTTGTTTGGTCGGAGAATATTCATTTTATCAGGGAATATTCGTACGACGGCACAATTATTAGTGGGCCCCATAAAGGAATTACTGTCGAAGTTAGAAAATGATAGAAATAACTTTTTATAAAAATAACGACAAAAGTTTTACCGTTAACTGTTGAAATAACCGGTGATAAAAGTACAGTAATACACGTGGTTGCATAGTAGTACACGGTATTGTACAATATCTTTGATTATTGATGCTTACGTGAGAAGTCACTCAGTTTTATTCAATTATTATCACAGTAATTGCTGCATAGTATCTCATATTATTGATTCAATTATTATCACAGTATCATCTGCATAATATTTTATATTATTAAATCAATAATTGAGACGACAAAATTATTCATATTATTATTTGCATTGTTGATGATGTCTAGAAAGTTCTGTCAATGAAAGGGGTTTGGTCATCTAATTGCGCGCAATAAGTAGAAGTCCTTATCGGAAAGCCCCCTCTTTCTTGAGAATGATCTGATTGTTAATATTGCAAGTTATAATATTAATGATGAATAAATGTTATCAGAAATGTGTTTAGAGAAGCCAAGTGAGTTAAGATAAATAGAGGGGGTTTTATGAAGTATTTGTTGTAAATTTGGCTTATTACATGGACCCCCACTTTCTCATTTTTCAAATTCATCGGGAGAAAGTTATCTCAGTTTTGTTTTATTAATTAATTATATATATATATATAAGATTTATATATATATATATGTGTGTGTGTGTGTGTGTGTGTTAGAGTTTATGCCCTAGAGGCCAATTATTTGATATAATTGCTTAACGTTTTGATATTATGTTTGATTGAATAAATGAATGATTTTATTATGGTTTTATTTACTGAGTTATATAAATGTTAACATAATAAAAATCCTTAGAATAGTGATACAAATTATATAGTTTCAAGTATGTGACTTGAACATGAGATTATATAATTATAATTAGTATCATTGTTCTTAAATGTCCCTAGTCGAGTATCATTGTTGATGGGACAACAATGATGTATTGAGACTAGTATGTGGATTGACTGATGACCAAATCTCATTGGTCATAAATATATGAGATATTAAGTCAATGCATAGGTACATGTTAGAGAAAGATGTACTGGAAAGACCCACCATGAGAATTCTATGTGGAGCATTATGCGAAGTGTCATTAGCAATTCTCATAGTGACAATGATGTAATGGTCCTCCGACCTGAAATCACTATATTACTACACGGGAATTTATGTACTTTGAAATCATCAAATGTCACCTTTAATAGGGTGGACTATAAAGGTGATTATTGGGTACATCATGAATCGTGTGAGGAATATGAGTGATCTAGATGGAATTTAACCCTCCTATATATTAGGGATGATATCCATAGGCCTCTTGATTGAGTAGGACTATGAAATGCATGGCCATGCTCAAATAGTGATTTGTTTCATATAGTCTACTCATTGATCAAAAACTTCAGATTAAATTATGAAGAGTATGACACATTCCATGACTCGAGTTTAATGTAGGATATTAAGGTTAAAAGGATTAAATTACATTGAAACATTGGTCACGAAAAAGGTTGCATCGAATCATCGATCTTATTATTACTTGGGTAGCGATGATGCATTACTAGATGCAGCTCACTTTATTTATAATTTTATAATATGATTTTAAAATTATTGCCAACGTAATAATAACCTATAAGGTCACACACATAGAAACGTAATTAAAGAAAATTAATTTAAATTGTAAAGATTTAAATATATCAATATGATTGATAGTATTTAAATTACGAATTTAAATTAATAGGATAATTTACATATATGGGTATATTAATTAAGTAAGTCTTAATTAAGATATATATATATATATATATATATATATAAATTCATATTTTATTAAATTAGGTTTTGAATAATTCCTTTTAATCGCTATATATATGATATTTAGCAGCCATTTTTAGGTATTATTCACAAACCAAAACCCTAGCCGCTCTTAGAGAGAGACTAGAGAGAAATTATTTCGAAATCCTCATCCTTGGTGGCTAGTACCGCAATTACTTCTTCTGCAGTTCGTAGGACGATTCGTGCGGAGTGTTCGTGTGGATACCGTAGAGACGCAGTCCGTTTGAATTGCGTTGGAGATTCGAGCACATCGATTCTAGCTTTAATAATCGGTATAATTTCTAACCTCTGAATTAATTGATTTTTCGCATGGATCCTGTTTAGGGTTTAAAAATTGCTTTTAAATTTTATTTTCCGTTATGTGATTCTGTGTCGAAACCCTACAGTGGTATCAGAGCTACTTGCGAAATGATTAATTCAGATAACATATTTAATTGATTTCGATATATATGATATGTGATGATACAATTTTACCGATCTGAAATTGATTACATTATTTTCGATATATATGTTATATGATGATACAATTTTACCGAACTGAAATTGAGTATATGATATTCTGTAATCTACATATTATGGTATTATGAATATCAGTAATAGATTTGCATGTATATGATGTTTAGTTAATTGAGTATATGATATTCTGTAATCGACATATTCTGGTATTATGAATATCAGTAATAGATATGCATGTATATGATGTTTTGTTAATTGTATCTTATATGGCGTAATAACAGTATACAACTTATATTCTAATTGGATTAGAAGTATGTAGATTCAGTTTAATATGATTAATTGAAACTGGACATATATGATATGTATCGGTGTATTGTTATTATGATATTTTTGGTGGATTAAATATATAATTAAAAATTGTTTTGAGATTCAGTATGAAAAAATTACTTGTCTGATTGTAGTTCAAAAATTTTTCCAAGAAGTTGCTTGACCGACCCATTGACCGGTCAGTGAGACCACTCGTCGACCGATCGGTTCACCGGACCACCGCCAGGGGGGAGACCCCCCATTGGACCCCGTGGAAATGCATGCGATGGTCGTGTCCCCTATATGTTATATATAGTTTTCTTTAATTATATATAAATTGTTATGTGTTTATTGTGATATGCATGGTGCACGATTATGGCCTTTTGAGCCCATAGGTTAGTGGTTTTGGTTTTGAAATACGGCTTGCATGTAGTGCCTTTCTATAAATTCTAATGTAATATTCTCTTCTCATCTAAATCCCTCGAATGTAACTTCGAGGTTTCTTTATGTCATGTAATAATCATAATCGATGAAGATGTCAAGATGGAGAACACGATGGAAAGATGATGATGGAGAGGAGGCACATGCTTGAGGAAGATCCAGGAAGCTATTTATTTTAAGATTTTTACCACCTTAGATTGACCTTGATCTTTCATTAACTTGAAAAGATTGATGATGGATTGGGCCATATCTCATGACACATTTAATTTACGCACTTTATTTATGCTTGTATGTGATATGATATGATAAATAATGTGCATGCTTAATAAGATTAAAATTGGTGAGATCTATATTTATTAATAAAATCCCTCATTAAATTATTAAGTCTAAATCAGATGCCTTCCAATGAATAACACTCATCAAGACCTTGATCAATAGATGTAGGTTTGCAAAAGCAAAGTACCTTATTTATCTAGGTAAGATGCGATAGGATAATTGTGATATCCAAACTGTTAAAATCATTGGGCCCGACTTAACTAAGTTATCTCAATAGGATTGTGGACTTAGAGGCATAGAGTTTGGTAAGTACCATTAGATGGACTAGAAACAATTGTTGTTTACCAAACTATCCAAGACTTATATATGATATAATTGACAAAATGGTTGTCTACCTAAATAATTGTGTTTTAAGAGATTAGCCAAAGCTAACTTAAGTCATAATGAAATATGGATCTTGGCTCACTAGAAAGATTTAATAGAAAATGCTTTCCGAATTAATGGCGAGGGCTATTAATTTGAATAAAATAGTGGGAGGTATATTTTGAATGTACTATTATCAATTACATAATATACACTCTGCAATTTGACTTATTATTTTGGCACTTATAAATTGTAGATATCAATGGCAAACAACAACAACACAAGTAGTCTTTCACTACGATCAGTCCTTGAGAAGGACAAGCTGAGTGGAATTAATTTCCTTGATTGGCACAGGAACTTGAGGATTGTCCTCAAACAAGAGCGCAAGCTATATGTCCTTGATGGGCCCATTCCTGCAACACCAGCTGTCACTGCACCACGTGCAGAGCATAATGCTTACAAGAAGCATCAAGATGATGCTATGGACGTGAGTTGTCTCATGCTAGCAACCATGAACGCTGAGCTTCAAAAGCAACATGAGTTGATGGATGCTTATGAGATGACCGAGCATCTCAAGAAATTGTTCAAAGGGCATGCTCGACAGGAGAGGTATGGTACAAGCAAGGCGTTGTATCACTGCAAGATGGGTGAACGTGATCCAGTTGGTCCACATGTGCTGAATATGATTGGGTATATTGAGTACCTTGATAGGTTGGGTTTTCCAATCACTCTGGAAGCCCAAACTGATCTTGTTTTGCAATCATTGAACATCAGCTACTCTCAATTTGTTATGAATTATCTAATGAATGAAATTGAGAAACCCCTTACTGAGTTGTTGAGCATGTTAAGAACTACAGAGAACAACATGAAAAAGGCAGGACTTGCTCCCCTAATGACGGTGCAAAAGGGAAATACTAAGAGAAATTGTAAAGCTAAGAAGAAGATAGGATCTAAATCTGGTGCTAAACCTAATCCAAAAACCAAACAAGCTTTAAAACCTAAAGGTGGGGTGGCTAAACAAGGTGATTATCACTTCTGTGGAAAATCTGGACACTGGAAGAGGAATTGTCATGCTTATTTGGAAGAAGTGAAGAAAAAGAAAGGAAGTGTGACTTCTGTTTTAGGTATATATGTTATAGAAGTCAACTTGTCTACTTCTACATCATGGGTATTGGATACTGGATGTGGTTCTCACATTTGTGTTAATGTGCAGGAACTTCGAAGGAGTAGGACTTTAGCAATAGGAGAGGTTGACCTACGTGTTGGGAATGGAGCAAAAGTTGTTGCACTGGCCGTAGGAACTTATCATTTATCTTTTCCCTCTGGGCTAGTTTTAGAATTAGAAGATTGTTATTTTGTGCCTGCTATAAGCAAAAACATTATTTTTGTTTCTTGTTTGGACAAGAAAGGTTTTTCATTTATAATAAAGAACAATTGTTGTTCGTTTTACTTAAATGATATATGCTATGGTGTTGCACAATTGTTTAATGGTCTTTATATTCTTGATTTAGAAATGTCTATCTATAACATAAATACAAAACGATTTAAATCAAATGATTCAAATCCGACATATCTCCAGCATTTGTCGTTTGGGCCATATAAATGAAAACGCGTATCAAAACTCCATAAAGATGGATTTTTGGATTCATTTGATTTTGAATCATATGAAAATGTGAATCTTGTTTATTAGGCAAGATGACTAAAGCCCCTTTCACTTTGGACACGATTGAGCAGGGCTAGCGATATATTGGGACTTATACATAGTAATGTATGTGGACCCATGAGTTAGATTAGTAAAGGTAGGTTTTATTACTTCATTACATTTCTTGGCGACTTGGTAGATATATGAATATGTGTATCTTATGAGACACAAAATCTAAATCCTTTGAAAAGTTCAAGGAATTCAAGAATGAAGTTCAAAACCAATTTGGCAAAAGCGTAAAAAGCCCTTCGATCCGATCGAGGAGGTGAATACTTAAGCCAAGACTTTGATGACCTTCTAAAGGTGTGTGGTATTATATCACAACTCACTCCACAGAACACCATAATGGAATGGTGTGTGTATAGAGGAGAATCAAACCTTGTTGGACATGGTATGCGATCAATGATGAGTCATGCGAGATCTTCCAATAAGCTTACGGGGTCATGCCCCAGAGACAATTGTGCATTCACACTTAACCGTGTTCCTACAAAAATGGTTCAGAAGACACCATATGAGATGTGGACTGGGAAACGTCCTAGTATGTCGTTCATGAAGATTTGGGGTTGCCAGGCATTTTTAAAACGTCTGGATTCTGACAAGCTCGGACCCAAATCTGACATATGTAATTTCGTGGGATACCCAAAGGAAACGAAAGGGTATTATTTCTACAAACCTTCTGAGAACAAAGTGTTTGTTGCTCGAACTAGTATTTTTCTAGAAAGAGAATTTGTCTCTAAGGGAAATAGTCGGAGGAAAGTAGAACTCGAAGAAATTCGAGAACCACAGAATATCATTGAACCTGAGTTGGAACGTAAGCAAGAACCACAAGATGTTATGGAAAGTGAACCTGCTCAAATTACACAAGGAATTCGTAGATCTGGTAGGACACGCCAAGAGCCCGAGAGATATTATGGATATCTTGTGACTCAAAAGCGGCGATGTGATGCTCATAGATCGAGGATGAGCCTGCTTCCTACCATGAAGCTATGAATGGACCAGATTCTGAGAGATGGCTTGAAGCCATGAGATCTGAAATGGACTCCATGTATACTAACCAAGTATGGACTTTGGTTGATCCACCCGAAGGGATAAAACTAATAGGGTGCAAGTGGGTTTTCAAGAAGAAAATCGACATGGAGGGTAATGTACAAACCTATAAAGGCCGACTTGTAGCAAAAGGTTTCAAACAAGTTCAAGGTGTTGACTATGATGAAACCTTCTCTCCAATGGCAATGGTTAAATCCATCAGGATCTTACTTGCTATTGCAGCTTTTTATGATTACGAAATCTAGCAGATGAATGTCAAAACTGCTTTCCTTAATGGAAATCTCCTTGAGGATGTGTACATGACATAACCTGAGGGTTTTATCGCTCCAAAGGATGCTGAAAAGGTATGTAAGTTGCAACGATCCATTTATGGATTTAAGCAAGCCTCTCGGAGTTAGAATCTTCGATTTGATGAAGCAGTCAAAGAGTTTGTCTTTATTAAAAATGAAGATGAACCTTGTGTATATAAGAAGGTTAGTGGGAGTCACATTGTATTCCTGATATTATATGTTGACGACATATTAATTATTGGGAATGACATTCCTTCATTACAGGCTGTAAAAACATGGTTAGAAAAATGTTTTTCCATAAAAAATTTAGGCGATGCAGCCTACATTTTAGGTATCAAGATCTATCGAGATAGATCGAGAAAAATGATCGGCCTAAGTCAGAGTACATATATTGATAAAGTGCTGAAACAGTTCAGCATGCAAGAGGCAAAAAGAGGACACTTACCCATGACTCATGGTGTAAAGATCTCTAAGGCCCAATGTCCTAAATCACAAGATGATGAGGAGCGTATGAGAAAGATCCCTTATGCTTCGGCAATTGGATCTATCATGTATGCAATGATATGTACTCGTCCGGATGTCTCATTATGCTTTGAGCATGATGACGATATACCGGATCGAATCTAGGTGTGAAGGTCAATGGACACTAGTCAAGAATATCCTAAAGTACCTAAAAAGGACTAAGGATTCATTCTTGGTATATGGAGGTGAAGACGAACTAGTAGTAAAGGGTTACACAGATGCTAGTTTCCAGACTGATAATGATGATTATAAGTCTCAATCAGGTTTTGTATTTTGCCTTAATGGTGATTCTGTTAGTTTGGAAGAGTTGAAGCGAGAGACGATGGCGGATTCTACAATGAGAGGTTTGAGTATATTCTTTGCTTCTAGTCTTTGACGAAGGAGGTGTATGGATTAAAAGTTCATCATTTGAACTAGGTGTTGTTCCAACCATTGTTGATCCGGTTAAGCTATATTGTGATAACAATGGAGCCATTGCACAGGCTAAGGAACCCAGATCTCACCAACGATCCAAGCATATACTTAGGCGGTACCATCTCATCCGTGAAATCATTGATAGAGGAGATGTACATATAGGAAGAGTGGCAATAGATGATAATGTTATAGATCCACTGACCAAGGCTTTGTCGCAGCAGAAGCACGACGGTCACACTAGTTCCATGGGTATTAGATACATGAGTGATTGGCTCTAGTGCAAGTGGGAGACTGTTAGAGTTTATGCCCTAGAGGCCAATTATTTGATATAATTGCTTAAAGTTTTGATATTATATTTGATTGAATAAATGAATAATTTTATTATGGTTTTATTTACTGCGTTATATAAATGTTAACATAATAAAAATCCTTAGAATAGTGATACAAATTATATTGTTTCAAGTATGTGACTTGAACATGAGATTATATAATTATAATTAGTATTATTGTTCTTAAATGTTACTAGTCGAGTATCATTGTTGATGGGACAACAATGATGCATTGAGACTAGTATGTGGATTGACTGATGACCAAATCTCATTGGTCATAAATATATGAGATATTAAGTCAATGAATAGGTACATGTTACAGAACGATGTACTGGACAGACCCGCTATGAAAATTCTATGTGGAGCATTATGCGAAGTGTCATTAGCAATTCTCATAGTGACAATGATGTAATGGTCCTCCGACCTGAAATCACTATATTACTACACGGGAATTTATGTACTTTGAAATCATCAAATGTCACCTTTAATAGGGTGAATTATAAAGGTGATTATTGGATATATCATAAATCGTGTGAGGAATATGAGTGATCTAGATGGAATTTAACCATCTTATATATTAGGGATGATATCCATAGGCCTCTTGATTGAGTAGGACTATGAAATGCATGGCCATAATCAAATAGTGATTTGTTTCATATAGTCGACTCCTTGATCAAGAAAACTCAGATTAAATTATGAAGAGTATGACACATTCCATGACTCGAGTTTAATGTAGGATATTAAGGTTAAAAGGATTAAATTACATTGAAACATTGGTCACAAAAATGTTGCATCGAATCATCGATCTTATTATTACATGGATAGCAGTGATGCATTACTAGATGCTAGCATCACTTTTTTTATAATTTTATAATATGATTTTAAAATTATTGCCAACGTAATAATAACTTATAAGTCACACATAGAAACGTAATTAAAATGAAATTAATTTAAATTGTAAAGATTTAAATATATCAATATGATTGATAGTATTTAAATTACAATTTAAATTAATAAGATAATTATATATATATGGGTATATTAATTAAGTAAGACTTAATTAATTATATATATATATATATATATATAATTTGGATTTTATTAAATTAGGTTTTGAATAATTCCTTTTAATCGCTATATATATGATATTTAGCGACCATTTTAGGTATTATTCACAAAACCAAAACCCTAATAAGCTCTTAGAGAGACACTAGAGAGAAATTATTCAAATCCTCATCCTTGGTGGCTAGTACATGAATTACTTCTTCTGCGATTAAGTAGGACGATTAAATGCGGAGCGTTAAATGTGATATCTTTAGTAGAGACGCAGTCCGTTTGAATTGCGTTGGAGATTTGAGCACATCGATTCTAGCTTTAATAATCGGTATAATTTCTAACCTCTGAATTAATTGATTTTTTGCATGGATCCTGTTTAGGGTTTCAAAATTGCTTTTAAATTTTATTTTCCGCTATACGTTTCTGTATCGAAACCCTACAATATAATCACGGGTGGGTTTATATATAGAATATATTTTATTTTATTTGTATAGTACCGCATAGTACTGCATTGTGTTTGCATAGTACTACATAGTGTGTGCATAATGTTATAATAGTGCAGCATACTAAAATCAAAATTTTCAAAAGATTTTCACTGGTTGAGCGCCCGTGATTCCTGCAGTGTGCATCTGTGATTATTTTTTTGAAATAGTGCCCTGTCATTCTCCTACAAATAGGATACTTCGTTTAAAATTGAAAATTACACCAGGATCAGAGAATTCTTCTTCTATAATATTGAGCGTATTTCTTTTGAGTTTAAGGAAGCTTTGAGTGTAGAAAATAGTATAAGTTTTCTTCAAAAATATCCCCACCATACTAGTCAGAAATACTCTCCTTTTAAGGTAAGGGTATTATTTATTTCATATTCGTTTACAATATTATTTTTTGTATTCATAAGGAATATTATTTTCGTTCAATATTTTTAAGGAATATTATCTTCATTCAATATTCGTAAGGAATGTTATTTTTGTTCAACAGTGGTAATGGATATTTTTTTTTTCAATATTTGTAAGAAATAATATTTTCTTCCATACTCTGTAGTATGTAAGTAATATTATTTTGTTTCAAATTCTGAATTTTACACTCATTTTGTTAAGTATTGCTTCCATACTCATTGAAATTAGTAGAATATCCTTGAAATTTGAGCTTCATCTAGTATCGTTTCACAAGGATATTTTTCTGAACATTCTTGTTAAATTTTAATCTTTTCATGTTGGGGTACTATTCACGGGGTACTATTCACGAAGTATTATTTACGGGGTACTATTCACCCGGAGTACTATTCACGACAAAAATTAAATTTTTTTTTCTGTCCAAATTATTTTTGATACATGAATATTATTCTTGAATTTTACTCCACAAAACAGTTGTCGTGTTGATAATTTGGACATTTTTAAACTCTGGACAAATTAAAATTTTTTAATATTTATCCTTGATTTCATTAATTAATGCTTATATCATTGTCATCATCTTCATGCTTATATTGTGATGAAAGTCATCTTTGGCCCGTAGTGCATAGATGGACTGTTGATTGGTATGATTATGACCAGGAATTACGTATCGGTATAATAATTACATGTAATATTACAAATGATGTGGTAAAAGTCCTCATTAGCCCGTAGTGCATTGATGGACAGTTGTTGGCATGATCATGACCATTGGTGATAATAACGACTATCCTTGGCCCGTAGTGCATGGATAATTCGTGGATGTGATACTAATGAATATCCTTGCCCCATAGTGCATTGATAATTCAGTGATGTGGATTATTTATTGAGCTGTGTTAGAGCAATAAAATATTGATGATGAAATTTTAAATCATAGAAGATAGTAGATATCATGCTCTACTTGACTCTTTTAATGGATTACTTGTTCCGCTGCAGTTAGACTTGTTGTCTATTATATTTTATCAGTTTTACACTGTTGAAGGCTAACAATAATTTATTCTGCATTATCTTAGTCATAATATTCTTTACTGGGCTAGTTGAGCTCACCTTTTTCTTTCATTGTTCTCTTCAGGAAATGAGAATATAGCTAGGATTAGTCAGGGAATGGAGTGACCGGCCAGATGGTTGCTATAGTAGTCCTCACTATTCTGTGAAATAGTGTGATAATAATTGTAATGAGGACTTCATTTGAGTTTGGATATTATCTATGAGACAATATTCATGTTAAAACTCTTAGTTTATGTTTTTCATATTGTATTAATTAAGTTTGTATTTGAATTATGTACCATGTATTTGGCGACTCAGAATGGGTTGTGTATACCTATTTTGGGGGCATCATAGTTGGTATCAAAGCTATAAGTAAAGAACCCCGAGCCTTTCGTTGTTGACTTCCTTGTGTGGGATGCACCGAAGCCAGACTTTCTGTAGGGGACGCCGTGAATAACGGTGGCAAGTTGATAGGTATCAATGTGACGTGCTATCCAAGTCTTGGATGAGAGTCAAAGTTGGTATCAAAGCTTAGGGATATGATCCCTGACTGAGATTTGAGGCTAGAACTAGGATGGGAGAGACGGGTAAATCCTTCGCTAGTATGACCTACCTAAGCTTATTTGTTATTTAATTGGTCAGTCAGAATATAGGGATAATATGTGGCATGTCAATTAACCTTTGTTTTGTGGAAGTGTTTGAAAATGACATCTGAGAATCAAGAGATGAACTCATATAAATTTTTAAGTGCTGAATCGAGGAGATTCATATAAAGAATACATATTGGAGTATAATATCTTATTATAACAAAGATTTTTATTGGGGAGTACTAATTAAGTTATCAAACTTGATTGTAGGATGTCAGGCGAATAAGAAATTAGAGATATCCATGTGATGAGTGAAGAATTAATAGTTGCACCTGAGCTAGTCACATAGGTAGCAACTGAGAGTAAGGAAGAAGATGAACCTGAGGATGATTTATTAGGAGAAATTTATGATCGAAATGTAGAACTGCAAAATCATATTCATGAGTTAGAAGAGCAGGGTGAAGAACGACAGGCGGTCGTGGAGCAAAGGGATGCAACAATTCAAGATTTTGCTACCCGATATGCAATGCTTGAACAGAATCTCTCTTTGGCAGAGTATATGATAATAGAGCTGAAATCTGAGAATGAAAATGTCAAAGATCATCTGAAAGAAGAAACAACTGAATGAGTGAGAATGGAGGATGCATGGGTAAAAGCCGCACGACGCGTTGATATTGTAGAAAGATATGTATTTCTCTTTTTGGACAGCAATTGGGAGAACCCAACATCAAGTTTTGAATTACCATGTACATTGCGGTTAACCCCAATTCGATATGGATCAAAGATTAATGATTCAGATCATGGATAGGGAGTACGACGAAGCAGTTTACGGTGGAATATGCCCTATAGCAAAAGTCAATTATAGCGGTAATGATGACACCAAAGGTTGTCCCAGAAAAGTCAAAGTCGGTGGTTCAAGAGAGAGCATTTTTTGTGACTTCCCAAAAAGCGAGGAACCCGAACGAAGTTATCACGGGTAAGCTAATCATAAATTCTTGTGAAGTCTATACCTTATTCAATACCGGTTCTACCCATTCTTTTATTTTTCCTACTTGTGCTCAACGTTGAAATTTGACTCCAGAGAAATTAGATTTTGACTTATCTATTAAAACTATGTTAGGAGAAACCTTTATTACATCCACTATTTATAAGTCTTGTCTTATTCAAATCGGCACCCTCACATTACCTGTCGATCTTATCTCTTTGAAAATACTTACATTTGATGTGATTTTAGGGATTAATGGGTTAACTACTCATCATGCTAAAATTGATTATTTTTGTAAGGTTTTTAGCTTTCATATTCCTAGCCAACCTATTATGCAAATTCAAGCAACCAAACAACTAAAGTCAATCACTATCGTATCAAGCCATAAAGCCATTCGTTTATTGAAAAATGAATGTTAAGCTTTCTTAGCATATGTCACGGATTTAAATAAAAATACGTCAAATTTGAATGATATTTTTATTATTAATAAATTTCCTGACGTACTCCTTAAAGAACTTCCTGGCCTACCCCAAGAGCATAAAATCGAATTTTGTATTGACCTTGAACCCAATACAAAACCCTCAAATATTTTTTCACCTAGAACAAACGTAACATGCGCCAAAGACATTGGCTTGAGCTGTTGAAAGATAATGATCATACCAATCAATACCATCCTGGAAAAGCGAACGTGGTAGCTGATGTGTTGAATAGAAGATCGTATGCGTTTACGAGTGCGATGTTGTTAACACAAAAACCCATTTCGTATAACTTACAAATGATGGAGATAGATTAAAAGACTCTAGGGACCCACGTGATGATGTCAAATATATGAGAAGAATTGACTTTAATCGATAAAATTAAAGCTGCTCAAGCTACGGACTTGGAGCTGATGCGTATGAGGAAGAAAGTACAAGAAGGTACTATTTCGGAAGCAAGAATTGATGAAGAAGGAATACTTCGAGTCAACTCCAAACTTTTTGTTCCTAACGACTTTGATTTGAAGTATAAAATCATGATGGAGGTGCACAACACACCGTCTGCAATCCATCCTGGGAGTACCAAAATGTACCGTGATCTTCGGCATACATGTTGGTGGAGCAATATGGAGAGAGATAGCAGAGTTTATCTCAAGGTATTTATCTTGTCAACGAGTCTAGGTGGAGCATCAAGCACCAAAAGGTCCATTGCAACCACTTGAAATTCCAGAATGGAAGTGGAAGCACATTACCATGGATTTTGTTACTAGTCTTCCCAAGGTTTCTCAAGGCATAGATGTAATTTGGGTCTTTGTTGATAGATTAACCATGTCTGCTCATTTCTTACCTATACGAGAAACTTATTCACTTGAACGTCTTGCTCATATATACATATATAAGATTATAAGAATGCATGATATGCCAGTATCCATAGTTTCTAATCGAGACCCATGATTCACTTCATAATTTTGGGTCAGTTTACAGAAAGCTATGGGCATGGATTCACGATTCAGTTCTGGATATCATCCTCAGAAGGAAGGGCAGTCGGAGAGGATTATTCAAACTCTTGAAGATCTATTAAGACTCTGTGTCCTTGACTTCAAAGGAAGTTTGGACAAGTTTTTTCCATTAGTGGAATTCTCCTACAACAACAATTATCAAGCAGATATCTTTATGGCTCCATTCGAGGCATTGAATGGACGCAAATGTTGTTCTCTAGTATGTTGGGATGAGGTGGATGAAGAAACATTATTGGAACCGAAATTGGTATGCATGACAACGGAATAGATATAAATGATCTGGCAACGTATAAAAACCTCACAAGAACTACAAAAGAGTTATGTTAATCTTCATCGAAGGGACGTGGAATTCAATGTTGGAGATCATGTGTTATTATGTGTTGTTCCATGGAAAGGAGTTATGAGATTTGGAAAGAGAGGAAAGGTAAATCCTCGATTCATTGGCCCATTTAAAATCCTCGATTGAGTAGGAACTGTGGCCTATAGACTCGCCTTACCGCCAAGTTTGTCTCGTGTTAATACATTTTCACATATCTATGTTACGTAAATATATGGAAGACCCGAACCACATTATTGAATTAGAACTAGACGAGATAGCGAAAGATTTAACGTATGAAGAGGTACCTGTTAAAATCATGGATAAGAAAGAACATATTCTACGCTTAAAGGTTATACCTCAAGTCAAAGTTTCGTGGAGAAACCACGATATTGAGGAAATGACCTGGGAGTTAGAATCTGACATGAAAACAAGGTATCCTTGCCTCTTTGACATACCAGATATGTACACCAATTTCGAGGATGAAATTTCATAAGAAGGGGAGGTTGTAAGACCCCGACTTTTATGAATAAAGTTTAATTTTTACAAAATATCTTTTTAAATAATAAGGTGTGGATTTGATATAATGTTATAGTTGTGGGTAATATTTATAAATTTTACAAAGTAAGCAAGTTGTCATAAAATATTTGTTTGGTCAGGGAATATTCGTACGATGGCACAATCATTGGTGGACCCCCCCCCCCCCCAACGGAATTATTATCGGAGTTAGAAAATGACATAAATAGCTTTTTATAAAAATAACGGCAAAAGTTTTACCATTAACTGTTGAAATACTCGATGATAAAACTATAGTAATACGCGTGGTTGCATAGTAGCACACGGTATTGTACAGTATCTTTGATTATTGATGCTTACGTGATAAGTCACTCAATTTTATTCAATTATTGCCATAGTAATTGTTGTATAGTATCTCACATTATTGATTCAATTATTGTCACAGTATCATCTGCAAAATATTTTATATTATTAAATCAATAATTGAGACGACAAAGTTATTCATATTATTATTTGAATTATTGATGATGTCTAAAAAGTTCTGTCGAGGAAAGGGGTTTGGTCACCTAATTACGCGCCAATAAGGAGAAGTCCTTATCGGAAAGCCCCCTCTTTTCCTGAGAATGATCTGGTTGTTAATATTAGGAGTTATAATATTAATGATGAATAAATGCTATTAAAAATGTGTTTTGAGAAGCCAAGTGAATTGAGATAAATAGAGGGAGTTTTTATGAAGTATTTATTGTAAATTTGGCTTATTATATGGACTCTCACTTAACTATTTTTCAAAATTATCGGTAGAAAGTTATCACAATTTTATTATATATATATATATATATATAAAAGTTTTGTTTTTTTATATAAAATAGAATATATTATATTTTATTTGTATAGTACTGCATAGTATTTGCATAGTGTGTGCATAATGTTGCATAGTACAACATAGTAAAATCAAAATTTTCAAAAGTTTTTCGCCAGTTGAGCGCCTGTGATTCCTGCACTGTGCGTCCGTGATTATTTTTCTGAAATAGTGCCCTGCCATTCTCCTATAAATAGGATGCTTAGTTTATAATTGAAAATCACACCAGAATCAGAGAATTCTTCTTCTATAATATTGAGCGTATTTATTTTGTGTTTAAGGAACTTTTGAGTGTAGAAAACAGTATAAGTTTTCTTCGAGAATATCCCCGCCATACCAATCTGAAATACTCTTCTTTAAGGTAAGGGTATTATTTATTTTATATTCGCTTACGATATTATTTTTCGTATTCGTAAAGAATTTTATTTTCATTCAATATTCGTAAGGAATATTATTTTCGTTCAATATTCATAAGAAATATTCGTAAGGAATGTTATTTTTGTTCAACAGTTGTAAGGGATATTATTTTTGTTCAATATTCGTAAGAAATGATATTTTCTTCCATACTCTGTAGTATGTAAGTAATATTATTTTGTTTCAGATTTCAAATTCTATACTCATTTTGTTATGTATTGCTTCTATACTTCTTGAAATTAGTAGAATATCCTTGAAATTTGTGCTTAATCTAGTATCATTTTACAAAGATATTTTTCTAAACATTCTTGTTAAATTTTAATCTTTTCATGTCAGGATATTATTCATGGGGTACTATTCATGAAGTACTATTCACGGGGTACTATTTACTCGGGTAATATTCACCCAGGTACTATTCATGACAAAAAATGATTTTTTTCTGTCCAAATTATTTTTGGAACATGAATATTATTTTTCAATTTTACTCCACAAAGCAGTTATCATGTTAACAATTTGGACATTTTTAAATTCTGGATAAATTAAAAATCTTTAATATTTATCCTTGATTTCATTGATTGATGCTTATATCATTGTCATCATCCTCATGCTTATATTGTGATGAAAGTCATCTTTGGCTCGTAGTACATAGATGAACTGTTGATTGGTATGATTATGACCATGAATTATGTATCGGTATAATCATGACTTGTAATGTTACAAATGATGTGGTAAAAGTTCTCATTGGCCCGTAGTGCATTCATGGACAGTTATTTGCATGATCATGACCATAGGTTATTATAACGAATATCCTTGGTGTTAGGTTTGTAATATTCATGAACGCAATCAAATTGCACAAAATAAGTGAAAACATGGAAAAACAGAGTTTTAAAATTTTACAAACCATATACCCGGATCACCCTTTATGCACAATTATTAATTAAACGAAAATATGAAGAACAAGAATCATACCCTTGAAGATTCGAGCTTCCTCGGGTACAAGTTCACCTCCAATCATTTTCGCGTTCAACTTGAATCCACCGGGTTTGGTTCCTTTCTTTAATCAACGTTAGCCACCCAAGTGTTTGGCCTCTAGAGGTGATCCACCAAGAAAAAATAAAGATTCAAGAAGATGGATGTTTGGCAAAACCCTAGTTTTTCTATCTCTCATAGAAAAAAATGTACTCTCCAACAATTGGAATCACGTATGTTGTGAAAAAGTAAACAACCACTCTACACCCATAATAAGACTCCTCTTATTTATAGATGTGGGCAACTCTTCTTAAAAATTAAGGAATTGGATTTTTATTTTAATTAATTAAATTCCTTTAATTAATTATGCTCCTTTAATTAGAAATAATTAATTAAAATCTTTTAATTAATTTAACCTCATAATCTTATTAGCAATAAATGAGAGTACTAATATTAAATTAATTTCCAACTCTTTAGAAATTAAAATAATAATAATTGTAATAATATTAATAAGACTCCTCTTATTAATTTATATATTAAATATTTCTAAAATATTAAATAATAAATAATAAGCTATTTAATTTATTTTATCACCATAGATTAAATTAAATACACTTAACATATTAATACTATTATGCCATTAACTTCTTAAATAATTATTCTTCCTTTTATGGTGTGACCCTTTAGGTTCTCCATATTAAACCTTGTGAATAAATCAATTAGAATAATTCTAATCTTATTTAAATAAATAAATTAAAATATTAATTTATTTAAATAAATAATATTTATTCTATAATGGATAAGCCTCCCTAGCGATCAACGACTTTTCGGATAATATAGATTTCAACATTAATCATAAAAGAACCTTTGAGTAAATAGTTACTGTGTATAATTCAATCCTTCCACTATATCTGATGTCCCAATTAAATATAAGCATATGGAATTCTTCATCAAGTCTTATTTTATTTAATTATAAGTATTTCGATTCTTAAATGCACAACTCTAAATAATGCAAATTAGAAACTCCTTTCTAATTTCATTACTCTTTAACCAAGGACTCTTTGGGTTGTCATTTATCGAATCACATAGGACATTTCTCTTCTTTTTACTAGAGGCGATAGATTCTTTATTGATCATACATTATCTCCATATACAACTTATTATACCCAAACATACCCTTTGATATACCCTAAGGGTCTTAAGGAATAAGTCAAAAGTATAACTCATCATACACAAGATACTACTTATGATGATCTCAAGTCCAAGGATCACTTGTCTTTACTATCACTACAGAATTCCTATTGACAAGCAAGTAAAACTCCATTAGGTATTTCTTAGCGAACCACGTTCAGTGAACTTATTCTCTAATAAGCACCTACATACTTGCTTTAATGTCTCCACACAAATGATAATAAGATCAATCATCCTCATCCAATGAGCAAGCAATGTATGTACCAATCTATCTGGATTCATTAATCCCCAATTTAGTAATCCAACGATTGGGAACTATTTTAGTTTTAAGCTTTCTAAGAATTTATATCTCATTAGAATTATCATCATCATTATTCAAAAAGCATTGCTTAAAACTATGGGTTTATCACATATTATAAAATAGCATCATGTAGATAATTAAAAGCTTTTAATAAATTAATACTTTTTATTAATAAATGAATAAGATTGTTACAAAGTATATGCTTTATCATCAAACATGATTGGCTTGTATGCATACTACTTTTAATCTCCCACTTTTATGGAGTCTTAGGGCCGGATTTTGAGGTTACCTTTTTTTTGTAGATATGTAGCCATTTCTAGGACATGACCCCGGAGGGATACTAGAATGTCGGTAAAATCATTATGGACCGTACCATGTCCAACAAGGTATAATTATTCCTTTCAGATACATCAATCATTTATTGCGTATCAGGAGGCGTCCATTATGAGAAAACCATTTGAGATGATCTAGAAACTTATTACACAAGTATTTATTCCTTGATCTAATCAAAGAATCTTAATAATTTGTCAATTTGTTTCACTTCTGAATTTTTGAACCTTTCAAATAATTCACACTTGTATTTCAGCAAATACACACATTCAACTCTTTAAATGATTATCTCCTTTTCTTATACTAATTTGTTCAATATGTAAAATTATTTTCACGTAAGTCAAGTATACAAATTCTATTAAGTGATATTCCAGTTCTAAACAAAACATTATTATTATAAATAGAACAATAATTGTTCTTAAATATAATACCAAAGATTTCATTGTCCAACAATAAAATGGAAATAATGTTTCTAACGAGAACTGGAATACAATAACAACTTATTGACTTAATAGATTTGCCCGTAGGCATTGCTAAACTATAAGTTTCTATGGCTAATGTAGCAACCTTTGCTTTATTTCCCACACATAGGATTACTTATCCTTGTTTAGCTTTCTACTTCTGCTTGTTCCCTTCATAAATCTATATTTATGATAACTAAAGTCGGTATCCAATACCCAAGTAGAACCTTGACTTAAAAATTTTTTTATTTTAAATCATGAACAAAATTGTATTTGTAACCGAAACTTTACTAAGCTTCTTTGGTTAGCCTCTGGAAGGTGCTTCTCGAAGTTTCTTTCCAGTGTCCAGGCTTATTGCAGTGGAAGAAAACTCCTTTGCTATCCGTATCAGTTTTGTTCTTATTATCCTTTATTTTTGCCTTTCTATTTACCTTCTTTGAATCGTTCTTCTTTTCAGAAGATCCTTTGACCCCTACCAGTAAGACATGGTCTTTCTTGGTTGGAAAGTGACTCTCAACATTTTTCAACATGTTAAGCAAATCAGCGAAGCTGATATCTAGCTTGTTCATATAAAAAAATTCACAACAATTGTGAAAGGAGTCCGGGAGTGAGTGCAAGATCAAATCTTGGCTCAACTCTCCATCCATGCTAAAACTAGTTATCCTAATTGATCAATCAAATTGATTATATTAAGGACTTTTATCTGTACTGTAGTGTCATCGGTCATTCTAGATCGGAAGAGCTCTTTAGATATCTGATATCTACCGGCCCTACTTTCCTCACCATCAACTACTTGATGTGTGGGAATATAGTAGGAGCATCCATAGTTTCATCTTGTCGACGCCAAGCTCGTTACTCATGGATGCGAGCATGATGCATTGAGCCAACTGTGCATCATCTTGCCACTTTCTAAAAGTAGCAATCTCTTCCTCAGAGGCATTATCTGCAACCATTGCAAGATTAGGCGTATTAAGGACATAAGATAGCTTTTCAGCCATGAGAACTATTCACAAATTCCTTAACCAATCCGTTTAATTCGGTCCGATTAATTTAGCATCTAATATGCTACGCAATGATAGTAATTTAGACATTGTAAAATTCTGTAAATGAATTTGTAATTAACATCATTTTAGCATACATTCTTTTATTAATTACCAAAATAAATTATGTCTTATTTTAAATTGGTATCTCCCACTATTTTCTTCAAACTATATTACCCTCAAATTATATAGTTCGGTAATATCTAATTGAAGATATGCTAGTGAGAATAAGGATCCTATTTCAAATGTATATAGCCTTGTGGTGACACAACAAACTATATATAAATAAATAGGTAGACAACTCTTGTCAATTACATCAACTATGCAACTCCTTGTATTTTGCCTCTTAGATCATAATGGTCAAGTGTGTGCACATCCGAACTAAAATGATCCAAGTTAAGTCCAACCTAGCACTCTATATATTCAAAAAAGAAAAATATTTTCCTTGTGGTGACACAACAAAACAATATTGTTCAATTTTCTTTATAAGCATCAGATGTGATAAATTAACATCTTAAATACTTAATACTTGCCTTGTGGTGACACAACAAACTCATATTAAATATTTAATACTCTATTAATTTTATCATGCTAGAAGGCGACGTTCGATATTCGAAATATCTTTGAACGCTTAGGACTTAATATAAAATATTTGAGGGGTTTGTTATTAATTTGTCTCATCTTGTTTAGCGTGCATGCACATATATATATATATATATATATATATATATATATATATAAAATACGCGTCATATTAATTAACATGCGAAGCATGTTTGCATAATATATAATATATATATAGTATAAACATGCACATATAAAATAATATATTCTACCCGAATTGATTATGGATTTTTATTCTAGTTTGGTTCACTAGAGCCACCAAGTGAACCAAAAGGTCAAACCCTAGGGGTGCAAGAATTAATATTTAAATATAACTATTACATTTTAACCCGTGCTCCATTACAAACGGGTCTTCAAGCACTCCTTGCTCCTTGATCTCTAATTTTTCAAAATTAATTCTAACTATTCCTATTACAAAACTATTTAAAATAAATAGAAATCTTGATCAGCAGTTAAGGGGAAGTACATAGGAGGGAGATAGAATTTACATTAAGAAAAAATTAGAGAAGGCGAAAATGCAGACCCCATTTAATAAAATCCATACATTCACGCATCAAACTAAAATAAAATCCAATCACATCGTTTAATTGATAGTCCATAATCAATCCCATTTATTATCATACACATCAACATATGCATCAATACATAACATTTATCTCTTGAATAATAAACATTCAATATATATTGATATATTGATATCATTTAATGGGCAAATTTAGTTAGCATAAAATCTAATTTTGAATCAAAATAAACTCTTTTATTTAATCCAAATTTAAATCAAAATAAAACTATTTTATTTTAATTTATCCAATTTTGAATAAAATAAACTATTTTATTTAAATCATAATCTTTAATCAAAATTAACTTCTTTATTTTAATTAATTATGGAATCCAATTCCATGTAAAAAAAAACTCATTCATTAAAGGAAACACGAATTCTCTTTCCTATTCACAAATAAACTCATTTATTTTGAATAATATGAAATCTTATTCCATATCTAAATAAACTCCTTTATTTAAGGAAATCAATATTCTCTTTCTATTCACAAATAAACTCTTTTATTTTGAATAATATGAAATCTTATTTCATATCTAAATAAACTCCTTTATTTAAGGAAACATGGAATCCAATTTCAACTCCAATTAGTTATCATGGAATCAAATTTCAACTCTAATTAATTAGCATGAAATTTAATTTTAAAATTAAAATAAATCTTTTTATTTTAAGATTAAAATAAACTTTTTTTTATTTTAATTATAAAATAATTAAAAATATATATTATATATATATATATATAAACCAATATATATAATAAAAAACGTGTGGGATGAAGTCACCACCGTTAATAAAGTAATCATGCATGTGACTTCATTAAACATCCTGATATAGGATTAATATATATATATCTATATAACAAAACACAACACAACTTGAATTTCCTGCTCAACCCAAAAATCATCAGGACCGTCAAAACATTGGGATAAATCTCACCGTCCAAAGTTAAATAGTGTCGGAGGCATGAACGGGTACAGCTAACATATATATATAATATAACCATGTGATATGGTTTCCCCTGAAGCATACTGCATAATCAGAATCACGGTTAATATTATCAGTGATCTCGCATGTTCCAAAAAATCACAGACTCAGTGAAACCGCGGATCCCTATTCCGAAAGTAAAACGACGTTTTTTTTAATAAATTTATACAACAAAATTATGCCCAATTAAATTGTTCTAAACACATCAATATACATATCAAATAAGAATAATTAATAATTCGCATAAAGGTTTGGCTCTGATACCACTGTTAGGTTTGTAATATTCATGACCGCAATCAAATTGCACAAAATAAGCGAAAACGTGGAAAATCAGAGTTTTAAAATTTTACAAACCATGTACCCGGATCACCCTTTATGCACAATTATTAATTAAACGAAAAATATGAAGAACAAGAATCATACCCTTGAAGATTCGAGCTTCCTCAGGTACAAGTTCACCTCCAATCATTTTTGCGTTCAACTTGAATCCACCGGGTTTGGTTCTTTTCTTTGATCAACGTTAGCCACCCAAGTGTTTGGCCTCTAGAGGTGATCCACCAAGAAAAAATAAAGATTCAAGAAGATGGGTGTTTGGCAACACCCTAGTTTTTCTATCTCTCATAGAAAAAAACGTACTCTCTAACAATTGGAATCACGTATGTTGTGAAAAAGTCAACAACCACTCTACACCCATAATAAGACTCCTGTTATTTATAGATGTGGGCAACTCTCCTTAAAAATTAAGGAATTGGGTTTTTAATTTAATTAATTAAATTCCTTTAATTAATTATGCTCCTTTAAAAAGAAATAATTAATTAAAATCTTTTAATTAATTTAACCTCAAAATCTTATTAGGAATAAATGAGAGTACTAATATTAAATTAATTTCCAACTCTTTAGAAATTAAAATAATAATAATTGTAATAATATTAATAAGACTCCTCTTATTAATTTATATATTTAATATTTCTAAAATATTAAATAATAAATATTAAGCTATTTAATTTATTCTATCGCCATAAATTAAATTAAATACACTTAACATATTATTACTATTATGTCATTAACTTCTTAAGTAATTATTCTTCCTTTTATGGTGTGACCCTTTAGGTTCTCTATATTAAACCTAGGTTGTGAATAAATCAATTAGAAACAATTCTAATCTTATTTAAATAAATAAATTAAAATATTAATTTATTTAAATAAATAATATTTATTCTACAATAGGTATAAGCCTCCCTAGCAATCAACGACTTTCCGAGATAATATAGATTTTAACATTAATCATAAAAGAATCTTTGAGTAAATAGTTCTTAAAATCTAATTCAATCCTTCCACTATCTGATGTCCCCAATTAAATATAAGGCATGGAATTACCGTCAAGTCTTATTTTATTTAATTATAAGTATTTCGATTCTTAAATGCACAACTCTAAATAATGCAAATTAGAAACTCCTTTCTAATTTCATTCTGCCTTGGCCAAGGACTACTGGGTTGTCATTTATCGAATCACATAGGACATTTCTCTTCTTTTACTAGAAGCGGTAGATTCTTTATTGATCATACATTATTTTCATGTACAATTTATTATACCCAAGCATACCCTTTAATATACCCTAAGGGTCTTAAGGAATAAGTCAAAGTATAACTCATCATACACAAGATACTATGATGGTCTCAAGTCCAAGGATCACTTGTACTACTATCACTACAGGAATTCCTATTGATAGACAAGTAAAACTCCATTAGGTATTCCTTAGCGAACCACGTTCAGTGAACTTATTCTCTAATAAGCACCTACATACTTGCTTTAATGTCTCTACACAAATGATAATAAGATCAATCATCCTCATCCAATGAGCAAGCAACGTATGTACCAATCTATCCGAATTCATTAATCCCCAATTTAGTAATCCAACGATTGAGAACTATTTTAGTTTTAAGCTTTCTAAGAATTTAGATCTCATTAGAATGATCATCATCATTATTCTAAAAGCATTGCTTAAAACTATGGGTTTATCACATATTATAAAACAACATCATGTAGATAATTAAAAACCTTTAATAAATTAATACTTTTTATTAATAAATGAATAAGATTGTTACAAAGTATATGCTTTATCATCAAACATGATTGGCTTGTATGCATACTACTTTCGCTTGGCCCGTAGTGCATGGATAATTCGTGGATGTGATACTAATGAATATCCTTGGCTAGTAGTGCATGGATAATTCAGTGATGTGGATTATTTATTGAGTTGTGTTAGAGCGATAAAATATTGATGATGAACTTTTAAATCATAGAAGATAGTAGATATTATGCTCGACTTGAGTCTTCTAATGGATTGCTTGTTTCGCTGTAGTTAGACTTGTTGTCTATTATATTCTATCAGTTTTACATTTTTGTGGGCTAACGATAATTTAATCTGTATTATCTTAGTTATAATATTCATTACTGGGCTAGTTGAGCTCACCCTTTTCTTTCATTGTTCTCTTCAGGAAATGAGAGTCAGGGAATGGAGTGACGGTCCAGATAGTTGTTATAGTAGTCCTCACTAATTGTAATGAGGACTTCATTTGAATTTGGATATTGTCTACGAGATAATATTCGTGTTAAAACTCTCAGTTTGCTTTCGTCGTATTGTATAAATTAAGTTTGTATTTTAATTATGTACCATGTATTTAGAGACTCAAAATGAGTTGTGTATACCTATTTTGGTGACCTTTTGGGTGAGCCTGTGGAGGGCTAAGATGACCCAAATATATATTATTGGGCTAGTGGTTTAAGGCTTTATTTTGATAAATTTGATTCGATTTGGACTCGGGATTTGACCCAGTTTGTTTCACATAGGGTGAAACATTAGACTTCTTTTGAGGTATTCGGTTGAGAATATAATTTGCTGAAAGAATTGCTTCCCTCCATAAATTATGAGGTAGTCCAGAACTTAATAATAATGCATTCATCATTTTTTTCAAAGTTCTATCTTTTCTTTCTGCAACAATATTTTATTGTGTTGAATAAGGTGCAGTTGTTTGGTGTATTATACCATGTTGTGAACAAATTTCAACAAAAGAAAATTCATATTCCCTACCTCTATCACTTTTAACTATCTTGATCTTTTTATCAAGTTGGTTCTCAACCTCATTTTTGTAATGTATAAACATTTTCAAAACCTCATCTTTACGTCTCAATAAGTAAACATAACAATATCTTGTACAATCATCTATAAAAGTAAGAAAATATTTATTTCATCCTCTTGTTTGTATATACTTTAAATCACAAATATCGGTATGTATCAATTCAAAAGGTTATGTACTTCTTTCAATTGATTTAAAAGAAGATTTTTGAAATTTTACCTCAACGCAAACCTCACATTTATGATTAGAGTTATTCTTAAATTTTGGCAAACATTCCATATTAATTAATCTACGTATAGTATTATAATTATCATGTCTTAATCTACCATGCCATAAATTAGATGACTCAATCATATAAGCAGAAGATGTAATTTTATTAATATTGAAAGATACAACTGTCATTAATTACATTCATTTTGAAGACACCATTGCTCATATATCCCTTCCCCACATACATCCCATTTTTAGTTAGGACAAACTTATTCGATACAAGACCAATTTAAATTCCTTTTGACTAAGAAGGGATCTTGACACTAAATTCTTCATAATATCGAGCACATGAAGCACGTTGTTGAGGGTGAGTTCCTTGGTAGATGTCATATTCAAAACTACATTTCCTTGTCCTGTAATCTTGGATGAAGAAGAATTTCCCGTGTACAATTGTTCTCCATTCTTAATTTCTTGATAAGTGGAGAACATCTTCCTGTTAGACCACACATGGTAGGTTGCTCCAGTATCTACCCACTATTCCCTGGGATTGTGCGGAATTCTTATTTTGGTCTTTGCGTTTACGACAATCCTTTGCCCTATGTCTGAGCTTGTCACAAATGTAGCATTTACTTTGGAACTTCTTATTTATTTCCTGTTGAGGTCCATTGTCGAAGTACTTTCTCTTTTTAGACTTTGGACCTTGTTCCACCACGTTGGCTTTATATTCCACAAAGGTCCTTCTTGTTTTCTTTTCAGAAATGCAATTGTCATCTTATATCCTTTATCTTACGATTAAGTCTTTAAGTTTCATCTCTTTGCATTTATGCTTGAGATAATTCTTAAAATCTTTTCACATTTGTGATAGTTTTTCAATAATAGCAGCAACTTTGAATGATTCACTTAAGGACATACCTTCTGCATGTATTTCTTGCAGGATTACTTGTAATTCTTGGACTTGGTTGATCACAGCCTTGGAATCCACCATCTTGTAGTCCAAAAACCTATAAACTACGCACTTCTTCGTGTCATCATCTTCTGTTTTATACTTTTTATCGAAAGAATCCCATAATTCTCTTGTTGTCTTGAGAGAACTATACACATTATATAATGTGTTATACAATCCATTGAGGATATAGTTTCAACACAGAAAATCAGCATGTTTCCATGCATCAATAGCGGCAACCACTTGCTTATCTATTTCATTCTCATTAAGCACATAGGGTCCTTATGAAGAAACCTCGCCAAGTTGAGCGTAGTGAGATAAAACAACATCTTTTGTTGCCATCTTTTAAACTTTGTTCCATTGAATGTTTTTGATTTTTCACCATAGTTCACATGAGCATTTGGTATCACAGGTGTAGAAGAAGAAGAACCGATTATAGTTAAAGAATCGGTAGCAATATTTATTGTATATATATATATAGATATTAATTGTCTTAAAATTGTTATTAAAACTAAATGGACATACTATATATATATATATAGACTTATCTCAAGTAAACCAAACTGCAAAAGATTTGTCAAGGCTAGTACTTGGCACTATGTCCTTAAGACAATTATATCCTCCTTACGGTGCTCAGAGTTGATAGCATTTGTGTCCTAGGATACAATGACAACGTATACTATAGAAGTACTACAAATAGTATACTCAACGAACCAAATATAATGCTTAGAACTCTCTCTAAATGAACTATGAAATGAATACTAGAAACTAGACTGATAATCCTTGAATGCTTGGATTGAATTGAATGATTCGAATAGCAGCCCCCCTTATCTATTTATAAGAGGGATTAGTAACCCATCAAATGGGGCACAACCCTTTAAAAAGATACATTTAAGCCAAAAACTAGTTTTTGGCTTTAGCGGAATGGACGCGTCCGTTCGGGCAAAAAATGCATAGTTTTAGGTTTAACAAAACAAAAACGACGTAGTTTTTGGCTTAGCGGAATTAAAGGGCGCGCCCGTTCAGGCAAAAACAATGTAGTTTTGAAGTATGCATCTAGGCAGATAGCGCTTCCCAAAATGACATAGTATTGACGAGTTCGTTCGACATATAACGCTTCCCAAAACGACACAATTTTGATGATAAATAACATTTATCAAAATGACACAATTTTTATAATAGAACTAAAATAAAATAAATAAATTTTGACCAAAAAATTATATATAAAGACCTGGAGCCACGAGCCCGTTCGCTCGGCAGAACGCGTCTAGGTTCGAACCAAGATTTGGCTAGATCCTCTCCTTCAACAAAAATGAGGTGCCTCTTGGGGGACAAACCCAAAAGTAACTTTAATATATATAAACTTATTTAATATTTAGTTCTTAACTGATGTGAGACTTAACTTCCCACAAATATTTATTATCATTCCCAAGGTTGATTTTTGGGAGTTAATATCTCATTTATTATTTCATGAATTTGAGCTTCCAAATACTTAATTTAATCTACTCATGGAGTAGAACATATTGATATGTGGAATCATTTCAAATAATTAATGACACTCCAATTTAGGCTCAAATTCTAACAAAGTAAAAAAAAAAGTAAACAATAATTATAAAATAGAAGATAGAACCATGCTTATCTATATATAAATTAGAATTAGAGAAAAGTTGAAATTTAGCCAAACTTAATTGTAGATCACTCTTAAATTAAACAACAAATGTATGTTTTTAGAACCCAACCGCATGAATAATAACAGATATTTGTTAATTTTTAGGAGATTGATAATGTGAGACCCTATTATTTAAAATCTTCATCGATCAGTTTGTGCCATTAAAATTATACTGATTATTCAATATTCAGATAAAGGAATTTAACTTTAAAATTAGAATTACATGATAATTGGCAAACCATAATCAATCACTTGGATTTCTTTGTTAGAAAGAATTTCATGACGTTTTCATAAAATGAATTTCATGACAATCGAAAGTCCAACTCCGATGGCCCCTTTGGCGGTGACGGCCGGTGATGTTGAGAGCCAAGATGCTGGTTAAACGGGATTCGGGGTGCCGGCGATTGTTGGTAAGTGGAAGAGAGAGTATAAGTTAAAAAGAGGGTCAGTGGCGTTGTGTGGAATTGGTTTGCTATTTTCGTTGCTTGCGTTTATAATCATGGCCACTAATAAACATGGTCATTGGAAAGACTTTGACAAATATCAAGAATACAGGTTAGAATTAGACATCAATTCATCTGTTTATAACATAAGTACGGATACTAAATAATATAAATAGGGTTTTTTATTTTTTATGTTTTGTATAAAGATTGAATTTTGGTTGTTAATTAATTATAAAATTACAGATATGTGTTGGGAATAACGATTCTATCAACACTTTATACATGTGCGCGAGTTTTCGACAAGTTCATGAGCTTTCTACCGGGAAAGAAATGTTTTCCCAGCGGAATTTGGCTTTATAATTGATCAGGTTTGTGGGGTTTTTTCTAAGTCTTCAATTGATTATTTCATTCTTTCAGTTTTGGAATCTGTTTGTGTTACAAATTCCATCCTGTTTTGGTGGCCATATATTTTGGCGATATTTTTGGCTAATGTTGGATATTTTCATTATTTAAAGTATATAATAAATATATTATATGTTATCCATGTAACCAACAATTAATATTGGTTTAGTTGAATAAGAGAGATGTGTTGATATTAAGGACTTGAGTTCAAGTCATGGCAACAACATTCTTATATATATATCTTGATGTCATGTATCAACATAACTCTTCAAATGGGTGTTTAGAAACCTATAAATAGGTTACAAATCCACCCAAACTACTCACTGAAAATTATTCAATTCTTTCCAAGTTCTTAAGAAAAAAAATATTATTCTATATATTTTTCTTGTTATAATTTTCTTCTTTCATTTATAGTTTAGCACTAGATTTGTTCCTACACAACAAATTCTAATACAGAATAAAATATAGGCATGTCTTATCTTGGGAGACTAATTCGTAGTAACTATGTGTATCAAAAGTAAGGGGCGAATACAGTCTTAAGAAAAGAGTGGTCAACCATTCGATTCAGGCAGTAATATTTTTGTTCTATATCTTACTACAAAGTAAATTTTCAACAATCTTAAGAATATATTCCATGGAGGACAACAATTCAAAAAATAGCTTGAATCAAATTAACAAACTTGAAAAGTTTGATGGATTATTCTTCAGGCATTGGAAAAGCAAAATGTATTTTTGCTTAACGGCATTAAAAATATCTCATGTGCTAAATGAAGAGAAAATTAAAGAAAAGGAAACTGAGACACCGGTAGAAATGAATAATCGAATAAAATGGGAACAAAATGATTTCATGTGTAAAGAATATATTTTAAATGCACTATCCAATTCGTTGTACGATGTATATGAAGCCAAATTCATGGAAAAGACGACAATGGAATTATGGGAAGATCTCGACAACAAATACAAAATTGAGGACGCCGAAAATAAAAAATTCCTAGTAAGTTCATTATTTGATTATCAAATGATAGAAAACAAATATGTTATACTGCAAGTACATGAACATCAAATTATTATGAATCAAATTGTGTCGGAAGGCCATAGCCTTAACGAAGGGTTTCAAGTATCGATAATCATTTCAAATTTACCATTTTCATGGAAAGATTGTCGAAAGAAATTGAAACAAAAGAAAGATGCAATGACTATGCAAGAACTTATTAGATTTCTCCAAGTTGAAGAAAATTTGCGAAACTTGGATAAATTGGAAATAGAAAATAAAAGTGCTAAAGTTCTTGTCATAGAAAATGCATTTAAAGCAAGGGGCAACAATAAAAAAAAGCGTGGGGGTCAACATAGCACTTCTGGAAATAAAAAACCGAAAGGTATTTGTTGGAAGTGTGGTAAGCCAGGACATTTCAAGAAACAATGTACTTTGTACTTGAAACAAAGGCAACAAAAGAATGACCAAGAAAATATGGTAGACAATGAGGATATTGTTGCTATGATCATGGAGACTAACATGGTTGAAAATGACATGGAATGGTGGATCGATTCTAGAGCAACCAAACATATTTCCAAGAATAAAGAAATATTTAAAGCCTATGAACCTATGAAGGATAGTCAAGAACTATTCATGGGAAATTCATCAACTGCAAAAGTGATGGGCAAAGGCAAGGTGGTTCTCAAGTTGTCATACGGGAAGACAATTACTCTTAATGATGTTCTTCATGTTCCAGAAATTAGGACAAACCTTGTATCTGTTAGTCTTTTAAACAAACATGGCATAAAAGTCTTGTTTGAGGCTAATTGTATTGTATTGTCTAAGGGAGGTATGTATGTCAGAAAAGGATATAAATCTAATGGCATGTACAAACTAAATGTTATTAATGAAAATTCATCTTTTGCTTATATGATTTCTACTTTTAATGTTTGGCATGCTAGATTAGGACATGTAAATTATAAAAGTATGTGTAGCATAAGTAATCTTAGTTTAATCCCAAGATTAATTTTTTTGATTTAAAAAAATGTGCTATATGTGTTAAATCTAAAATTGCCAAGAAGCTTTTTAAAAAAGTAGAAAGAAATTCACAATTATTAGAATTAATTCATTCTGATATTTGTGAATTTGAGGGCATATTAACTAGGGGAGGTAAAGATATTTTATAATATTTATAGATGATTGTTCTAGATACACTTAAGTTTATTTGTTAAGAACTAAAGATGAGGCTTTAGAAAAATTTAAAATCTACAAAGCTGAAGTTAAAAATCAATTAGATCGAATAATTAAAATTCTTAGTTCAGAAAGAGGAGGGGAATACTTCTCTTATAATGGTATAATTCATCAAACTACAACCCCTTATAGTCCTCAACAAAATGGAGTGACAGAACGAAAAAATAGGACACTTGAAGAAATGATTAATACATTACTTCTTATTTCTGGTTTGCCTAAATATTTATGGGGGGGAAGCATTAATGACTGCTTGTTATATACTTAATTGTATACCCCATAAGAAAACTAATATTACACCTTATGAATTGTGGAAAAAGAGAAAACCCTCTTTTGACCATTTAAGGGTGTGGGGATGTAGAACATTAGTAAGCTTAACTGATCCTAAAAGGTCTAATCTTGGTGCTAAAGCAATCGAGTATTCTTTTATAGGCTATGCACAAAATAGCAAAGCCTATAAATTTTTTACCATTGAATCCACATGCAGATTCTGTTAGCCAAAATATAATTTTAGAGTCTATAGATGTTGAGTTCTTTGAGAATTCTTTCTTTTGGAAAAGGTCACGAGAAGACACTGATAAAAAGGATCAAGAAATAATTCATCATGGAATAAATTATGAAATGGAACTTACAACTTTTACTGAAGAAATAGAACAAAGAAGAAGTAAAAGAACAAGGATAGAAAAATTCTATGACCCCGATTTCTACATGTACCTAGTAGAATGAAACATGGATGTTATTATTTCTTCTAGTATTTTTGTAACTGAGCATGATTCTAGTGATAGAGATCCATTGACATTTAGAGAAGCTATGTCCTCTCAAGATTCAGGTTTTTGGCAAGAAGCCATTAATGATGAAATGGATTCTATCATGGGTAACAAGACTTGGGTCTTGGTGGATTTACCTCCTGGTTGTAAACCCATTGACTGTAAATGGATCTTTAAAAGGAAAAGAAAATCAAATGGATCCATTGATATATATAAGCTAGACTGGTAGCCAAAGGTTTTAAGCAAAAGGAAAGAATTGATTACTTTAATACATATACTCCAGTAGCAAGAATTAGTACCATTAGGTTATTAATTGCATTAGCATGAATTCATAAACTTGTTATACACCAAATGGATATTAAAACTACTTTTCTGAATGGTGACTTAGAAGAGAGGAAGTTTATATGGAACAACCAGAAGGGTTTGTTTTGAAAGGTCAAGAAAGAAAAGTTTGTAAACTTATTAAATCTTTATATGGCCTAAAATAAGCACCTAAGCAGTGGCATGAAAAATTTGACCAAATGATTTTTTCAAATGGATTTAAAATAAATGAATCAAGTAAGTGTGTTTATTCTAAGTTTAGTAAAGGTTTTGGTGTTATAATTTGTTTATATGTTGATGATATGCTTATTTTTGGTACTAGTGAAAAGGTAGTATTAGAAACTAAAGAATTTTTGTCTGCTATTTTTGATATTAAAGATATAGGGGAGGCTGAGGTAATTTTAGGTATTAAAATTGTGCGGTCTCAAGATACCATTTCTTTAACTCAGTCTCATTATATTGAGAAATTGTTAAAGAATTTTAATCACGAGAATTGCAAGATAGCCTCTACCCCATATGATCATTCTGTTAAGTTATTTCCGAATAAAGGAAATAAAATATCTCAATTAGAGTATGCAAGTGTAATTGGTAGTCTAATGTATGTAATGCAGTGTACTAGACCTGATATAGCATTTGCAGTAGGAGTATTGAGTAGGTTTACTCATAATCCAGTTCAAGTTCATTGGGATGCAGTATCAAGGATACTTAAATATCTTAAAGGGAGAATGAACTATGCATTATGCTATACAAGATACCCAGCTGTGGTAAAAGGGTACACGGATGCAAACTAGATAACAGATTCGGATGAAATAAAGTCTACAAGTGGATGGATATTCACTTTAGGAGGATGGGAAATTTCTTGGGGTTCCAAGAAACAAACCTTGATAACACATTTAACTATGGAATCTAAGTTTGTTGCATTATCAACTGCTGTAAAAGAAGCCGAATGGCTTATATAAGGATTTATTATTTGAGATGCCACTTTGGTCCAAACCAATGACAGCTATCTCAATATATTATGATAATGCGAAAGCATTATCATGGTCTTATAACAAGGTTTATAACGGGAAGTCTAGACATATAAGTTTAAGACATAGTTATGTAAGGGAGCAAATCAATAAAGGGGTTGTTACCTTTAACTATGTTAATCAAAGGGAAATTTGGCAGATCCTTTTACAAAAGGCCTAGGCAATGATATAATATGTAAGACTTCTAGGGAGATGGATTTAAACCCTTTAAATGAGAGGTAATTTATAAGTGGAACCTGTGATGTTCCCAAATCCGGGTACTAATCACCACCAACCTGGTACATCAATTATATAACTATTGCAGAAGATATAAACATAAATTGTTTATACAAATACCTTTACACATAATCCTCAAGGTCGATAACCTTAACTTAATGTCGATGTCGAGATTTTTGAGTGTCCCTTTTCGTTACTTGTTCTTTGGTGTTCTCATGTTAATGTGAGATTTGTTTGAAAAAACAAGTAAAAAAGGTCTGACATGTATAATGTCGACGATTGACTTTAAGAGTCGCCAGTTGGTGTATTTAACTGGTTGCACCAACGCAACCGAAAAGGGTTTGCACATTGACCTAATGATTTGACACTGCTAAACGGGTTTGTGAAACCGAGATTTATTTTGGGTCTGGGGGCTTGATTATGCGGAGGGAAGGTGTTAGGCACCCCCCGACATCCGTGTTACCACGGTGACCGCCACTCTTCAAAGAAATTGTTATATGAATGTGTGTGTGTGTATGTTTATGGATCAATGTGGAGTTATTTGAAAGTAGTGCGAGGCCTCGTTCGCACCTATATACAAGGGTTTGAATTTGTTTAAAAAATTCAGTTTTAACCACAATATAGCAATGAAGTTTTAAAAGAGGTTTTTCAAACCCTGTGCTCAATAGGAATTGAGACCTTTTCATACTTCCATTTTATTATTAAATGCCCAGCTTGTTTGCTTTTATTTTTTGAGATACGAAGCATTCTCGAGAAAAATAATATACAGCAGTGTCGAACTCCTCATGGGCATGACAACCATCCAAGGAAATTCAGACACTGTAAAATAATGTACAAGCTGCTTACAGCTAAAAATGTCTATCATAGGAACCGAATCTAGATTCAGTATACTGAACCTGTGATCACATGATTCCTAGGCTCACATAATACTGCAATTTGTATGGAAAGCAGTAAGCAATTATATATATATATATATATATAAGCGATATATATATATATATATATATATATGAATGATGATCAACCGCCACGTAAGTAACCTCCAAAGGGACAAAATGTAAATAAAGTCAGAAAAGCGATCAACGCCACAAGTAAACTCCAGCGAGACGGAATGTAAATAAAGTATAAATGGCCACGAAGTAAACTCCAGGCCTGACAGAAATATAAATATATATATATATATATATATGTACTAATATATATATATATATATATATATATAAAAGTAATAAACGACCGGATGTAAATCCGTGCTCATCGGATATGTCCGAAATGAAAGAATTATATATATGTATTTATATATATATATATATATATATAAAAGCGAATAAACGACTTTGGATGTAAATCAGGGCTCATCGACATGTCCGATAACGGTTATATATATAAGTATATATATATATATATATATATATATATATATATATATATATAAGTAATTAAACGCATATAGGATGTAAAATCAGCTCATCGAATGAGTCCCACCACATTATATATATATATAAGCAAATAAACGCTCCTGCATCAAGTTCAGGCTCAATCGAGGCATAACTCGATAATGTTAGTCCATATATATGAAATATATACATATATTAGTATATATATACAGACAAAAATGAAAACCACGGACCGAAGTCCGGGCAAACGCACACAACATGACTCTCAATGTGTATAACAGTGTGTGCTATATGAGAAGAAGGCTTTATAGAATATAAGAAGGCTTACAGTGGGCTGCCAAAGTAGACTTCTATGACTTTAAATGGATAAATACTCAGCTCCCGCCGGTTAAAAGATAGCTATATGTGAGCTAACTAGTGTTTAAAGAATAGGAAACACTCAAAAGATGTGTATGCAGAGTAAAATGGACAGGGCTTCCTCACCTTTTTCCTTCTCTCCCTCTTTCTCAAATGGCTGACCCAAGCCTTGTGTATATAGATGGAGGGTCGTAGGTACACCTGCGATAGCCGCGGTTGTACCTGCGGCTGGTCGTGGTGGATCCGAGCCTCGCGGGTCCCATCGTCTCGCAGTACGTGTACTCATGCACTATAATGTCCATTTGAACTTACAGAACTTCAATCCGAGCATACGAATGAGGTATATCTGACCTTCTTTGGACCGTTTGTGTTGAGAGTTACGTAATAACATGGATTAGAGGTTGTACGAAGTCAGGAAGAGGGGTCTATGCCTATGGTCTTCAAGCTTCAAATTCTATCCAACGTACTGCCACACGTAATAGTCACTCGGGATTGTCACTCCTCGGTTCTTGTGGGACATTGTTAGTTGTATGCATGTCTGAAGTGTTGAGACGACGTGCCATTGTCAAAGGAACAAGATGATTTTTGACTCCTCGTCGGGGTTATCGCCGGTTTGAGTTGAAAGTAGACGTTGCTCAGGGTTACAGCTGAGATTGGACTACTTATTGGTATGCTGCGATTATCATCTTGTTGATGTGGTAAGATGACGTTATGACTCTTCACTGGGGTTATCACCAATTTAAGCGAAAAACATACGTTGTTCAGGGTTACAGCTGAGATTGGACTGCCTATTTGTATGCCTCACTGTCATCTGTGGATGTTTCTGTCTGAGGTATGTGTGCCTTAACAGGATGTATGTGGTTGAAGCTGATCGCATGTGTTTGAAACAAGCATTTTCGGAGTTATTGCCGGAACTGTAATGGCATCTCTTGGGGTTATCACCAAGGATGTGGTTGCTACTCCCAGTGTTATCTCTGGGACTGGAACCGAACGTCGTGGTGTTATCGCCGAGACAGAACTGTCCTCTCCGGTGTTGTTGCCGGTCTTTTGATCTGCATTTCTCGGGGTTATCTCCGAGATTGGAAATGACATTCCCGGTGTGTGTTCCGGGTTGAGATGAAATTCCCGGTTTTTGTTCCGGGTTGGAACTGATGTTCCCGATTTGTGTTCCGGGTTGGAACTGAACTTCCAGTAGTATCCAGAATGGTTGTAAGATGTCCTTCAGGGTTATCTCTAAAAGACGAATCTACCCTCCTGCAATGTTAGTAATAGGAGTGCAGAAAATTTTGAGTGTCTACACTTAATAAACAAATTCAAATCTTAAAGGACTTACAATGTTATTTACCTTCAATACTATTACAATTTAAACCTGTACAATAATCCATTCCAGGAATTGTCTTTGCCTTTCCCTGTATCCGAAGTATTCGTCTTAATCTAAAATATTTATCATGATATAGCAAGGGTGAACAACAAGTTTGCCCAGCAAGTTTAAGTTCAAAGAAAGATATATCATGATTGAAAGAATGAATAATAAGTTGACAAACTTTCAATAATATAATAATTGTGAAAGAACATGATTCAATTTTCATAACTGAATGGTCGAGTCAATAATAATGAATGGCCAACAATGAACATGAAAAAATATAACTGAACCAAATGTTAACGAATGTGATCAGCCTTTCATACCTGATGAACATGTGCAACATGCACAACGTACGAATCAATAATTAAAGATGTGATATAATCAATAATAATTAACCACGAACATGCTTTACAATAACAACTCGAGTTCGAGTTAAAGAACTTGCACAATAAAAGTATAGGAACTTGCTTAATAAAATAGTATAGTTCAAGGAACTTGTATGCACCATCGATTACTGTTACACAACCTATTTTAGCTTCATCTGAAAGACCTATTATTTATAATATCGATATCTCAATTAGAATAATATCATCACATATATTACTGTTAATTACAGTCATAATATATCCTAAACACATAAGCGCATCTCCCTAACAGTCACTAAAACACATATGACCTGGTATGACTATTTCAGTTTGAGTTGAGTTTGGTACTATTTCGACATCCCGATTGCCTAATTGGATAATTATCAAGCCTATTTTCAATAAGACTCTACTTAACGGTTTCAATATTGTTTTAAATAATTTACTTATCAGTTATAAAATTTTTCAAAAGCTCATAATAATTTTCAGATAATTATTATCATTTATAATGATTTTATTTTTAAATGATTTAAATACCATATAATTCCATTATCATTAATTTCAAACATTAATGAAATACATGTCCTAATATTTAAAAGTTATTTATTATAACTCAAAGTATTTTAATACCTTAATATAAGCTTTTAAATGATTTTAAAACATTTAAAACCATTATTAAATAAATGCCATTAATATTAAAATATTATTTTTTTCATGTCAAAATATTAAAAGTTATGTTTTATAACTTAAAACATTTTTAAATCCTTTAAATCATTTTTATATGATTTTTAAAACATTAAAATCATTTTCCTTAATTTATTTAATACAATTATTAAATAAATTATTATCATTAATATTAAATTATTAATGAAATACACCCCAAAATATTAAACGTTATCCAATATAACTTAAAATATTTTCTTACACTTTAATATATTTTTAAATGATTTATAAAATATTAAAATCATTTTTAAGTAATTTATTTAATATAATTATTAAATAAATTAAATATTATTAATATTTAAATAAATTAAAATATTAATGAAATATATCATAAATTATTAAAAGTCAATTTTTATACCTTAAAATAATTTTTACAAATTAATTATGAATTTTTCATAATTATTTTCTATTTTATTCTAATTATTTTAATCAAATAATTAATTTTTAATAAAATTTTCGCTAAAGGAGCTTATCGCGACAAAACTGTCGTTATAGGTGTTCTTGAGCCCTCAAGAACATTCAAAATCAGTTTATTGGGTGCCTAGTTTGACCAGCTATAATTTCTTGTTCAAGATGTTTCTGGGCATGTAAGTGTACTAGTAATGTAGTATTGATGTAATACTACATGTACAAACTAAGTTCAGGTTCAAACTACTTCATATCATGAAGATTTAAAGCATCAAAGTTGCTGTCAGACATGTCCTTGAGTTTCTAGGTTACCCAAAAACTTAGGCAGTGCTATGGGTCCACTTTTGGGCTTTAATAACTTAGATTCTATGGATTGATTGTGTGTTAAAGTGTAACACTTATGTAGTATGTCAAGGTACAAAAGTAATAAATTTTTGTAGCTTAAAAACATCACAGAAGCAAGATCTAGCCTAGTCAAAAGCTTGTCAGAAACTTGTTCTTGAGAAATCTGGGTTTTCCAGAACCTCATCCAGGCAGTTGGTCAACCCATATTTGACCAACAATATCTTTGATCCTGGTCTGTTCTAGTGTCATGGTTTGGTAGTCCATATGTCAGAGTATATAAATGATACACTCTCATGGCCTGAAACCTTAACAACTGCAAGATCTAAGGCATTTAAAAACTTATCAGACAGATATGGAAAATCCGGGTTTTCTAGAACCCAGTTTCTGTGACTGATCTGAAAGTAGTATGCACACAAGCCAATCATGTTTGATGATAAATCATATACTTTGTAACAATCTTATTCATTTATTAATAAAAAGTATTAATTTATTAAAGGCTTTTAATTATCTACATGATGTTATTTTATAATATGTGATAAACCCATAGTTTTAAGCAATGCTTTTAGAATAATGATGATGATCATTCTAATGAGATCTAAATTCTTAGAAAGCTTACAACTAAAATAGTTCCCAATCGTTGGATTACAAAATTGGGGATTAGTGAATCCGGATAGATTGCATACATACGTTGCTTCTTTCATTGGATGAGGATGATTGATCTTATTATCATTTGTGTGGAGACACTAAAGCAAGTATGTAGGTGCTTATTAGAGAATAAGTTCAATCGAACGTGACTCGCTAAGGAATACCTAATGGAGTTTTACTTGTTCATCAATAGGAATTCCTATAGTGATAGTAGTCTGATGATCCTTGGACTTGAGATCATCATAGTATCTTGTGTATGATGAGTTATACTTTGACTTATTCCTTAAGACCCTTAGGGTATATCAAAGGGTATGCTTGGGTATAATAAGTTATACATAGAGATAATGTATGATCAATAAAGAATCTACCACTTCTAGTAAAGAAGAGAAATGTCCTATGTGATTCGATAAATGACAACTCAAGAGTCCTTGGCGAAGCGAGAATGAAATTAGAAAGGAGTTTCTAATTTGCATTATTTGAGTTGTGCATTTAAGGATCAAAATACATATAATTAAATAAAATAAGACTTGACAGTAATTTCATGTCTTATATTTAATTGGGACATTGTATGGTAGAAGGATTGAATTGTATGGTAACTATTTACTCAAAGGTTCTTTTATGATTAATGTTGAAATCTATATTATCCGGAAAGTCGTTGATCGCTAGGAGGCTTATCCCTATTAGAGAATAAATATTATTTATTTAAATAAATTAATAGTTTAATTTATTTATTTAAATAAGATTAGAATTGTTCTAATTGATTTATTCACAACCTGGTTTAATATGGAGAACCTAAAGAGTCACACCATAAAAGGAAGAATAATTATTTAAGAAGTTAATAGCATAATCGTAAATATAAGTTAAATATATTTAATTTAATCTATGGTGATAGAATAAATTAAATAGCTTAATATTTATTATTTAATATTTTAAAATATTAAATATAAATTAATAAGAGGAGACTTATTATTATTATTACTATTATTATTATTTAATTCCTAAAGGAGTTTGGGAATTAATTAATAAAAGTACTCTCATATATTCCTAATAAGATTAGGAGGTTAAATTAATTAAAAGAGTTTAATTAGTTATTCCTAATAAGATTAGGAGCCTAATTAGTTTACTATCTGAACGTTGATGTTCTTAACATAACATTAGGGTTTACCCATGTTACACTTATCTGCTCAACACTTGACCCTTAACCACATACTGTACACACATAATCATTATACACAAAACCCTAGCTATCAGGTATTCACTTACAGTTTGTAATTTATACAGATCCTTCACAAAAAAATTTAAATTTCGTACTCTATTTCCAGTCTAGGTCTTATTATTTAACCTTTATTTAATCATTTAAGATTTTATAAATCCTATAAATTCTCGGGTTGTCACAGAACCCAACTAAATACTAGAGTAACATCTGGTGTATTAGTTCAATGGAAAAAATACTTATAGTAATAACCAATTATACACTAGACAAGTATGAAGAAGAAATTCTTCAAAATCATCTCAAAGATAGTGTATGCTTGTATGGAGAACAAATAGGGTAGGGTAAACCTTTAATGAATCTCTGTCCGGTTTGGAGGATGCAGATCATACAAGTGCATCTAATTAGATTCACCTATGTAAGTGAAGGTAGTGGGCTGCTTCTACGAGACATAAGGCTTATCTCTAAGTCACTTACCAAACCCAAGAGGTAAACACAAGGCCATAAATGTGTTGGGTTTCCTTAAACTATAAGAGATATAGTATATGTCTATAGAGCAAGATATCACTTTAAGATTTTTTAGTTCAAAGTTAACGCTACTAAAAATTCAGATATTTTGTGAAATAGACTATGTAAAGGTGTAAGTCGAAAGACACCTCTTACTTATGTATACTATATTTAATAAGAGAAAGAAAAATGTCAAAGGAAAAGGATTGGATGATTATGAAAATATGGGAGGATTGTTGGATATTTTCATTATACTACTAAAAAAATGGTCATTTGTGATGGCCAAAATCCATCACAAAAAGTAGAAAAACCATCACGAAAGGTTTACGTGATGGCTTTAAGCATCACAGTGGCCGTCTTGTATACGCCCATCATGAAAGGTTTTACGTGATGGTTTTGGCAATCACGCAAACACATAGTATTTTTGTGATGATTAATACAATCATATTAACACGTAATCTATTGTGATTGTCAAAGTCATCACAAAAAAATAAGACTTTATGGGTTAAATGTAAGAACGTGAATCTCTATTTACGTATACTTTATTTCACTGTATTAATCTATATTAATTATATCAAATGATACTTGTAGGATTCGAACCCTCCCCCCATTAGCAAACTAAATAACGAGTATTACCACTACACCAAAGTCCAGAGCATGATTATAATTTTAAAACAAAATATAAAAGAAAACATATGTGAGTTGACTTACTAAACAAAATTACTTCCACATAAGATTTGGTGATTGCAATGGCAGTCACAAATACTCTATAATGATGGTAATATTAGTCATCACTGAGAGCCATCATATATTTTATTGTTTTGTGATGACTTGAAAATGTCATTACAAAATACCTTCATTTTGTAATTGCAAATAAAATTCGTCACAAAAATCTATCTTTTTTAATGATTGTCACGGCCATCACAAAATATTGTTTTGATTATTTCTTACATTAAAATATTAGTGATAGCTTAATTGCAATCACGGAAAGGGTATATCTATATGTGATGACTTAGTGCGTCACAAAAAGAAAATTCATTTTGCATGAAAAAATTGATGTGATTGACATGGCCATCACAATTATAATACATTAATGGCAAGATTAGTCATCACTAAGAGCCATCATATATACTATTATTTTGTGATTGCTTAAAAAGTCCATCACAAATTACTATCTGTTGTGATTGTTTTTAAAAACTGTCACAAAATTCTGTCATGTATTCTTGTTTTTCTAGTAGAATTATCTAAAGTATATAATAAATATATTATATGTTATCAATGTAACCAATAATTAATATTGGTTTAGTTGGATAAGAGAGAGGCCTTGATATTAAGGACTTTGGTTCAAGTCATGGCAACAACATTCTTATATATATATTTTTTTAATAAAATTATAAAAGGCCTACAGTAATAAAAGGCCAACGGTAATATTTCCAACGGTAATATTCTAACGGGTGTTTAGAAACCTATAAATAGGTTACAAATCCATCCAAATTACTCACTAAAAATTATTCAATCCTTTCCAAGTTCTTAAGAAAAAAATATTATTCTATATAATTTTCTTGTTATAATTTTCTTCTTTCATTTATAGTTTAGCACTAGATTTGTTTCTACACAACAAATTTTAGTTCTGAATAAAATATGGGTCTGTCTTATCTTGGGAGACTAATTCGCAGTAATTTTGTGTAGCAAAAGTAAGGAGCGAATATAGTCTTAAGGAAAGAGTGATTCAGACAGGAATATTGTTGTTCTATATCTTACTATACAAAGTAAATTTTCAACAAATACTTTGTTAAAGTGAAATGAGACAGCTAGATATTGCTGGTTTGAAGCTTAGGCTCTCCATTGGACCTGTAATTACTATTCATTATGTCAAAATCTAGCCTCATTAGCTAATTGGCTTCGTGACGTTGCAGGGAATTCAAATGTAAATTTAGGCAGTACAAAAGAAAAAAAAAAGCCATCCCTATTTAAAATGCATAATTATTTGGTTATAGATTTGCAGAGTTATTTTATTTGCTTATATAGTGTTTTACCATATGTACATATAGGATTTAACACTCCGGATCTTAAGCTTACATTTTATCCAATATACCTTGTATATCCCCCTTTAGCGACGGATCGGATGACGGTTCGGTCCGTCGCTATATGTTGTCCATCGCTAAAAGTTAAGACGACGGTTCAATATATAGCGATGGACCGAACCGTTGCTCGGTCCGTCGCTAAAAGGGTATGCAAGGTGTATATATATATTTTCAAATGTTGTTTATTCTCTAGGTCATGTTTGTTTATAAAAAATATACTTAGAATTGATTTATCTTAATTTAACATCACTTCTAATTATTTAATCCTTTCAAAAGGGACTGTTATGCTACGCTTGGATTGAAGGAATGGAATAGAGTAGGGAATGGAATAGATGAGGGAATGGAATAAGGAAGGGAATGGAATGATTTTTTAATATTCCATGTACATGTTTGGTTGATGTTAGGAATACATCTAAGAATGAAATAAATAATTAGAAAGTGACTTAAATACCCCCAAATATTCAAATTTAACTTAAATTCAATTTATATTAAAAATTTAACATATATTTCTCTAGATTTTTTTTTTATAATTATATTCTTCTTTTTTTTACTATACTTTTTCATATAATTTTTTTTTATAATTTTTTTCTTACTTGTAAGTTATCTTTTTTTATATATATTTTTTATTTCTCTAGAATTAACTTTATTTTAATGGATGATCAAAATAATATATGTTTTTTAATAGATTAAATAATAATAATAGTTTTAATTGTTTACCAACATATTTTTTTAGCGTCAAATATTTGACGTCAAATAATAATAATATATGTTTGGTGATAGATTATTTGAGTTCTAATATGTTCGTTAATTTTTTAATATTTGAACGTCAAATAATAATAATATATGTTTTTTCATATATTTTTTTATTTTAATTGTGGGGTGGGGTGGGGTAGGTTGGTAGGGGTGGGTTGTGGGGGTGGGGTGGATGGGTAGGGGTGGGGGTAGGTGGGTAAGGGGTAGGTTGGGGTGGGGTGGGGTAGGTGGGTAATGGGGTGGGGTGTGTGGGGGGTGGGATGGGTAAAGGGGTGGGGTGGGGTGGGGTGGGGTGGGGAGGGGTAGGTTGGTGGGTAAGGGTGGGGGGTGGGGTGGGTGGGGTGGGGTGGCTGGGTGGGGGTAGGTTGGTAGGGAATGGGGGTGGGGTTAGGTGGGTAAGGGGAATGGGGTATTTCTTTTAATAAAGATAAGTATTTCTTTTTTAATAAAGATAAGTATTTCTTTTAAGGGGCATATTTGTCAATTACTTAAAAATAATAGATAGAATAAGTTATTTCTGACTCCCCTTCCAGGAATAAAAATTATAATTTTAAGTTAACACCTATTCCACTAGGAATACATTATTCCATTGGAATAAACAAATCAAACAACATTTTTATCATTCCAATGGAATGATTCATTCCATTCTCCCTCCTATTCCATCGATCCAAACGTAGCATTAGTCTCTTAATGTGAGACTATTAGTCTTATAAAAGACATTTGACAGCTTAAAATGGGAGGTTATTAATCACACATTCATCATATATAGCCTTAGAAATGACAAAAAATACTCTATAATACTATTTAAATGACTATTAATCCTCCATCATGAGATAAAATAGTCCAAAGTAGTATTAAATTATGACAATAGTTCATTTTCAAGTATACTTTTTTTACAAACAAACATAGCCTAAGGGACTACCTAAAAATCCAAGATTTGGGATGGAGCTTTTGAGAATCTGGGAGAATTCTCAACCTCCTCCACTCGCGGCTCATTCCTTCGGCATCGGTAGGGAACTCGAAGGTTTTTATTTGAATATGAAGGGGAATTATCATCGTTATTTGGCTAGATTTGTGCAAGTGCAAGAATCACAACATTAAGAAAAAAAATTGTGCAAATTTGTTCAATAGAGTAAATGAAAGGTTTTTGGAAATTTTTTTGGAGAGATTTGAGTTAAATACAAGTCAAATACCACAAGATACGGTGAAATTATATCTTGTGTGACATGAAAGCCAAATTAGTCAATTCCAACAAAAAAACATTAGAATTTCAATTTGGGTTCATGTGCTTACTTAAATTATAAAACGGAAACCAAACAATCAAAACCAACAAAACGAGATTTTATTTGAAATGAAAAATATCCTAGTCCAAATATTACATAGTCAACACACTATTAGTGTGCATTTATTTCAACATATCATGCAGATACGTTTTATTTATTACAATCCTAGGACCTCATGGGCCTTCGCTTTTGGCAGAAATGATACAGTTACATACTCCAACAGTCCATGATAAGACACACACACACACACACACACACACACACACACACACACACATATATATATATATATATATATATATATATATTATTCATCTAATAAATTTGATTCCCGCCTTGGTGGTGCCACAATTTATCAGTTGGTTTCCCGGGCAATCGGTGTAACTTCCATTTAAAGCAATGCAGGTAAAGATCTCAAAGAGTACAACATCTCCAGCGGAATTGGTTTTGCAATTAAGTTCAATTTTGTAATTAGGGAATGACTTGAGTATATCTTCAACGCAATAGCTCGTACTGTCTGGATTGATTCCTATATATTTTAAACAAAATACGATTAGAATCAAAATAATAATAATAAAAAAACTGATAATTTAAACGTGAAGGTTATTATGAGAGAGAGAGGGAAAAAAAATAGTATGATTAGTCATACTCCTACAGAAAAATAATAGTTCTCTCTCTCTTACAAATTATAAGATAACTTTTAAAAATCAATTTAATATATTTTAAAATTTAATATTGAGATGATTTATTAAAAATTATAAAATAGTAAATTTTATATCATAATTTAGTTTCAAAACGGTTGTGTGTGTGTGTGTGTGTGTGTATATATATATATATATATATATATATATATATATAAGACCCGGTGGGGGGGTATTGGAATAATTGTTATATACTTTGAGTCCTAGGAGTAATATATACCGCTGACAAAAACTTGTCAAATCCTGTTATGCATGTCTAATTGCAATAAAAGTCTGAAGTATACCTTGTCCCTGAAGTATCGACAGTATATTAGCGCGACTATGCAAATTCACTGAGTTGTTAAAATATTTTGTCTGAGGCAATATGGGTTCCGAACATTTCCCGTGCTTATTCCACTCATTCCTCCACAAATTTTGATTTTGATTATTCCGTGCAAAATCAGGCCATGCGTAATCTAGTTGGGCGCGGAAGGAAGATACCTGTGTTCCAACAGAGAAGACATGGACTACCTCATTAGCAAGCCAATTGGTTAATTAGTATTTATTGTCAATTAAAGGGAGAATTGAATTTATTTCAACCCTTTGGAGAAAAGTTGCATCCCTAGCCCACCTTGTTTGTAAGTTTAAAATCACAAGAAAGGGTCGTAAATTCAAAAAATAAAAAATAAATAAAATCCAATTTTCTTTATTATTGTTAAGGTTTTTTTAGTAAAAAAAAAAAGCTTTAGAAAGGTAAAGAAAATTTAATCCAATTATCCTTAGAAATTTTTTTGGGCAAAATCATAGGAAATCTAAAGATTGAAAATAAGCTTGGTAAACTTCTTTTTTTATTCCTAAATTGTTCATATAATAGCTGAAACTATATGAACAAGTCTGCTGCATAACGTGAATAGTAAATCGTCGACAATAATAGCAACAAAATTAGCTGAAACTTACCAAGGCAACATTATATGCAGATCCTCGACAATTTATCAGGGATGTACCAGCGCTGTTATAGGGCCAAAGGCCATGAATAGTAAATCGTCGAACAAGTCTACTGCATAACGAGGGGGTAACGCTGCAAACTGCAGGTGGCCATCAACGATATCCGGCCACTTGAGCATCACCTACGCAAAAGCAAATGCTCAAGCTTAGGAAAATTATCAGTTATATTGAATGGTGACATGATTTTGATTGACTTCATTCTATGCTAGCTACCTCATGTTCAAGTAACAGTATAAAATAGTTTATTTATAAGCAGCAGCTAGCCATGCAAGGACCCACATTTTATAAATACTCTCCCTTTCTGATATATAAGATTAGCAAAAACTCTACGTGGACATTAATAATGAAGATGAAAATTGAACATTAGTATATTTGAATTTTATCTATTTGTATTTTGATCTCTAATGGGGAACAAAAATATAAATAGATAAAATTCAAATACACTAATATCTAATTTTAATGTTCGCGTAAAAGAGCTCATAAGATTAGAGAATAAATTCTATTAAGTATTTTATTAAACTAGTTTTTTACAAAATCCAATAAGAATCTACCAGCTCTACAATTCGAGAAAAAATTAAGGAGTTTTGATTGTGTTAAAATTATCAAATAGATTTTACCATGATAAATAAATAAGGAGTACTACTATTACAAAATCTATTAAAAGAGTCAAAACTTATTGATTTTCTCTAAAAAAATACATAATTGCGTGATTCTTCTTTAATGTTGCAAAACACTTGTTTAGCAATCATAAGATTATTATTGACTTTTTAAAGTTAACTCCAGGACATTTTAATATAAAAATATTACATGACTTTTTTAATTTTAATCAATACAATGATGAATATTACAAATTAATCATTGTAATATTTATTGTTTTGAAACTTTTAATGAATCATTTTAATTTTAATTTTGAAAATATCTTAATACGACTTTCAAAAGTCAATATTGATCTTATAATTTAGAACAAAGATCAGAAAAGATAATTATTGAATTTCTTTGAAAAAAATTCGAACTCAAAATTGACATTACTTTTTTTAAAAAAAATCTTTGTATATATGTTCACTTAAATAATGAGCATATCATAACTCGAATAACTTAACTCTAATTAAAGAAAAAATAAATTTGATACAGCAAAACTCATGATTACCCACACTGAATTTGTCCAAGTACAATGTTTAGTTTATACATTTAGAATCTATTTGAATATTTTGCTTTTAAAAATACAACTTAATTTAAATGTAACTTTTTTACTTCAAAATTTAACTTTTAAGTCTTAAATTCACAGCACCATAAAAATATTGTCGGTTGAATGACACTTTTAAATCTTCAAGTTATCACTTACTTTAAAGTCGTCCTTAAAATTTATCTTTTATCAGTTGCAACCTTAAGTATTGGCATTTCGTGTCAATTCCGTTTTTTTCTAGTTTCACTTAAACTCGTCCAAATTTTGACCTGACCAACTCATTTTGATACGACCCATTTTATTAAGGGCAGTTATAGCTTTACTATTATTAATTATATGTATTCTTAATATTAGAAATTTTAAAAACAGAAACTAAAAATAGAAATTAAAATACAAAAAAAATAGTACAAGATAAATAAAAAAACTAATTCAATATTTTTTAGAAAAGAAATTAAAAAAATTTAAAAATAATTTTTAATTTCAGGAAAAAAATTATAAAATTTTATATTTAAAAAATGCGAGTATAGTTTCATAAAATATAGGTTCAAAACATTAAAGTTTTAAAATTTTAATTATTTTTATGAAAATTTACTAAATTTTTTAAAATAAGAAATTTCTATTTTTTATGAAAATAAAGTTTTTAATTACTTTTTTTTAATCTATATTTCATGAAACTTTACTCATTTTTAAAAATAAATAATTTCTATTTTTTCCGAGAATAAAGTTTTATTTTTTAAAATCTATATTTTATAAACTTTACTCGCTTTTTTAAAAAATGAAAAATTTTCTAATTTTTTCCCTTGAAAATAATAATTATTTTCAAAACCTTTTAATTTCTTTTATTTTTTAAAATTGAATTAATGTTTTTATTTCTTTTACTGTTTTTTGTATTTTCATTTTCATTTTTAGTTTTTGTTTTTAAAATATCTGATATTAAGAATACATATAATAATGGTAAAGACATAAAGTTTTTTTCTGAAAATAATATTTTACATAAAATATGAAAAAAATTCTACTTTTTTTTTAATTTTGAAAATAAATTTTTATTTTTTATGTAATTTTTTGAATCTTAATTTTATGAAACCTTACGCACAATTAGTGAAATTGAATTAGAAATTATAATAAATTTTAATTTTCTAGAAAAAAAATTAATTAGTGAAATTAGGGTCAGGTCAAAATGGGTCTGATCAGATTAAAATTTGGGTGAATTTAAGTGGGAAAAAGATACAAAATTGATATAAAATATTACTTTAAGGACTTAAATGATGAAAAATAAAATTTTAAAATAATTTTAAAAGTGAATGACAACTTAAAATGAAAAAAGTATCATTCAGCCAAAAACAAAATAGTGTAAACACGTTTTTTTAACATATCAAAACTAATGTAGACGAGACAATAATAGAAACCCGTGAGTTCTGCATCAATACAAACTAAATTCACGTGAGTTCTGCATTACAAAATAAATTCACGTGGGTTCTGCATCAACAGAAAACAACTGAGTAGATGAGAAAGATCTCTTATCTAGATAACGTGTTATTAAATTTGAGGACTGAAATATATCTTATCTTGATAACGTGTTCTAAATAGAAGAAGTTTGGGCGTAGTATGGCATTTTTTGTTCATTATTGGCAAACTCGCAATATATAAAGCCTTAAAATCATGTTTATAATTTGCTCCATTAATGTTTTTATTTTATCTTTAGCAACAATGTATCCATCATTTACTAGGTTTTGCAATTTAGTAGGTGAACTCGTACCAGCTATATACGGGCATGTTTGAATGTGTGAAATTTATTTAAATATTATAATTTTAAATTTAAAAAAAATGTGTAATAGATAGTGTTAATTAATCCATTCATGCATAGACCACGAAATTTATGAATAATATGAAGGGTATTAATATTGAATATATGTAGATTTTGTGATGGTGAATATGTATAAATAGTGCAGAAGAAAAGATTCAATTACATGAATTTAGAAATGTGAATAATTATATTTTTTTATTTAATGTATACTATTAAAGTTGTGAACTTGTTGGGAATTAAGTCACACAAAATAAACAACACGAAGTTTAACGTGGCTTGATCCTAACTAACCTAATCCACAAAACCAACTTTGATCAATGTATTAATCTACACTATACAACTTTTTGTACGGAATAAAAATTGAAAAAAATAACCTCCCTCACACACAAACCGAAGACCCTAATTACACTCTTTCAACTCGCTAGGATGTTACTACCTCTTGGTTGTGTTACCTCTCTCTCACTACAAGAAAAAGGCTCATCTGCGACCGCCTATCAATGACCGACTGTGATCGCTGATATCAATCTGCGACCGCCTCCAGTTGCTGATATCAGGTGTTGTTTTTCTAAGAGCTAGATGTCCATCGGCATGCAACAACCATCAGTGTCCGACTTATTCGCAACAGCTATTAGCGACGGATACGGTCACTAGTTTGAGTAAGGCTGAGTCATCCTTCAGAGTGATGTGGAGCCACATGTCAACGACTGATATTAGCAATCACCGCAAGCGGTCGCTAATAGTAAACAAAATTATATTCAGTTCCGGTAGCTGAAAGTTACTAACGACCTCGTGCGATCGCTGATACTAACATTAAAAAAATTTGTTGTTTTGTGAATTTCCCAAAAAAATGTACCTATTTTATACCTTCTTTATAACCCAACACACAATAATATCTATAAATAAACCAACATCCATACAAATCCATCGATATATCCATTCATATATATATATATATATATATATTAATAAAACCAACACAGTAACGTCCGAGTAAAATTTATATACAAAACATCCATCCGTACATTCAGTCGGTAAAAACATAATTCAAATGTCGATTAACAAGAGAAGAGGGAATACAAATGTCTTCACGGAGCAATAATATCGTCCAAATGGGGCTACTGTAACAAAAAAATAAAACATGTATTATTGAATGTAAAGTACTTAAACTAAATATACAAAGCTAAACATAAAGCTAAACAATGAACAGATTATCTCATCGGGTTATTCCTAGTGTTTTGTTGCTCTCGCCGGTGCATCTGCTAACTCCTCAGGACTCAGAGACTACAGATGTTCGCCAAGTGTAAGAAGGTGATTTTGATCCTGACATATTGCTCTCACACAGTCAGCAAGAGTGTGCGGCGTTCGATGACACACGAGAACTGAGTAAACTGACTAACAGAGCTGTCAGTGCCACTGATAGTCGGTCTTCGTCGTTTTCATTGGCCTTTGACATAGTTATTCTTCACAACAAATGCATTCTCCCACAATTCTTGATCAATCAGCGGTCGTGGGGTGCCTTTAGGATAACGCTCATTCAGTAGGCTCTTATAAGTCAACAGGTTAAAAATTAAATAGTTAAAAATAAATATAAAATAATTAAAAATGACGTAAAAATTTATAAACATATCAAAGTACCGCTATCTAGATAGCCCCAGGCAAACCATCGCAGGTGGCCACGTATACATCTAGCCAATGGATAGGCTGAACTGAGACTCTTATAAAATATGCTCGTAAATTAATATGTAAATATGTGATATACTAATTAAAACTAAAACTTTACTAAATATGTACCCGTGAAGCAGTATGCTGCAATTGTGATATATTGCCGCCCCTATATTTACTTTTTGGCTTCTTGCCTTCAAGGGCTCTGTTAGTGACGATAGCTCGCCACTGCTCACACATCTGAGCCCATATGGGTTGCGCGGACCATCAAGGGCTATGTTCATGTATGTATTGCTCTCCTTGTTCTGGATGGTCGATCGATGCATTATGCAGGGCTTTCTGTCATTCCTTGTTCAAGTTATCTTTTGTTCAGGCAACGTACTTTTGCCAGAACAATGTATGTATTACAGATGCATGTGTATCGTATCATATATACCTTTTCTGCAAATAAAATAACAATAATAATATTAAGACGGTGATAATATAATCCAACACTACTAAACAATATTAGTTAATTCATTAATTATATCATCTGTTAGAATTTAAAAAATATACCTGAAATTAAGCCAAAACTGCATCCTTGTGGGTGAGAGGTGTGCTCACCCATGTATTCACTAGTGTATGCTAGTTTTGTAAGCATAATTGTGAAATGCACTTCACATTCTTGCTATCTTAGAAATCCTTATAATATACAACAATTTACATTAAAATAATTTACATTAGTATATATCTACAACAATGATAATATAAAAGGCGTATATATAATAGCCTTAGGCGTACGTGCTGTTTGGAGGAGGTCTGATCTGTATAAGAATCCAGTCATCCGGATTAGTCTAGGCCTTCGACACATGATTAGGCCCCCGACCGAAGCCGCGCTTTTTTGCTCTGGTTCAGAAGACATCTATAAATACAAAATTTTATGATGTTATTATGAGTTATATGATATTACGTATACAAATAAAATGACAATAATGACATGTAATTGTATGAAATAATAAACTATGATAACTATAAATGAAAGATACATAAAATGACAAGGATATAACATTCATGTATATACATAATTGTATGCAATACAAGTAAAACTAAACATACATTTTTTTTTTGGTAATCGATGTCTGAGTCAGATTATTTTGTATACGTATTGGAGATTCATAACCATTATCTTCTTTAGATTCAGTGTCAGTCTCAGTGTTCGTCAATAAATATTTCTCCTTAGTATTAATGTCATCTGGCACATGTATTGACTTGGGATCCAATTCATCAGGTTCATCTCCATCCTGTTGATAGGATTAAAATATAAATCATTAGCCCGATCCGCATATATGCTAGAATTAAAGAGACTTATAAATAAAAATAAAAGTACGTGTAGAATACCTCAGTAGGCAGCGAGGGCTGACCTAAAGCCTCCAATAGTAGGATAACCACCATCCGGAGCACCTCGTTGCTTAACTCGATAAACTCCTCCTACGGTAATCTCATAATCTCGACGGTGGCCCCTGAAGCAATATCATGAGCTAGTTGGTGAAGGCGAGCACGACTAGGCAACTTCTAACGATGAAAAAATAGATTCGTCTGAAACCTATCCAACAACGTCGCTATAACCCTCTGGATTAGCGCGTATTCCAAGCCAGCACCTGTTTGAGATGGTCTAACAGGTGCTCTCAGATGTTGGCGCTTGTTAGAACTTGTGAAGGTAAATAGAACATTATGTAGTACATATTAATTTATATTATTGTTATAAATTAAGATATAACAAGAAATATGAGATATATATATTATTATTTCCAGGTAGGGTATACGCGGGTATCCTTGGCAGGCCCAACACACGATACTTGTCGGTACTGCTAGTAGTAAGATCCTGAGACGCGGCCCATAGCCTTAGCTCCTCATCCCGAGATAATACATTCTCGGGCAGGGGGATGGTGGAATCTAACTTACTCGAAATCCCCTAGCGACCTCCAACTCACTATCTATTGGTCCCAAACTTCAAATCTATTCCAGTAATTTATTTTGTATACGTGAGTTAATTATATAATTTTATTAATGAGTGAATATTAATAATTACTTAAAAATAAAATTAGTTTTACCCGTATAACTATTGTTGCCTGAGACATAGTGCTCTCCTTAAGCGTGTGGGCTCTATCCCATAACTCTACCATGGTCGGAGCTCGGCCCAAGGTCCTCCCCATGGCTTAATAACTACATTCATAAAACAATAATTAAGTATTCATGTGAGAATTTGGTAAATAATTAACTAAACATGTGACACTTACTGATTTCACCTCCACGAAAGACTGTGAGCTAGTAGTGTGTAAAACTCGGAGCTGGCCACGATTCTTAATTCTTTACGTGCTCGGATTTCTTCTGAAACTCATCAGCAGCCTAGTGCGCACACATAGCCTCCCATGCTGAATCGGAGATAATACGGGGCTTATGATCTTTGATGGTACTCTCAGATTGGAGCTCAACTGCTTAGGCTGCCCTTTGTCTAATCTCATACAGCTAACCGATGTAGTTCTTAGCGATATGTGTAATAATAACATTGTCGCCGGCTGCCTGAGAGACACCATCCTAATATCTAAAATAAGTTTATAACAAAAGTTTAAAAGTAAGAAACATTTACTTTATTATGGAACGACTATGTTCGTATAATTGTTATGATTTAAGGAAATTAACTTACGTGAAACTTTCGTAACATAATATCCATAAATGAAGCATCGTACTTCCCATACTGGCTGAAGTGCATGCACCGAATCGGGAGGTGCGTCAAACATATTACGTGTAAGGTCACCTTAGCGACTGGGTCTAGTATACTACAATAAAAATAAAACATTGGATCATATGTTAATTGTGAAACTATTGGTTGACGACCGAAGATACCGAGGTTAGTCCCTCAGTGTCGTCGATGAACAACTATAATTATAAAAAAAATTAAGTCAAATATAGATAATGCAGATTGAGATATATTAAAAGGGTATGTTCAAATAACTTACTAGTTCCTGAAGACAAGCCTCCAACTGAACTATACTCTCTCCCGAACCGGATCGGCCACCGCTACGACAACCTCCATCGCTATGTCTAGCCATAAATATACTACTGAAATAACAAAAATAACGCATGTGAATTTGAATTTAAATAAATTAAATATAATGTATTAACATTGCATTTTTTTACTAATTTAAAATAAGTTCAAATTTTATACGTCATCAAACAAGTCAGATTCAACATCGACATCATTGTCAAATTCTATCTCTTCCTCATCATTAGCATCATCTATATCATTTTTTCGTCATTATCATCTTCAACGTCTACGTACTCATTCACAACCATGTCATCCTCAACTTCCTCATCGTCGGGTACATCAACCACAACATTTGTCATCACATCTTCATCATTTAGCACTACCTGCCTGGGAATGCTAACATCACATCTTACAACTCCTCATCATTTCTAAACTTATTAGCATCATCAAATGCACGTGTTTTTGTAGTGACAAATGTATACCAGGGGCTTCTACTATTTACGACATTAGGAGCGTAGTACACTTGAGTCGCTTGACTAGCTAACATGAATACATCATCAGATCTTAACTTTGACTTGATATCTACTGTGACGATTCTTGTGACGCCGCCAAATTTGGGTTACCTTTACCTCGATTTTGGTGCTCATGATACTTTCACATCTATACATCCCAACATATTACTAATTTAAACTTGTCTTAAATTACATATTAATCTTAACTTAAATCCCAAGTTCTATAAACCTTTACATATTACAATACCAAATAATAATACAAGACAATAATAATAAGGTAATTATTATAATAACTTCTTAAGTTAATATAAGCACATGAGCTTAATAATAACTTATTCTGTAACTTTTCCTTTTCCCTTATCCTTCCCTGAGGTACTGACGTTCTCAGTTTTAATTGAAAATATTATATTCAAGGGTGAGCAAAAGTTTTCTCAGCAAGAAAATAAACAATTGAATATAATGAAAACATGAATATTTACAATAAAGGAAATAAAATCATGAGATACTGAGCAAAACAGTTCTTTATAAGCTTTGAGTTTAAAGAATCAAGATTTAGCATGCTGTAAAGTTAAATGACTAGTGAACTCTGTACTAGAATTGACAGTACTAAAACTACAATCCATGGATACAAATAGCTATTACAACTGAAATATATCATAGACTTGTACTTTTGGGGATTAGCCTAAGTACCCTATATTGTGCACAACATAACAATCTAATGACACATTATATGTCCTTCGAAATCATAATGTCCGGTATCATATGCCCTTATAAAAGGGTTATTCTTTCACAACATTATATAAGAGTCTGTATCACAACAAAATGGTTTGGAGAACATGAAATGAGATTTTCATGAATGAATAATATCAATATATCTCAACAGTTGTCTAGCCGAATAATTGCATTGACATACTTTCAATATCATAAAAATAAATGAATTTGAAGTATTGCAGTTCAATAATTTCAATAACTTGAAAAGATAAGCCTTCGAGTTAAGTACTTGCAATATAAACTTAATTGAGTAAGAAAAGTTGATGTACTTGCCTCTCACATCGATTAAATTTTTAAGAAAGTGCTTTGCCACTGAGTGGCCTACATATATCCAGTATTGGCTTACTTAGTTATCTTTTAGAACAAAGTCTACATTATTGATTTACATAGCTCAACAATGATTATTGAACTTGTATTCAATAACTATCAGATAAGTTATTTACTAACATTAAACAGTTTTATAGATAGCTTTTATTTGCAAATACAATTAAGCACATATAGACACTTAGCTTGACACCATTCATTTTCACAGTTTAGTATGTACATAGCTAGCTCACATAGACACATAACACATATAACCTTTATATATCCCAAAACATACAAGTTTCAGTCCCAACATATCATGATATAGATCTTAGATCATAAAACATCTTTATTATCTCACTTATTCATGATAAGGCATTTACAAGCTTTAAAATTTACTTTTGTAACATAACTAAAAAACATAAAATTATGATTTTTGAGGTACTTTTGAGGATTTTTAGTAATTTCTATAGTAACCTTTTGAACCTCCCATTTGTGAAATATTATAAATCACATACCAAAGTATTTTATTCTTGGTTTAGGTCTTTAAAACTATCAAGTTAAGAAATTCAAAAATAGGCCCCAAATGGGTTGTTTACACATTTTCTTAGCGAAATCTGCAGTTTTTATAATTTTCAAGGCTATTTTGATGATTTTTATGAATTTTTGTATTATGCTTTTAGACATGAACTCTTGGCATACTTATAGACTGTATACCAAGTTATTTTTGTATTGGTTTGGTTTCTCAAGTAAGCATTTATGTTTCTTGAAACTCATACTGAAACTAGGTTGTTTATCACAGTTTTAGCTTTTACTAACTTTGGTCAATTCTTTCCATTTGTATTTCTGGCCTCTTGGGTTCATTCCAACACTTGAATTATTACTAGTTAAGACTAGTTTTAGCATTCCCTTGACTTGCTAAGCATAGATTTGGTTTTGACCCTCTAAAACTAATTTTTTCAAGCTTTTACCTACTAATTTCTCAAGTTCTTGTATAACTTAGCATTCAAACACTTGGAATATCCTAGAATACCTCTAAATCACTTTCCTAAGTTGTTAAAACTGATTTTAAAGTAAAATAGTTAAATCTCAATTTTACACTTGCAAAAATCAGTAGAATCTGCAGTTTTGTTGATTTTTATATGCTAGTTTGGTGATTAGTTTGAATTTATGGGTTAAGTTATTGGTTCCACCATTTGGCCCTACTTCTAGACCATACATCAAGCTATTTTAATAAAGGTTTAGTTTTCTTATTCATTTCATTTAAGCTTCTCAAAATAATACTTCAATTTGGGCTGTTTTCTAACTTTTCACAAAAACTGTTTTTGAACTTTTTCCAAAATTTTCCACTTTTGGTCACTAGGATAGTCTAGGCATGCGTATTTAAGTTACTTAAGGCTACTTTCATCATCATCATGCTTTATTTAATCACTTAGCCAAGTTTAACCTATCAAAACTTACTTTAGGCTTGAAAATAGATCCTAACTTGGTTTTCTTACTAGCTTTGGTCATGACAATGATTAGGAATCATTACAAGCGTGTATTAGGAACTTTGTATCAGCTCATTACAGTCTTTTAAGTTTAGGTATTAAAAATTACACAAAATAGTCAACTTTTGGGCTTAAAATATGATTTTTCACAAGTCTAATGCTCAAAACAGTTTTGACTTGGTTTCTTTAGCTTGTGTAGCTTACTTGTGTCTTATTATGACTATTGAAACCTGTCTATATAGTCCAGGTTTGGTGGTTCTTCATTTAGGTGCTAATTTCTATTTTAAAGCTTACTTTCATTGATTTTTAGATATGAAATTGAACCACACTTAACATGGACCTTAACTAAGTTAAGGATCATCTTTTAAATGCTTGTTATGGACTTTTTATGGTCCCCTGACTAACTCATAAGTTCAGGTTCTGAACTTGATCATAACAATCCCCAAAACTAGAATTTAAGCGCAGTTTTGGCTATAACTTCCTAAACAGTCCACAAGTAAGCAAAATAAACCTTTAAGCATTCAAGCAATCCTTAAAACATGATTATGTCATAAAAATATATCTATGTTCATGCTTGAAAAGTCGGCCATCTTTCTAATACCAAAAACAAATTATTCATAGCATTTTGAGCATAATTTAACACCAAATTATCATAACAGTCCCATACTTTCAATTATAAACATTATCACATCATTTAATTTCTATATACACTGCATTTATAGTTTAAATAAATAAAAAATAGAAAATAATTATTAAAAATTCATAAATTAGTTTTAAAAATTATTTTAAGTTATAAAAATTAACTTTTAATATTTTGACATAATTTTTATTAATATTTTAATTTAATTAAATAATAATGATATTAAATTTATTTAATAATTATATTAAATAAATTAGTTAAAAATAATTTTAATATATTAAAATCATTTTAAATGATATTAAAGTGTTAAAAATATTTAAAGTTATAATAAATGACTTTTAATATTTTGAGATAAAGTTCATTAATAATTTAATATTATTGATAATAAAATTGTTTAATAATTATATTAAATAAATTATTTCAAAATGATTTTAATGTTTTAAAAATGATATAAAGGTTTTAAAAATATTTTAAGTTATAATACATAACTTTAAATATTTTGACATGAAATAAATTAATATTTTAATATTAATGATAATTATTTAAAAATCATTTGAAGGTAATATTAATGTTTTAAAAATGTTTTAAGTTATAATATATAACTTTTAATGTTTTGACATAGATTTCATTAATATTTTAAATTATTTAAATATTAATGATAATGGGATTAATTAATAATTAAATCATTTAAAATGATATTAATATTTTAAAATCCTAATAGATGATAATAATTATTTAAAAATTATTATGAGCTTCCAAAAATATTATAATAATAATTAAATTATCTCAAATAATATTGAAGCTTTTAAATAGAGTTTAATTGAAAATAAACTCGATAATTATCCGATAACGCAATCGGAACATCGAATTGATACCGAAATCAATCCAAACTTATATAGTTTGACCTGATAAGTGTTTGTATATGTTTTAATGACTAATATAAATACTTGATAATGTGCTTAAGTTGTGTGATGATTGCAAATAGCAGTATTATGTGTTACGATGTATTATTCTAATTGAAAGAATAATCTTATTAATGATAGGTCTTTGTATAAAAGATAGAACTAAGTTGTGTAGCATTAAACAGCAAACCAGGCAAGTATCTGAACTCTAATTTGTATTGAGCAAGTATCTAAACCTTACACACCACTTTTATTTTGTGCAAACATGTATATGATTATGCAAGTTTCTGAACTATATTATGCAAGTTTCTTGACTCTACTTTATATTGAGCATGTATCTGAAACTTTGTATTCATACAAGTTTTTGAATTCTATTTATTCACAATTTACCAGTATCTTATTACTGTCTTCATTTGATCCATATATGATCAAAGTACAAAAAATTGTGATTTTGCAACAAACAGTTTTTGTTGTTAAATGTGCGAATTTTCGTTGCCAAATGCCATTTGCAACGATTTTTCGGTCGTTGGACATTTCGTTGTGCAATGAGCGTTGCTAATTGTCTAGCAACGAATTTTTTTTCGTTGTAGAAAGTAATATATTTCGCAACGAAATTTTGTTTTCGTGTAAAATCATAAATCATTTAGCAACGAAATATTTTGTATCAAATTTATTAAGAAATTGTTACTGAAAAACAATTTTTGTTGCAAAATACGCCTAATTGGCAACGAAAAGAATCTTTTTATTTTTCAATGAAGATAAAATTCGTTGCATTTGATACACATTTGCCAACGAAGTTTGCCGTTACTGAACAATATAGAAATTATTGCCTTAATTGGTTTTCGTTGCTAATTGTGTACTTTTTGCTAACGATGTTTGTTGCTAAATGTACAAAATAAACCAGTTATATATTAATTTGCAATGAAATTTTGCGTTTCCTTTGGTTTTTTTATGGATAAGTATGATGAATTAGCAACAATACTATTTGAAGGAGATTCTTTTTAGAGAGCAACAAAAGTTATTATCAATTAGCAACGACACTATACGTTATCGTTTACTTTTCATGTGCAACAAAATTTGTTATGATTTGCAACGATATAAATATTACCTTTTTTTGTTATGTAACGAATGTCAAAATTACTTTATAAACAAAAAAAATTATGTCTCAATAACCCCATAACAAATTATGACAGAAATACAAAAAAAATTAAAATATTATTAATTAAATAAAATTATCTGATACATGATCATTCATCATCTTTACAATCAAACTTCATACGATTGAAAACTACAAAGCCCGTCTTAGTTGACACTATTTGCCATCAAGAGGTTAACACTAGTGTCATATATGAAAAAAAAAATCAAGAAAGAAATGTTTATAGTAGGAAACAATACTTAAGCTTACACAAGAGTTTCAATCATGGTTCATCCTCCAGGTATTCTGCCAATATTAAAACAGCATCAACCACTACACCAATAAAGAGGTTAATTAAATAATTTAAAGATATAATTAAGGAATTTACAGACCTTTGAAAATCTCTTGTCCCTCTCACAATCAAGTCCTGGGGTGCATTTTGTAAGGTCATCAGCAGCACCTACAAAAGTAGTACAAAATGGAAAATAGTTGAATAATCTTGTGCAAAAAGCAATATTATGTTTACTTCTAAAATAAATTAGATGGTTCACAATGGTGAATCTATGATTAACCTTCATTGGAGAATACTTGGATAATGGTGCATGGCCATGAGCAAGTTCTAGTGTTGTTATTCCAAATGACTAGATGTCTGCTCTGTTTACAAAAAATATATCATCTAAGAATGCAATATTATATATACATAATAATATAATATATATCCATACACCCACGAAATAACAGAATAAAATAGAATAGTAGAGAAACATTGATCAGAAAAGTCACCCACTCACTTGAAGTCATATCCATGAAATTGCTACATAATTTCAGGAACCATACTGAGAAAAAACATTGTAACATTAGCGAACAACACCTTCAAGTTAACAACCAAATCCATTTGTTACAAATGGTGATAGATATTAGGATCGTAGGACAATGAAGCAAATATCCAAGGCTCTCAATAACTCCAAGCCAGGCCTGCAGTATCATAAAAATTAGTCAGGTTAAGTTCAGCTATTAGCTGAACAAAAAAAAAGAAGCTTTGTCACATGCACACACCATAAACACTGTCTTCGTAGTCATTGTATGAATTGAGAAATGGATCAATCGGCCTAGTAGGTGACTCCACCAAGCTGTCAAAACCATAAAACAATCTTCACCATAGGAATTTGAAAGGTGAAAAATTATATGCTAGAACTTTGATATATGAAATAAGGGAAGACCTTTCAGATAAGTTTTCACCGCTAGGAGGAGAAGCAAACCATAAGTTGACAACGGAGTCTGTTCCAGAACTCTGCAAAGCTGTATCTATTAGCAAAATATAATTTCTAAAGATAACACATAAGTTCATTAACAACAGTAAAATCAGAGACCCAGAGAAGTACATATCTAGGGAATAAAAGATGCAATGCAGTAAAAAAAATTATTTTAATAAAAACAAAGGGAGCAAGGAACCTTGACTCAAATCTATAGATCATGTAAGCCAAGATAAAAGACCATACTTCCAAAAATGTATCTAGTGTCTACAATTATGTAGTTAAAGAAACAGATTGTTGTGTGTGTGTGTGTGTGAGAGAGAGAGAGAGAGAGAGAGAGAGAGAGACCGCAATCAGCCCTTCAAACTCAGGATTACATCTAACAGTCCATGTCCTGGAAACAATATTAAGAAAAAGTACAAAGAGCAACATTGAGCATACAATATAAGAATTACATTTATATGCCGAAGTGACGCTTTAGTATTTGATTATTACTCCCTTCATCCCAAAAATATGTTTGCTTTCTATGTAATTTTTATTGAAAATGGTACTCATTCTTCCGGATAGTGGAAGTATAAATTTTAATAAAAGTAGCCTTGCAGCATTAGTCTGCAACGCATACCATTGTGCATGTCTAGGGAGCTCTAGAACAGGAAACTTCGGCTTTCTAAGATCCCATATATATATTCCAGACTCATCTTCTGCTGTTACCTGTAATATTCACAACAATATGTTCACTTACCTGAAGAAAAATTTAGAGAAGAAAAAGAAGAAGAAAAAATTGTGGTAACCAAGAAGATATAAAATCCTAAAGAATGAGATATGTTCCTTCTTCTCTCCCAACTCCACTTAGAGTTAGCAATCATAATTTATGAAAGTAGTAAGTCGGGTCCATAACAGATTTAAGGTTGAACTTGTACAATAAAGAGTTAATTGTTCTCACAACCTCAAAAGAATAAAACTTCAATGCGCAAAACAATTTATATATACAAATTTCAAATTAAAATATCTAAGAATGGAGTTTCTTATGCCTAGAAATCAACAGATTCTCGAGAAAGACAAAAGCAAACAAAAAAAAATTTATACTGTGATGCATTGTTTAAGTGGCATCTGTACAAGTCCCAAATATTCTTGAGTAAACTATTCAGAGTGGAGGCACTTAATAGTAAGAAAACGAGAAATAGACTTGACTTAAAACACATAATTTCATATAAACAGACTAGTGGATACAAATCGCACAACAAACCGATACTTGGGGGTGTTATACTTGTTCTTATCCTGATTGATCAGACGAATCCTAGCACGATAATCGGTCTTACCCTCTGTAGAGATTTTAACCAAAAATACAATCAGTAATAGCCTAATAAAGTCTACGTGTAATACTGCACTAATAAACTATAAACAACGACAATTTAGCTACAATATATCAAAACTTATCTCTCCTTCTCTTAAACTTAACTTGGTACCGCTTAAACTATGCCCTTGGCTTTACAACTTTGGCAAAGACCTGAAGTAACAAAATCATAAGCTAAGCTAAGAAAATAGCTATGATCGAGACTAGAATTTTCTAGAAATCTTTGCTTCATTTGTACAGCTAAGAAAATAAGATTTTTCCTTGTTAATTACATTATTTTTTACAAGTATATGTGTACATTTTTTTCCATAAGAAAAGAATATGTTATAGATGATGAAGAGATGATACAACTAAGGCCGCATTAAGTCTGCCAAGAAACAAATGAAAATGAATAGTATAATAAAAAGCTAAATAACATTGGACAATAACCAAAAGTAAAACGACCCTATATATTAGGGATGATTAGATGAATAGGAAGGTATTGGTCACAAAAATCACAATTCAAACACACCAAAGAAAAGCCAATACACAAGCACAATTATGTTCTTTCCCTCTCCCTAACTACTATAGGAAGCAATACACAGGATGGGCCAAGAAAGCTAATGGAATTTTGCAATTAACATTGATTCAAACTGATAAAATAAATAAATTTCAGAAACAGAGTTGGACAAAGAAAGAATGGGCAGAAAAAGGAAGAACTAGAGGCTGAGAAAAGGCACAAAGGGAAAAACCGTCAATATTCAATATTCATTCAAATCAAGCATAAAATGATATTACAACCACAACTCATACTTATATTACAAGCTAGAACCTTCCAGAAGCTGCAACATTCACCTACCTCATTCTTATCCTAACAACCACACACGTGTGATGTGATTTCACACTATCTAATAGCTAACAAAACATAATGAAAAAACAGAAATGTCACTACAGCTAGATCATAGAAGTATACAAGGGTTACTCTCCTAACAGACTCCCTCTATCCCAGATTGAGAGGCTACAATATACCAAATCTCACAATATGAAAGTATATGTTAATCTCAACATTGCCTATGTTAAGGGGTCAATTTTTTCTTAGAATCTATGACTTCTGAGAGTGAACACTCCCAGTATGGGATGTGGGAGTAGTGCATATTAAGATTTAATTTCTTGCAATATCACTTTGATGTTTGGTTGATATAACTTCACATATCCTTTTCTCATTTATAATATGAGGATGACCAGAAAAAGATTACCCAAATATATATATATAACAAATAAAAAACCACAACACAACAAAACGCTAGTTATCATTAGTCCTCCTAATGGTGGTTTCTTCAATATATCAAAACAATATAAGTCATTATAGAATATAACAAAGAAAAGCAATTAAGGGTCTCCAAATGCCAAGACAGACCAAATATAACAACATTTCACTTTTCAAAAATCATGTACTACAAATCATTGGCAAGATGAAATGACTAACTTAGAGTTACCTTGTCGTGCTCTTGACTTAAGCATTGTCTAACAATTGTAGTATGTTGTATTAGCCGTTCCACTGATGTATACCTGGGTAGGTTGGCATGTGTTGATAATACCATGAGGGCAAGAGAATAGCCAATTAAAAGGATGAAAAATTTAAACAAATAATCTTGATAGGAAGAAAACAGGAAACCTGTACTATTTAGCTAAATTTAACTTAGAAGTTATTTATATAATAATAAAAAAAAATGGAAACACACCAAGGATTGCTCTATTCAAACAGTCCGCAACATGGTGCCGGTACTCCAAGCTGAGTAGATGAAACATAGGTGATTTTTCTAGTTCTTCATAAGCTAGCAGAGCCATGTAGTCCTGTATCAACAATGAGCTTGTTTCTCATTTAATTGGAGATCTAGATACCTATATTGGCTTTAACTCTTAAGATAATTGTCTTCGGGAAGAAGCATACCTCAAGCTTCTCTACATATTTCGGCACCTTCCCAAAAGGAGTCAACTTGGTCTGAGCAAATTCAAGAGCTATTACAATTTAATGATTTTATTACAAATTGTGATTTTCAATTTAATGACTTAATTAGTGATTTTCATCATATCAATGCTGAACAAATGAACTATTACAATTTAATGATTTTATTACAAATTGTGGACTACCGAAGCAATTAAGAAAGAAAAAATGAAAGGTGAGCTAGTAATGTGTATGTATCTATGTGAAATGAAAAAACTTGTTTATGGTTGAGAGCAAGACTGAACAGGATAGAACCAACGAGATCTTTGCCAGAGAGAATGGCGGCAATAGCTCCAACAATAAGGCCCAGGCTAATACAATTATACTGACAAGGAAAAATTAAGACAACAATCATAACTTCGATTTTTGCCTATCCCCCCAAAAAAGTCGCAACTCCAACATAAATAATTCCTGAAAGTGACCATGATCAATCAGGATGAGGCTTGGGCCAAGTAAAACCATTGCAATGTGTCATGCTACATTACTTGTATGTCCTCTTGGTTGTCCAGAATAACATGCAATGAAAAAACAAAGAACTGCAGGAAAGAATATCATGGAATACAAAAGTCACTGATACACATCACTAAATAATATGAAAAATAACAAACCTGACTAGATTGCTTGTTTAATGACATGCTGGCTTTAGCACTGTGCATCACCTGTGAATTGGTTGTCTGTGTCAAATCCTTCGAGTCCAAATTGGGAACTGCATTTGGAGCTTCCATATTAACCCCCATCCTTAAGGCACTCATTCCAGTGGCTGAATTTATAGGACTTCCCGACAAAGGTACCAAGGGTGCTCCTGCAACTGACATGGGAACTCCTTGACTAGGATGGCCAAAGACCTGAAGATTGGCTCCAGCCATACCTTGAAAGCTAGTAGACCCTGAAATAGGTGGGGAAGGGAAATGTGCTCATTGCATGTGGGGCATTGGAATCATAGAGCATTCACGAACTCCACCATTCATGTCTAGCATATTCATCCCAAACCCCATTCCCATTCTCATTCCCATTCCCACACCAACACTCATGGGTGAGAAATGTGGTAGATGAGCCGCATGAATGTGTTGCATCCCCGTTGGTAGCATCATTGGAGCAATATACAATCCAGCACCCATTGACATAATCTGCAAAAAGATTTTGACACGCTATTAGTAAAGCAGTAGAGCTATATAGATTATTCAAATTCTTTAAGAAATAGAAATCAAATTAAATATCAATAAATCCAAGGAAATTGAGAAAAATAACCTGTACTTGAAGTTGAAGAGTCTTAAAGTATTCAATTGCCTCATCAAGCATTGATGCTTTGTCCACCTTATAATAAGTAAATGAAATTGTTAGCATAATAGGGGAATAAACATCACAAAAGAGCATGTATTAATTATCCAATTTACTGTTGCAAAGAAGTTAACCACTACTACTATTTAAAAACTAGTATGAAATCCAAGTTTATATGGCAAATAAAATTAATGGGAACATCCAAATAGTAGACGAAACATTAATATAAGAGTGTTGTACCTTATTGCAGTTGGGTATGAGTTAGTGTTCACATCTTTTCATTAATCCTGACTCTTTGCCTCTGTTGTAAACATCATACATGAGTATCAGTTATCACTTTACAAATGCAAAGCAAGATGAGAAATAATTCGTATTTATTATCATTGTCTAGATGGCTCTCACCCTTTCAGGATAAATTATGCACTTCAACTGCTCTCTTTCTTGGAACTGAACCTCCTCGGCGAGAGTGTGACGCCCCCCAAAATAGGTATACATCACCCATTCTCGAGTCGTCAAATACATGAGTACGAATACAAATACAATCTTTAATATACAACAATAGAGTTGTGAGTTTTAATACAAATACCGCCTTCTGCATAAATATTCACTCTCGAATAAGTCCTCATTACATTTATTGTCACACTATTTAATGTAATAGTGAGGACTACTAATACTACCATCTGGTCCATCACTCCGCTTCCCGACTCGTCCCCAAATATATTCTCATTTCAAGAGAATAAAGAAAGAAAGGGTGAGCTCAACTAGCCCAAAGAAGAAATATTATGACTAAGATAATACGAATAAATTATCATTAGCCTTAAACAGTGTTAAACTGATAAAATACAATAGACATTAAGTTTAACTATAGCGGAACAAGCAATCCATTAAAAGAGTCAAGTCTGAAATAAAATCTACTATCTTTTATGATTTAAAAGGTTTTCATCACTTTTATCATTTGGGACTCGACAATAAATAATCCACATCATCCCCGCACTACTACCAAAGATATTCATTAGTATCACGACCACAAATTATCCATGCACTACGGGCCAGGATATTCGTGTATTCATCAATGGTCATGATCATGCCAACAACCGTCCATCAATGCACTACGGGCGATGAGGACTTTTACCACATCATTTGTAACATTACTATTAAGATTATACCGAATAATCCTCAGTCATAATCATACCAAGTCCATCTATGCACTACAGTACCAGATGACTTTCAACACAATATAAACATGAGGATGATGATGACAATGATAGAAGAATTCAATAAAACAAGTTCAAGAATTAATTTGTCCAGAACCAATAACGTCCCAAATTGTCAACATGATACTTCTTTGTAGAGTAAAATTCAAGAATGCTCGTAAGAATATTTCCATGAAAAGATCTTTGGATGAAGCGCAAATGTCGAGGATATTCCACTAATTTCATGGAGTATAGAAGTCAAAACTTTAATCAACCGAGTATAATAAATAATGGAATAAAAAAAAGAAATCACCATGCATACGCAGTACTTGCAGAGACAAAGTTATTCCATAGAATACTAAATAAGGAAACTGTGTCGAAGAAAATTACATTGCAAGCAGGATGTTCTAACAGAATAATTAAGACGGAACCAAGTTCGGCGTAAAATGCACAAATAGGATATTCCAACAGAATAATAAAGACGAAATCAAGTCCGGCGTAAAACGAATAGACAGGATATTCCAAAAGAATAATAAAGACGGAATCGAGTCCAAATAAAATGCATGTGCATGTGATATTCCAATGAATAATAATAAATAATAGAATAACGGAAGAATTTCACCAAGTATAGGGTAGCACAGCATAAATGAGTTATTCCAATGTAATAATAAAGAATGGAATAACGAAGTTCTCTTCATGAATACAAAAGAAATAATACCCTTCTACAGTAAAAGAAACCGGATATAAGAGTAGGGAAGTAGCGAATATTTTCTTCTTTCTCTACTATAATTTTCTCTCTCTAGAGTTTCATTGAATTCGTAAAAATAATGAAAGAATGAGCTTATTTATAGGAGAATGGAAAGGCAATCTGTCAGGAAAAATCACTTGATGCAATCAATGCATGAACTCACGGATGAAACTTTGAGAATTACGGATGAATTTTTTTTCAATCAACCATTAAACAAAATAAAATTAAAATATAATATATATATATATATACACACACATGCTTTCAATTTATATATATCAATATTATATATACACCACTTGATTTTATCCCCCCCCCCATAACCAACATCACTCCCCACCCCCCAAAATCACTTTCACTCCACTCTTACACCTATTACTATCACACACACACACACACACCTAACACCTTTCACTATCACCTACACACATATCTTACACCCATCACTTTCATACCATCACTTTTCCACCATTTCCCACTCACACAAACACATTATATATATACACACATCAAATACATATATATAAATTCCCTCCCCTATACGTAACTCCCTCTCACCCCATTACAAAAATTAGTTTTTCAACACATATGGGCCCCACATGTGGCCCCCACCTTTAAATAATTTTCTACCGATTATTTTGAAAAATGGGTAAATAGGGGTCCATAAAATAAGCAAAACTTCATAAAAATCACCTTAATAATTTTAACAACATTTATCACCTTTATTATAATTTACAATATTAATCGACCAGGTCGTTCCCAGGAAAGAGGGGGCTTTCCAATAAGGATTTCTCCTATTGGCGCGCAATTAGGTGACCAAACCTCTCCTCGCGTAACTTCAGACATCGTTAATATTGCAAATAATAATATTAATAACTTCGTCGTCTCAATTATTGATTTAATAATATATATAATATCGAATAATAATTGAATCAAATAACGTGACATACTATCGCAAAGAATTATTTGTGGCAATAATTAAACAAAACCGGTGACTTCTTACGTAAGCATCAATAATCAATACCGTAATGCTACTTTATGCAACCACGCCAGATTCTCGTATTTTTTACTACTGAAGTTGTTCAACAATTTTAACTGTAAAACTTTCGCCGTTATTTTTATAAAAATATTTTTTGTCATTTTCTCAATCCGACAATAATTCCGTTGTGGGGTCCACCAAAGATTGTGTCGTTGTACGAATATTCCTTGTTAAAACGAATATTCCCCGACCAATCGAATATTATATAACAACTTGCGTACTTTGCAAAATTTATAAATATTACCCACAACTATAACATTATATCAAATTCATTCCATAATATTCAAAAATGGTATTTATAGAAAAATCATCTTTATTCATAAAAGCTGGGGTCTTAGAACCTCCCCTTTTTAAGAAATTTTGCCCTCAAAATTAGGGTACGTACCTGGTATGTTGAAGAGGTAAGGATACCTTGATTATATTTTAGATTCTAACTCCCAGGTCATTTCCTCAACATCGTGGTTTCTCCACAAAACTTTGACTTGAGGTATAACCTTGGAGCGTAGAATATGTTCCTTCTTATCCAAGATTTGAACAGGAACCTCTTCATACGTCAAATCTTCCGCTATTTCGTCCGGTTCTAACTCAATAATGTGGTTCGGGTCTTCCACATATTTACGTAATATGGATATGTGAAAAACTTTATGAATACAAGACATACTTGGCGGTAAAGCGAGTTTATAGGCCACAGTTCCTACTCGATCGAGGATTAAAAATGGGTCAATGAATCGAGGATTGAGCTTTTCTCTCTTTCCAAATCTTGTAACTCCTTTCCATGGAGCAACACGTAATAACACATGATCTCCAATATCGAATTCCACGTCCTTTTGATGAAGATCAGCATAACTCTTTTGTCGATCTTGTGAGGTTTTTATACGTTGTTGAATCATTTGAATCTTTTCTGTAGTCATACGTACCAACTCCAGTCCCAACAACGTTGCTTCACCCACCTCATCCCAGCATACTGGAGAATGACACTTTCTTCCATACAACGCCTCAAATGGAGCCATGCCAATACTTGCTTGATAACTGTTGTTATATGAAAACTCCACCAACGGTAAGAACTTGTCCTAACTTCCCTTGAAGTCAAGGACACAAAGTCTTAATAAATCTTCAAGAGTTTGAATAGTCCTCTCTGATTGTCCGTCCGTCTGGGGATGATATGCCGAACTAAATCGTAAGTCCATGCCCATAGCTTTTTGCAAACTAACCCAAAATCGTGAAGTGAATCTTGAGTCTTGATCAGAAACTATAGATACTGGCATACCATGCAGTCTTACAATCTCGTTTATGTACATACGAGCAAGACTTTCAAGTGTATAAGTTTCTCGTATTGGTATGTACTGAGAAGACTTGGTCAATCTATCAACAATGACCCAAATTGCATCAATGCCTTGAGAAACCTTAGGAAGACCAGTAACAAAATCCATGGTAATGTGCTCCCACTTCCATTCTGGAATTTCAAGTGGTTGCAATGGACCTTTTGGTACTTGATGCTCCGCCTTGACTCGTTGACAAGTTAGAAACCTTGAGATAAACAACGCTATCTCTCTCTTCATATTGCTCCACCAAAATGTATGACGAAGATCACGATACATTTTGGTACTCCCAGGATGGATTGCAAACGGTGTGTTGTGTGCCTCCATCATGATTTTATACTTTAAATCAGGGTCGTTAGGAACACAAAGTCTGGAGTTGACTCAAAGTATTTCCTCTTCATCGATTCTTGCTTCCGACATAGCACCTTCTTGCACTTTCTTCCTCATACGCATCAGTTCCAGGTCTATAGTTTGAGCAGCTTTAACTTTATCAATTAAAGTCGGTTCTACTCGTATGTTCGCCATCATCATCTGGGTCCCTGGAGTTTTTAACTCTATCTCCATCCTTTGCAAGTCATACAAAATGGGTCTTTGCGTTGACAATATCGCACTCGTACCCGCATATGATCTTCTACTTAATGCTTCAGCTACCACATTTGCCTTTCCAGGAGGGTATTGGATGGTATGATCATAATCTTTCAATAGTTCAAGCCAACGTCGTTGTCGCATGTTGAGTTCCTTTTGAGTGAAGAAATATTTGAGGCTTTTATGATCCGTAAAGATCTCCACTTTCTCCCTATACAAGTAATGCCTCCAAATCTTTAATGCGAAGACAACAGCTGCCAACTCTAGATCATGAGTAGGATAATTCCTCTCATATTCTTTGAGTTGTCATGAAGCATAGGCTATGACTTTCCCATGTTGCATGAGAACACATCCTAACCCTTTTCCCGAAGCATCACTGTAGATGACAAATCCCTCCGAACCGATGATGATATCGTCGTAACAAGTCTTTGAAATGAGTCTCCTCTCGAGTTCTTGAAAACTCTTCTCATATTCCTCGATCCCAACCGAACTTTGTATCTTTTCGAGTCAAATTGAGTTAGTGGAGTAGTGATTCGAGAAAATCCTTCCACGAATCTCCGATAATAACCAATTAAACCGAGAAAGCAACGTGCTTCTTGGTCATCGATTTAGGTTGCTCCCACTTTGAATAGCTTCAATCTTTCTTTGGGTCAATGATATTCCATAACTTGATACCACGTGCCCAAGGAATGTTACTTCCTCGAGCCGAAACTCGCATTTCTTCAACTTGGCATAAAGCTTATATTCATGAAGCTTTTGGAATATCAGCCTCAAGTGTTGCTCATGATCTTCACGGGTTTTTGAATATATGAGGATGTCATCAATAAAGATGACCACAAAGTGATCCAAATATTCCTTGAATACTCGGTTCATCATATCCATAAAGGCAGTATGAACATTAGTCAATAGGTTCATAATGCCCGTACCGAGTTCTGAAAGCCGTCTTTGGAATGTCATCGGTTCTAATCTTCAATTGGTGATATCCGGAACGAAGATCAATCTTTGAAAAGGATTTGGCTCCTTGCAACTGGTCAAATAGGTCATCAATACGTGGCAATGGGTACCTATTTTTGATGGTGACATGATTCAACTCCCGATAATCAATACAAAGTCGTATACTCCCATATTTCTTCTTCACGAATAGAACAGGAGCACCCCAAGGAGAAGTACTAGGACGAATAAAGGCAATGTCTAACAATTCCTGCAGTTGGGTCTTTAATTCCTGAAGTTCAATAGAGCCATTCGATATGGGGCTTTAGAAATGGGTTTTGTCACAGGGTTCAAGGTCGATACAAAATTCAATTTCACGCCTGGGGGTAGGCCGGAAGTTCTTCAGTGAATACGTCGGAAATTCATTAACAAAAGAAATATCATTCAAAACCGACGTATTTTTGTTTAGATCCGTGACATGAGAGCTAAGAAAGCTTGACATCCGTTTTTCAATAAACGAATAGCTTTATGGCTTGAGATGACGATGATTGATTTTAATGGTTTGGTTGCTTGAATTCATATAATAGGTTGGTTAGGAATATGAAAGCTAACAACCTTATGAAAACAATCAATTTTTGCATGATGAGTAGTTAACCAATCAATCCTAGAATCACATCAAATGCAAGTATTTTCAAAGAAATAAGATCGACGGATAACGTCTGGTCTGCCGATTTGAACTAAACAAGACTTATAAACAATGGATGTAATGAAGGTTTCTCCCAACGGAGTTTCAACAGATAAGTCAAAGTCTAATTTCTCCGGATTCAAATTTAAACGTTGAGCGCAAGTAGGAGAAATAAAAGAATGGGTAGAACCGGGTATCAAATAAGGTATAAACTTCGCTAGAGTTTATGATAAGCTTACCCGATGATGACCTCGTTCGGGTTCCTTGCTTTCGGGAGGTCACAACAAACGCCTCCTTGCACTCATCGGCTTTTGACTTTTTCGGGATGGCCTTTGGTGCCTCCATCCTAGCTGAACTTATCTTCGGTGAAAAGACAAAATCGGCTAGGTGACCTTCTCTTCCACAATTATAACATGGTTTGGACGGCATCGCGCAGTTTGGACTGATGTGTCCCTCCCCTTCACATTTGAAGCATATAATAGGTGGTCGTTCTTCTTCCTTCACAATGGGTGCTGGGGCTGACGTCTTTCCATCATTGTTGAATCTCCTCTTCTTGAAATGTCCATTCTTATTGTTTTGTTACGATTACCACCGGTGGGTTACCATTTCGCCTGTTGATTCCTCCACGCTTGTTGTCACCGCTTGATGATCGCTTCTCACTAGTATTATCATTTTTACCGCTGCTCTCTTTTGGTTGGGTTGACTCATTATCGCGCTCCAATAACTGAGCCCTATTAACAACATCTGAATACAAACACAGTTTATGAGAGATAAGATATTGACGTATCTCGGGCTTCAAACCTCTTTGAAACATTCGCGTCATTCTCTCCTCATTATCAACCAAATGGGATGCAAACCGGGACAACTCGGCAAACTTGGCTTCGTACTGCGACACGGTCATGTTATTTTGCTCCAGCTTGATGAACTCTACCTCTTTCATGTGACGAATACTTTCGAGAAAGTACTTGTCATTGAACAATTCTTGGAACTTCTCCCAAGACATCTTCGGTCTGCAAGCGAGTTGAGTACGCTTTTGATTCCCACCAAAGAATCGCTTCACCGTAAGCGACATACGAAGGTGACAAAGGGAACCTTTTGCTCCTCGGAGCATCCCAAGACATCAAATATCTTGTTGATCTGCTTTATCCACGTCTCCGCCTTAAGTGGTTTTGGCTCTCCAAAAAACTCCGGTGGTCCCAGTTCCTTAAACTGCTTGGTGGTGACCGTTCGAGAGTTGCCAGTATTTCCACCTGCATTTTAGACAGGAGCCGCTCTTGCCTAATGTTGCATGAATTACATAAAGCCTCTGAACATTCCATCGTTCATAATTTGGTCATTGTTATTGTTTTCCTTAGGATTATCGCCTTCCTGATGCACATTATCCTGACTATTGATCTGTGGAGACTCAATAGGGGAATAAACATCACAAAAGAGCATGTATTAATTGCCCAATTTACTGTTGCAAAGAAGTTAACCACTACTACTATTTAAAAACTAGTATTAAATCCAAGTTTATATGGCAAATAAAATTAATGGGAACATCCAAATAGTAGACGAAACATTAATATAAGAGTGTTGTACCTTATTGCAGTTGGGTATGAGTTCTTGTAGTGCTCACATATTTTCATTAATCTTGACTCTTTGCCTCTGTTGTAAATATCATACATGAGTATTAGTTATCACTTTACAAATGCAAAGTAAGATGAGAAATAATTAGTATTTATTATCATTGTCTAGATGGCTCTCACCCTTTTCGGATAAATTATGCACTTCACGCTTCTATCTTCTCTTAGAACTCCTAACCTCCTCGAAAGGTGAGTGTGGCGCGCCCCAAATAGGTATACATCACCCATTCTCGAGTCACCAAATACATGGTACGAATACAAATACAATCTTTAATATACAACAATAGAGTCATGAGTTTTAATACAAATCATCGCCTTCAGACAATATCCACTCTCGAGAATAAGTCCTCATTACATTTATTGTCACACTATTTAATAGAATAGTAAGGACTACTAATACTATCATCCGTCCATCACTCCGCTTCCCGACTCGTCCCAACTATATTCTCATTTCCTCAGAGAATGAAAGAAAGAAAGGTGAGCTCAACTAGCCCAATGAAGAAATATTATGACTAAGATAATGCGAATAAATTATCATTAGCCTTAAACAGTGTTAAACTGATAAAATACAATAGACATTAAGTTTAACTGTAGCGGAACAAGCAATCCATTAAAAGAGTCAAGTACAGAATAAAATCTACTATCTTTTATGATTTAAAAGGTTTTTCATCACTTTTATCGCTGGGACTCAGCTTAATAAATAATCCACATCATCCCTACACTACGGCCAAGGATATTCATTAGTATCACGACTACAAATTATTCATGCACTACGGGCCAAGGATATTCGTGTATTCATTAATAGTCATGATCATGCCAACAACTGTCCATCAATGCACTACGAGCCAATGAAGACTTTTACCACATCATTTGTAACATTACGGTCATGATTATACCGAATAATCCTTGGTCATAATCATACCAAGTCCATCTATGCACTACAAGCCACAGATGACTTTCAACACAATATAAACATGAGGATGATGACAATGATATAAGAATTCAATAAAAACAAGTTCAAGAATTAATTTGTCCAGGAACCAATAACGTCCAAATTGTCAACATGATACTTCTTTGTAGAGTAAAATTCAAGAATGCTCAGAAGAATATTTTCATGAAAAGATACTGGATGAAGCGCAAATGTCAAGGATATTCCACTAATTTCATGGAGTATAGAAGTCAAAACTTTAACCAACTGAGTATAATAAATAATGGAATAACAAAAGAAATCACCATGCATGCGGTTTCCCATGCAGACGGTAATTCGATAGAATACTAAATAACGTAACCGGTCGGTGTAAATTGCATCTGCGGCGGGATGTTCCAACGAGAATAATAAAGACGGAACCAGGTCCGCGTAAAATGCACAAAACAGGATATTCCAATGAATAATAAAGACGGAATCGGTCCCACAGTAAAAGCATGACATAGGATATTTCAAATGAATAATAAAGAATGGAATAATGTAAGAATTTCACCAAGTATAGGGTAGCTAGCGTATATAGGATATTCCAATGAATAATAAAGAATGGAATAACGTAAGAATTTCACCAAGTATAGGGTAGCTCACAGATATCTGAGTTATTCAAATGAATAATAAAGAATGGAATAACAAAAGTTCTCTTCATGAATACAAAAAAATAATACCCTTACCGTAAAAAGAAAGCGGATATAAGAGTAGGGAAGTAGCGGGGATACTTTTCTTCTTTCTCTCTATAATTTTCTCTCTCTAGAGTTTCAGTGAATTCGTAAGAAATAGTGAAGGAATGAGCTTCTATTTATAGGAGAATGGAAGGGCACTGTGTAAGGAAAAATCACGGATGCAATCAATGCGCAACTCACGGATGAAACTTTGAGAATTACGGATGCAAATTTTTTTCAATCAACCATCAAACAAAACAAAAATTAAAATATAATATATATATATATGTATATATAAACACATGCTTTCAATTTATATATATCAATATTATATATACACCACTGATTTTATCCCCCATAACCAACATCACTCCCCACCCCCTCCCCCCAAAAATCACTTTCACTCCACTCTTACACCTATTACTATCACACACACACCTAACACCTTTCACTATCACCTACACACATATCTTACACCCATCACTTTCATACTATCACTTTTCCACCATTTCCCACTCACACACACATTATATATATATACACATATCAAATACATATATATATAAATTCCTTCCCCTATACGTAACTCCCTCTCACCCCATTACAAAAATTAGTTTTTCAACACATGGGCCCCATATGTGGGCCCCATCTTTAAATAATTTTCTATCGATTATTTTAAAAAATGGGTAAATAGGGGTCCATAAAATAAGCAAAACTTCATAAAAATCACCTTAATAATTTTAATAACATTTATCACCTTTAGTATAATTTACAATATTAATCGATTAGGTCGTTCCCAGGAAAGAGGGGGCTTTCCAATAAGGATTTCTCCCTATTGGCGTGCAATTAGGTGACCAAACCTCTCCTCGCGTAACTTCTGAACATCGTTAATATTGCAAATAATAATATTAATAACTTCGTCGTCTCAATTATTGATTTAATAATATATATATAATATCGACAATAATTGAATCAAATAACGTGACATACTATGCAGCAATTACTGTGGCAATAATTAAACAAAACTGAGTGACTTCTTACGTAAGCATCAATAATCAATACCGTGTGCTACTATGCAACCACGCGTATTGCTGTACTTTTACTACTGAGTAGTTCAACAGTTTTAACTGTAAAACTTCCGCCGTTATTTTTATAAAAATATTTTTTATCGTTTTCTCAATCCGACAATAATTCCGTTATGGGGTCCACCAATGATTATGTCGTTGTACGAATATTCCCTGTTAAAACGAATATTCCCCGACCAATCGAATATTATATAACAACTTGAGTACTTTGCAAAATTTATAAATATTACCCACAACTATAACATTATATCAAATTCATTCCATAATATTCAAAAATGGTATTTATAGAAAAATCATCTTTATTCATAAAAGTTGGGGTCTTACAAGGAGCTGCTTTCTTGACACCCACTGATTCTTCTTCTACATCCTGATCATTAATCGGTGTACTTATTATTATGGAATAATTGGGAAATATAAAGAAATTAATTATATAAACTCGCGCAACACACAGAGGCTTGTAGTTTAGCAATAACTTATTTCACTTTGACCTTCAGACTCCTCGATATAACTACAATTTTTTCTCTTCAAATTCATTGTCGGATCATTAGAAGCTCTCTCAAAAATATTACCTAAGCACACAAAAGAAGCACCTACGTGCTCAGCAGTTTTTTCATTGTCTGGCACTCCATTAGTTGTATTTCCACCATGATCTTGATTAGGGGACTTGTCATTCTTTCTGCCATCTTCTCGAAAAGCAGCATCAGATTGTCTACCAAGATGCGACTCCTCAACTGGCAACAATAACCCATTATAAATAGAAAAATTAGCTGAAGTATAAGCACATAAAATGTGATGCCCCCAAAATAGGTATACACAACCCATTCTGAGTTGCCAAATACATGGTACAGAATTCAAATACAAACTTAATTTATACAATACGACAAATGTAAACTGAGAGTTTTAACACGAATATTGTCTCGTAGACAATATCCAAACTCAAATGAAGTCCTCATTACAATTATTATCACACTATTTCACAGAATAGTGAGGACTACTAAAGCAACCATCTAGATCGTCACTCCATTCCCCAACTAGTCCCAGCTATATTCTCATTTCCTAAAGAGAATAATGAAAGCAAAGGGTGAGCTCAACTAGCCCAGTAAAGAATATTATGACTAAGATAATGCAGAATAAATTATCGTTAGCCTTCAACAGTATAAAACTGATAGAATATAATAGACAACAAGTATAACTGCAGCGGAATAAGCAATCCATTAGAAGATTCAAGTAGAGCATAATATCTACTATCTTCTATGATTTAAAAGTTCATCATCAATATTTTATCGTTGTAACACAACTCAATAAATAATCCACATCTTCGAATTATCCATGCACTACAGGCCAAGGATATTCGTTAGTATCACATCCATGAATTATCCATGCACTACGAGCCAAGGATATTCATTATTATCACATCCACATATTATCCATGCACTACGGGCCAATGATATTCGTTAGTATCACCAGTGGTCATGATCATGCCAACAACTGTCCATCAATGCACTACCGGCCAATGAGGACTTTTACCACATCATTTGTAACATTACAGGTCATAATTATACCGATACATAATTCCTGGTCATAATCATACCAATCAATAGTCCATCTATGCACTACGGGCCAAAGATGACTTTCATCATAATATAAGCATGAGGATGATGACAATGATATAAGAATTCAATTAAGTGAAAGCAAGGATAAATTTTAAAGATTTATAATTGAATATATCCAGAGTTCAAGAATGTCCAAATTGTCAACATAATAACTGCTTTGTGGAGTAAAATTCAAGAATAATATTGTATCAAAAATAATTTGGACAGAAAAAAATCAATTTTTGTCATGAATAGTACCTCGGGTGAATTGTACCTGAGTGAATAGTACCCCGTGATAGTACTTCGTGAATAGTACCTTATGAATAGTACTTCATAAATAGTGTCGTACGTATGAATAGTACCGTATGTATGAATAATGTCGTACGTATGAATAGTGCCGTATGTATGAATATTACCTCGTAAATAGTACCCCGACATAAAAAGATTAAAATTAAAAAAAATGTTCAGAAAAAAATATTTACCTGAAAAGATACTCGATGAAGCGCAAATTTTAAGGATATTCTACTAATTTCAAGGAGTATAGAAGCAATACTTATCAACATAAGTGTAGAATTAGGAATATGAAACGAAATAATATTACTTGCATACTACAGAGTATGGAAGAAATTATTATTTCTTATGAATATTGAATAAAATAATATCCCTTACGACTGTTGAACGAAAATAATATTCCTTACGGATATTGATTTTTTTCTTATGAATACAAAAAATAATATCGTAAGCAAATATGAAATAAATAATACCCCTTACCTTAAAAAGAGAGCAATTCCAGCTGGTATAAAGGAGATATTCTTGAAGAAAACTTGCAATATTTACAACACTCAAGGTTTCCTTAACTCAAAAGAAATATGCTCAATATTATAGAAGAAGAATTCTCTGATTCTGGTGTGATTTTTATTTTTAAACTAAGCATCCTGTTTATAGGAGAATAGCAGGATACTATTTGAATTAGAAAATCACGGACTACACAATGGAATCGCGGGCGAACGAATTCACGGACAAACTTATAAACATTTTTGATTTTACTATGTTGCACTATACAGCACTATGCACACATGCAAACACTATGCAATAAAATATAATATATTCTATTTTATATAAAAGAACAAAACTTATATATATATATATATAATAAAACACCACCCGTGATCCCTCCCCATGACTAATTATATATATATAGAACAAAACTGAGATAACTTTCTACCGACAGTTTTGAAAAATTGGTAAGTGGGGGTCCATGTAATAAGCCAAATTTACAACAAATACTTCATAAAAATCCCATCTATTTATCTCAATTCACTTGGCTTTACAAAAAAAATTTAATAAACAATTATTCATCATTAATATTATAATTCATAATATTAACAACCAGATCATTCCCAGAAAAGAGGGGGCTTTCCAATAAGGATTTCTCCTTATTGGCGCGCAATTAGGTGACCAAACCCCTTTCCTCGACAGAACTTTCTAGACATTGTCAATAATGCAAATAATAATATGAATAACTTTGTCATCTTAATTATTGATTTAATAATATAAAATATTGTGCAGATGATATTGGGACAATAATTGAATCAACAATGTGAGATACTATGCAATAACTACTGTTTCACTAATTGAATAAAACCAAGTGACTTCTCACGTAAGCATCAATAATCAAAGATACTGTACAATACTGTGTGCTACTATGCAACCACACGTATTACTGTACTTTTATCACCGGGTATTTCAACAGTTAACGGTAAAACTTTTGCCGTTATTTTTATAAAAAGTTATTTATGTCATTTTCTAACTTTGACAGTAATTTCGTTGTGGGGTCCACCAATGATTGTGTATCGTACGAATATTCTCTGCTTATATAATGAATCTTTCCCGACCAAACGAATATTTTATAACAACTTGCTTACTTTGCAAAATTTATAAATATTACCCACAACTATAACATTATATCAAATCCACACCTTATTATTCAAAAATAATATTTAGAGAAAATTAAATCTTTATTCATAAAAGTTGGGGTCTTACACAAAATGCCCTAAAATCTGAAACTCCTCTACCACCTTTTCACCACCACTTTCACCCTCCTCCTTCTCGTTCTCCTCCGTCCGCCACTCCATCAATTGCAGGGGAATCGAAGGAACTAATTTGAATCAATCACTAAACGCCTATTTAATTTTAGGTTCCTAAAGTCAGATCCTCAAATTTTTTGTCGACTGGACTTGGAAAAAAATGTTAAATGCTTACAACACAGATTCAAATCCAAAATTACAAATTAAAAACTGCATAATTATATAATTTCATCAGTTAAACTGACTAATCAGAGCAAATTAGACACATATATACCTTTTCACTTTTTCTCTGTAGATTCTCTTTCTAGGTTGAAACAGCTGAAAGTGAGAAAGACTATGATGGAGAAGGTGGTGGAGATAAAGAGAGTGTGACAGAGAAATTACATAGTAGGAGTATCGGATGGAATAGCAGTGAGAGCAGCTTCTTTTTTGGACGCTATGGAAGGTTTGGGTTGGGTTGGTTTAGGTTGGAGACAAAAGTATATTATGAGAAAGAATGGGGAAAGGTTGGATATGGAGTATTTTCCAAGAATTACCTCAATTATATTCAACTTTCTCAATTATATCCATTTTGTTCAAATTTTCTTGGAATAGGCTCTTCTCTTAACCAAATTAATTAATTTAAGAACAATTTTTATAAATAAAAAAAACTTTATTTTTTTTAAAAAATAATTTTAATTTTTTTAAAAAAAGATTTTATTTATAACCGAATATTTTTTTACAAATAAAAACTTCAACGACTGTTGTTAGGGGTAAAGGCTTTCACATCTAATTTAGAAAAAACTATTGAACGCCATTTGAAATGGCATTGAATTTTTGGATATTTGTTTTGGCTAAAAATCAAAAAGGCAACCAATGCCACTTTAAAAAATATTTTTTTAAAAAAAATTATCTTATTTTTTGTAAATGATTTTATTTTTTTAAAGAAATTTGAAAAAAAAATGTGATCCAATGCCAAACTAACTGGCATTGTAACTTTTTTTATAAAGTAAATTTGTAAAAAAAGAAAAGTAAGATGTAACATCACTTTAATCGACGTTGGAATCTCTCTCTTTCTTTTTTTTTTTCTTTGATCTCTTGTACTTGTTTACAAACATCAATATTTTTTTATGTTTATTCTCTGTCATCGGCGTTTGAAATGAAAGAGTATTAAAAAAATAAAAATAAAAATTTTAACGCCAATTAAAGTGACGTTGCATCTTACTATTCTTTTTTACAAATTAATTTTTTTAAAAAAATTAAATAAAATAGGGATAAAATTGATGTTACATTAATATGGGTCAAACTAACTTATTAGGAATGACTTATAAGTCATTTTTAAATAAATTTATTCATTTTAGTTCATAAAACATAATAAATTTTTCTTCATATTTTATGTTTTCTCTTAGAATCGATAGTATTATAATTTAATTTTATAATATATTTGGAAAAAAGGTAAAAAGGAGAACTAGGAATAGCTAGGGGTATACCATTACTATTCTTCTATTTATGTTTTATTTTGGACTTAAAAATATGTTCATGATTTAAGTTACTCCCTCCTTCTAATAATAAAAGTTCTTATTATTTTATGTAATCTCGAGTTAAATATTTACTTATATTAAATAATCTATTTTTTACAATAATTTGTGCGTAATATCCTTAGTATTAAATGTCATATTTTTATTATTTATAAATATTTATATAATATCACTAGTCATGTATAGAAAAATATGCAATTAGATGAGAATTTAAATATGAATAATTTTATCATTTGACATTTTTTAAAATTCGCATAAAATCAATCATCACTTTCATTCTCGGAGTGAGGGAGTACTTGTAAGTATATCTTATTTCTATCTAGAAATAGAAAACATTGGGAAGCATAGATATAATAATCAGGTTTGATGAGGTTGGGTTTATTTGGGTCGGAGGCCCGGAACTAACATGCTTGGCAATCGGTTGTCACGGGTACTATTTCAACAACCATAATCTATACCATTGATCGCAACATTGGATGACACGGATTGAAATGAATTTCCTCTGCCGCTACTGGCTGTAGCAACATGTGAAATTACTCATTTACCCCTCATTTTCTCATGTGCTACACTGTCTACCGCTACAAGTTATGGCGGTAGTTTAGTTAACTAATAAATTAGAATGGTTCAATGGTAGCTTAATGACCCAATAACCTATAGGTCTTAGGTTTGAAACCTAGCTATGATATTTTTGCTTCTTATATTATATTTTTTTATGTATTAGATAAATTCTATTACAATCTATATATATACACATCTTAAATCTCCACATTAAACTAAATATATATAAAGTAACTATGAATGTTTATATAACGTAACTACGAATATATATATATATATATATAAAATTTATCTCTAAATATTCATATAAATATTTATAAACAAATATTCATATAAATTTATCTTTAAAATTTATAAATAAATATTTATTTATAAATTTATAAATATTTCATCTAGAATTTATAAAATTTAGATATGAATATTTTTATAAATATTTATATGAATATTTATTTAGAGATAAATTTATAAATATTTATATGAATATTTTTTACATATATATATATATATAAAATATGTGATTACTTTATATATATTTAGTTTAATGTTGAGATTTGTTTAGTATTTTATTTAGTTTGACAAGAAATTTTGAAAAGAATGTGTGTGTGTATATATATATATATATATATATATATATATATATATATATATATACACACACACATGTTAGTAGAATAAATTTAAAAATATTGGAGACTACAAAATACTTTTTTTATAAAGAGAAACATTTATATATATATATATATATATATATGGTAGTTAAATTTATCTAATACATAAAAAATATAGCACATGAAGCATGAAAATATTTTAATAATGACTTATAAGTCAAAAAAAATTAAAATTTAAGTTATTGTCAAGCACTAAATAATAACAAATGACTTATAACTTAGTTTGACCAACTTCTAAGTCATTGCCAAACACCCTCTAATTCAAGTTATAAAGAGAAATTAATATTTGATTATAAAAGAATTTACAAGTCAAGAAAAAAGAGAGTTTGAAAAAGGGGAGTTAAAAAAGAACTTACACACCATTAGTGCAACTTAATTGGTCTATATCGGAACCATTGGCGCGACTTAATCGGTGCAGTTTGATCGATTTTTGGTGCAATTTCGGGAGCGATTTTGATTTCTTGTACATCCCTTGTCAAAAAGTATATATGTAAAAAAACGAGTTACAAGAAAAATTCATATAAATTATTTTAGAAATTAATTATATTTTTTTTCAAAATTATAAGTGTGTGAATATGATCATTATAAACTACATCCCATTAACTAAAAACTTTAATTTTTGTAAATTAGAAAATATATCTATATGTGCTCAATTTTAATTTCAAAAAGTATAACTTTAAAAAAATAAAATTGGGCATTTATTTTGAGACTTTAGACGAGTGAAACATTTCAACAGTATAAAATTGTGTCCAAATAAATAAAAAATTTAAATGAAAATGATGATGTTTTTTTTTTTTTGGGGGAAGAAGCATGCTTATAGGGTTTGTCTTAATTTTGGGCAACAATTTAGTAGTCGTTGCAAAAAAAAAGTATTAAATACGCAATGAAAAAAAATTATTGCCAATGAATGTGGCCTATATTAGGTAACGAAATATAGGAACAAAAATGTTTTCGTTGCCACCGATGAGGAGAAATCTCATCGGCAACAAAAAAGAAAATAGGCGGTGTGTTTTTTTTTCCCGCCAATGATTTGACAACGAATATTTGCAACGACTTATGAATTTCGTTATGAAAAATGAAAGTCTTTCATAAACTGCAACGAATGACAAATTTCGTTGCTAAACATGCATTTTTGTAATGTCAAGATTTATTCTGTTTGTTATTAGCTAAGTTTGGTTATGCAAGTGTCCTCACTTGGATAATAGTTGTATTTGAACAAGTTTTAATAAATACTATTGCATTTCGGTATGTATACATGATTAACAGATGTCTAAGCTATTTGACTCGGCTAGACATAGTTTAAAATATATCATTGAACATGATTGTTTATGATAGAGTCGTCCAACTAAATTATTTTGGTTCGGACTCCAGACTGAGTATGAACATCCCGAAACTGAGAAGTTTTTATGCTCCAAAGGCGGTTATGATGAACGTAAATATCGTTCTAGCATGTAGTGTTGATCAATACACGGCATAAGAGGTTGATCACCCTTCATGACTGTAAGTTATGATGGTTTGCAGATGAATTTCTGTACAAACCTTTTCAAAAATTGAAAATAAAAGTTCATGGTCTATTGATCGCTCAACATTCATAGTCAGTATGTAGTTTCAAAAATGTAAATGATTGGATATGTTGACCAGTATTGTTTTAGTTTACTTCATAATTATTGATTCGTTGTAGAAGTATAGTTCAAAAAAAAAATATTTATTTCTTTCAGCTAATGATTATTACTTGATATTACTTGTTGGGTAATTAAATGTTTATTTTTGCTTTAAGTTTAAATGTTTTCAGTTAAGCTTGATCGACCGGAAGGTTCTGGCAAGGACAAAGGAAAGGGAAAGCTCAAGGGCTAGGTCATAGTGTTATTTGTAATAACTGTAGCTATGATAATTTACTATTTATCATGTAATGAATTACTTAAAGGTTATCGTAATTGGGGAATAGACAACTTTGATATAATATTTTTACTTCATTAATATATTAAGTAGTTTGAATTAATGTTATTGTAGAGCACCAAGTACAGGTTTCAAGTACCCGAATTTGGGGGCGTCATAGAAATAATATAAAAAATTTCTTCACTGCCTTCGTTATTGGTTTAATTTAATATGATAAGTACTATTATAACGTATACCTTAAACTTGAGCAAATTTTTGTTTATCTCAGAAGAATACAAAATATCATCAATATAAAATTTTGTGTCTTTTGACAACATTATAATCGCTCTTCCAGAGACTTTAATTAATTTAGATGAATAATTTGTCTTCTAGAGCCTTTAATTAAGTTTGATGAATAATCGCTCTTTCAGAGTCTTTAATTAAGTTTGATGAGCTTCTGGCCCATTCATCTTCATATATGCAAAACATAAATATATAAAAATACTTATTACAATATCATATATAATGAAATAAAAATAATTAATTGGTATGGACATTTTAATCAACATTCTCAAGAAAATCAGAGACATCAAAATGAGTTATGTCCACTCCATTTGGAAAGTCAAGATAATTCATGGGATCTTCAAGTTCATTCATGGGATCTTCAAGATAATTATGATCAAAAAAAATTTATTTCAATTACCTTCCCTTTTTCTTTTATAGAGGTTTGACACAAATCTATCAAATGTTTAGGAGTACGACATGTACATTCCCTTTTCTATATTGATTGTTACTTTCACGCTCACGACCACTACCATAATTTTCTCAATGTTTATCAAATGAGGTTTCATTCACTTCAGGGAATAAAGTAGAACCGGTCGGGCGAGATTGGTGATTTTTCAGCAAAAACTCATTAATATTTTTTCTGCCATTAGAAGACATGATATATATCACTTCAGGTAACATAATTTCCTCTATTGCTTCAAGGAATATTTTTTGAACTTATGCTCTCGAGATTGCTGTTGCAGGAGCATATTTGATGTATGAAATATAGTAAATATTTTATCTAACATGTCATCATCAGTGTTTTTTTTTCTTTCCCTAGATAATTTTAATAGTGATATTATTTTAAAAAGTGCAAAATTGTACTCACTTGCATTTTTAAAATCTTGTAACTTCAGGTGCAACCAATTATAATGAGTTTTTAGGAGGATTACAGATTTTTTTTTATTCTCATATCTTTTCTTTAAATCATTCCATAAGACAAGTGGGTTTTGTAAAATACTGAAATTTTAATTTTTCATGGAGATGATGACGAATAAAAATAATTAATTTTGCGCGATCTTGCAGGGATGCTTGATTGCAAATCTTAATTGTATCTCTAAGGTTCTTAGCCTTTAAATGAATCTCAACATCAAGAGTCCATGTCAAGTAATTCTTGTTTGAAATATCGAGTGCAACAAATATAAGTTTATAGGATTTAAAAATTAAATAACTAAATATATTCTCCCATCAAATTAAATAATTATATATGTTCAGATTTAATTGTAACCAACACTTACTAAGCATATTTAGCAGTAGTTGTCATAGCAAAAGATATGAACATGCATGAAAAAATGACGTGGATGAGTAAATAAAAATATATTGTTACAGAAAGCAAATAATAAAACTAAAGACTATGACCATCTATGTGGCTTATGTTGAATAATTGTGAGTCATGACTAGCAATGATAATAGCAATAGGTATAAATAAACATGAAGACAAACAAACAAATATATAAAAATATTTGTCTTCAGTTGTTTGAATTTGATGGCCACCTAGCTACTCTTGTAACTTGTGCATGTGAAATATGTATTATTAATCTACAACCATATTACACTACTTTATCATATATATATATATATATATATATAATTTTAATGAAACAATACTACATATATATGATTAAATTTAATTGTAATGAAACAATACTTACATTGAATTGTGAGAACTACACAAATAATCTTTGATATTTGAATATTTGATATTTGAAGAACAATAGGAAGACAACTTCCTTTTCCAAAATTTGGTAGAAACTCATACTGATAACGTGCTATAAAGTATACTAAATATTAAGAAGGGCTAATTACACTTTTGTCACATAAAGTACCATTCATAATTCGGCTCCCAAAGAATTTGGGCTTTCAATTTACTACATTAAATACCTAATTTGATATAATTTAACCATCAATTTTTGAATCCAGCCAAAATTAACCGAAATACCCGACCCGCCCAAGAATCCGATAAGGTTTTGTGTATTTAATACCAGTTGACCATATAAATATATAGTTTGACTTAATTTAAAAAGGATTATTTACAGTTCCGTTACATCAAGTACCACCATATTTATGATTCGGCCCCCAAAGAAAAAAAATTAAAATTAAAAATATAATAATTTTTAGCCCTTTAAAAAAAGTAACTAATACCGTAGAAATACGATATAAAATTATAAATATAATTTAAAATTATAAACAAAATTTGTAAAACTTAAGTTGTGATATGATTTGTAAAATTTAAGATGTAAAATTTATAATTTATAATTTATAATTTGCAAGATTTAAGTTGTAAAATTTATACATACAATTTATTAAATTTAAGATGTAAAATTTATAATTTATGATATAATTTATAATTTGCAAGATCTAAGTTATAAAATTTATATACAATTTGTAAAATTTATGACGTAAAATTTATAATTTAAAAGATTTAAGTTGTAAAATTTATACATTCAATTTGTAAAAATTAAGAGGTAAAATTTATAATTTATAATTTATGCGATTTAAGTTGTAAAATTTATACATACAATTTGTTAAAAATTTTAAATTTGAAGGAACAAAACAATTTGAAAAATTTGGGAAGAGGGAGAGAGAGAGAGAGTAAATGGATCATTTTTCTTTTTTCTTTTTTCAATTTATACAATTTAAAATTATAAATATTTATATATGCAATTTGTAATTTATAATTTATGATATAAATTATAATAAATTATAATTTATGATATAATTTATAATTTACAAGATTTAAGTTGTAAAATTTATACATGCAATTTGTTAAATTTAAGACGCAAAATTTATAATTTATAATTTGCAAGATTTAAGTTGTAAGATTTATACATACAATTTGTTAAAATTTTCAAATTTGAAGGAACAAAATAATTTGAAGGATTAGGGCAGAGGGAGAGAGGAGAGAGGAGAGAGGAGAGAGGAGAGAGGAGAGAGAACAAATGAGTCATTTTTTTCTTTTTCAATTTGTACAATTTGAAATTATAAATTATTATAAACAAAATTATAAAAAATTATAAATACAATTTGTAAAATTTAAGTTGTGATATAATTTATAAAATTTAAGATGTAAAATTTATAATTTATGATATAATTTATAATTTGCAAGATTTAAGATGTAAAATTTATACATACAATTTGTTAAAATTTTTAAATTTGAAGGAACAAAACAATTTGAAGGATTAGGGAAGTGGGGAGAGAGGAGAGATAACAAATGGACCATTTTGTTCTTTTTTCTTTTTCAATTTTTCCTCCTCCTTTTGTATGCTCTTCCAATATAAAAAAGGTGTTATTTAATTAATTAAATTTTGGGCACTTATGTCATTAATTTGTTTAAAAAGTACAATGTTATCAAGTGTTAAAAATATAATTTGTATGTTTAAAAGTTTATTGATTTTTTTGGTAATTAAGTCTTTCTTAAATTTTAAAATAAAAATTTTATATTTGGTAATCTTTGTATTAATATTTAATTTTAATAATTTAACATAATAATTATTTATAAAGATTTGTACAGATTTAATACGTCAAAATAAGTATTTATACAAATTTTATACGAACTAGGTACTTGATGTAGTAAATTCTGAATTTGGTGGTACTTAATGTAACATAAGTGTTAGTAGCCCATATTTTATACGGTCAACCCGTATACAATTCTTATTTTACCGAAAAATTAGGTATATCGGACGATTTTGGCCGGATTCTGAAATTGGGGGCTAAATTGTATAAAATTAGACACTTAATGTAGTAAAGTGTAAGCTCAAATTCTTTGGAGGCCTAATCATGAATATGATGATACTTCATGTAACAAACTGTATTTAGCCTTATTAAGAAAAACATATATTTAAAGTCATGCAAGAGTAATAAGAATGATGATGATTAAGAGAAATGAGAGAGATCAATATATGTGTGTTTTATTTTCTTGACAATACTCCTATTTATAGGCACATGTACATAAATACTTGGAAATTTCAAAACTCAAAGATCATAAGAGTTTCAAAATTCAAAGGTTATTATAATAAAGAGGAATAGGAATAGGAATGTATCTAGACATCTATATATTATGTATAATTTTATAACATGGACACATTTATTATTTTATTTTATTTTTAATATGCACAAAAAGTCATGAAGTAAGATTTTTATCAGAGAGTATAATAAAAAACGAATAATTATTCTGTTGGCCATCATTATGAACTCATGACCATCAACCACTTTAATAATTAGTGAGAATGAATACTGATGGCCTTTTCCCATGAACGGCTAGCTAGATTTCTAAGATCTCGTGGGACCTAATTTTCCACTTTATTTGATGAAAGTAGTAGGAGAGGTTGGTCCCAAGACTATCAACATCCCTAATGCATCATTCCTCCCTTAAATCTTATAAGTTATTTTTAATTATATATATATATATATATATATATATATATATATATATATATATATATATCTGATCCATTTCTTGAAATTCATCCTATTGAAATATTTCAAATTATTTCGCTTTTTTTTTAATAAAAAAAAGCATAACTAATAAAAATGTATAATAATTTTTGAAATTGAATTTTTTTTAAAAAAGTGTTTTTGGTGTGATTTGAGTACGTATAACAAAAAGCGATGTTATGCAATAATATATGCTTTGTTTTTGTTATAAATCACACCAAAAACATTTTTTTAAAAAACTTTCAATCAAAAATTATTATTCATTTTTATTAGTTATGTTTTTTTTTATAAAAAAGGCGATGATTTCAATAAAATGAGCCTAAGATCCTTACTATATATATATATACACGGAACCGATTTGGTCAGGACTCCATTATTTTACCTAAAATACGAACTTCTTTTCTCAGCAATGGGATGAGAAACAACGGCCCAGATCAAAAAGATTTTGGGGGAGAAAAAATACTCGGATCAGGAGTCGGGTAAAATGCCTTGTGTCGGGTCAAAATTGATCAGTTCTCTCTTTTGGAAATCAAAATCTCACAGTGAAATCATCGCATCATTTGGGATCAACAATCCATTCACCGCCTCTTCGTCATCAACAACATCATCAGGGACGACAGAAGAAGAAAAAGCTCGTGGCTACGAGAGCCGATCCTCGAGAGGAGCAAAACCCAGAGCCGATCCTCGAGAGGAACAAAACCCAGAGCCGATCCTTAATTTTTTAAGGTCTTGTTGTTTTGGTTTAGGTATTGTGATGTCATTTCCTGTTCTAGATCATTTTGATAACTTCAATTTGGTTTGTGGTGCGTCAAATTGTGGAAAATAATTTAGCGTCTTTTTTTCCCCCCACGAGTTTGATACAGTAGCTAAATTCTTTATCTGTGATAAATAAGACATCTGTGAAATGATATACTTTCCACTGATCAATAAGACCTTCTGTTAGTCCTTAGAGTGATTAGCATTATATTTTTCATATGTGAAATGAAACTCGCGATTTTGGGAAAAGAGACCACTCGCTGTGAAAGAAACTCGCTGTGAGTTTTCAACGTCCGGCGATGATTTCGTCACAAAGAGATTCCAGATCGATCAATTTCACTGTGAGCTTCAATTTCGATTTAGGAAAAACGAGAAGAAGAAGAAGAGATTCCAGATCGATCAATTTCGTTGTGAGCTTCAATTTTGACCCGACGCAAGGCATTTTACCCGACTCCTGATCCACGTGTTTTTTCTCCCCCAAAAGCTTTTTGATCTGGGTCGTTGTTTCTCATTCCATGGTTGAGAAAAGAAATTTGTATTTTAGGTAAATATAAAGTCACAATGAGACTCGGTTTATATATATATATATATATATATATATATATATATATATATATATATATATATATATATATATGAGAGAGCCGTTCATATCAAATGATAGCGGGAAGCATTAGCTGGATGAAATTTCACAATCAGTATGATTTTTATTATAAAAATAATTAAATAATAAAAACAATAAATAAGGCTTTCAGAAGTGCTATGTCATGAAACAGCTTAACTTTCACAATATCATATTGTGCAAGAGAAACAACATTTCTGTTAATTCGATAAATAAAGCTTCATTAACATAAACTTTAATTTTTTTTTGTTCTTTTTTTTTTCTGTCCTAATTCAAAAAAAAAATCTTTTTTTTCGTCTAAAACTTAGAAACAGAGTATAAGAGTAAATTATTAATTTTTCTCTTCCATAATACTCCCTCCGTTCCTAAAAGATTGTCGTTTTAGGAAGTAATTTTTGTTCCAAAAAGATTGTCGTTTTGAGTTTATCAATACACATTAGCTATTTTTTCCCTACTTTACCCTTATTTAAAGCGTTCTTCTATTTAAAATTTTCTTCCCTTCCCAACGATTTTTATTCAATTTAATGCTATAATCCAAGTAGTAATTTGTTGAATAAGAAGTAATTGGTTGAATTGAATAAGAAACATTGGAAAGAGAATAATTGTTTGAGACAATTAATAAGAGTGGTATAGGATTTTCACTAGGTATTAATTATATTTCTTAATCTGTGTGCATTAACCTTAAACGACAATCTTTTAGGAACAAAGGAAGTATTGTATTGTGCTATTTAAGTTGTTTCCCAACACAATATTTATTTAAATCTAGAGATTCTAATTTTGCACAAGTCCCTTTCACTTGATTTTCGGAATCTGTTATTATCACTATTCCTGGTTTCTTGCAGCATAGTGATCAGAGCATCCGCATCCTAGACAAATATTATACTCCTTCGTCCCACGATAAAAATTCTGGTGCATTTTTTACGCATATTAAGAAGATGAATAAAATGACAAAATTATCCATAATAATATCTTTAAATATGGAGAGAGAATTAGAATAAAAAAAATATGAGATATTTAATTCTACGGGTATAATAGGAAAATATATGTAAAAGTTTGGTTATTAAAGAAAAATGGACATTTAACATGGGACTATCCAAAATAGTAATAATGACTTTTATCATGGGACGGAGGGTGTACCTAAAAATAAAAAGTAATCAGTTTAATAACTATAATAATTAAATTATGATGATAAATTTAAGAATGTTATTATTAATAATATATATAGGGCGCTGATGAAATTATTTATTTCTAGAATGTTATTGTAGTAGTAGTAGTAGTAGTAGTAGTAGTAGTAATGAAATTATAACAATCAAATTATTTAACGCTATTAAAGATTAAATTCTGAAAGTTCAAAAGATCCATTATATATATTCTGCATTATTAGCATGATATACATTGTTGGTGTTTTTAATAACTTAAGTTTTTAGAAGAATTAGTTACTTAACCTGCACATTCTATAAATATTGTTCAATCATTTGATAGCCAGAGTCATTCTTTGATAAATGATCACTATGAGTCAGACTTAATAGAATTTGATCAATCCTTTTTTTTCTGTCGTTAAGGTTTTCATTTTGAGCAACTTATTAGTTATGTGTGTCCTAGTCTATTCTAATCAAATTATTTATTAATATATATATATATATATATATATACACACACACACACACACACACATACACTCCATGTAATACCCGAAAAAAAATATATTAAATAATAAAAAGATTATTTTGTTTGAAAACATATTAATTGGACTTTGTCCATTATTTTGGGTCAAAATAGTTATTTAATTTGTGTGGGCTAATAAATATTAATAAGAGATGGGTAAATTAATTTAGTACAAATTGAGCCTTCAAAATTAATTGGGTTTAATTTACGTGGGTAATATTAAAATCCTATTATAATTAGGAGAAATAATAAGATAATAAGTGATACCTAATTCACTTAAACATTACGCCTGAGACGAGTTGGGGAAAAGAAGGAAGAAGCGGCATCATAGCAGCATAAAGAAGAGAACATGAGGCTTTTATTTCGGTACTAATTAATACCTTTTCGGTGAGTAATTGATTTAATGTTAAAGCATCTTGCGTATTGAGGGCATACATCATAGATATTTGAGAATGATGGGTATTAATTTATATATTAATATAGTGAATCTGCAGAATGCTTGGTTTTGGTTTTGTAGTATATTGATATGTATATATATAATATGCATGAATTGAATATAGTATAAATTCATTGAATGAGAAAGGTAGGCCATGGAATGGTAATATATTAATTAGGATGACTTACTGCAATCTTTAATTCATCATGTACGGATTGGTAAACCAAAATTAACAGTATTATATTTTAATAATTTATTTATTAATTTATTTATTTTGCCATAAAGCTTATTAACCGAATTGGTAAATTAAATTGAAAGTTGTGTATATGAATTTAGATTAATTAATTTTGCCAACAAAGTTAAAAAGTTTTTAATAATAAATTTAATAGTATTATTTTATTAATGATTGGATTGTAATAAAATTTTATTAAATTATTTAAATTGAACGGAGGGAATTTAAAGAGTTATTTTTGGAATATAAATTTTGGAGTATTAGTAATTGATAACAGGCAATGAGTAAAGGCATATTAAATAGATTATGAATTACTTTGGAATTATTAGTTTGGATTGTTTTTAATTTGAGGTGAATATGTTTAGGTTGTGAATAACGTTTCGTATTTGATATCGTTGGCAATTGAAGGTAAGATTTTGTGGAGTGTGCTATAAAGGGTTTGGAAGTATCAGGTACGGATTCCGTACTCTTTCAGCGACATTCTTATTAAATTTGATTTGTTCGTTTTGTCCCTTATTTTAAATTTCGTTATTCGTTCACATAATTGTTTCTTGTGAAATTCATATAATAGTTTCATTTTGGAGTTGATATATATGACTTGTATTTGTACTCTTTGAATCAGGTTATAATGTCTAGTATTTATTTTAATAATTGTAGAGCGGTACATGTTGCTACCTTCTTTTTGAGACTTTGTGACTATAATTTGATTTGGTTCAACATGTATATATAGAACTCTTTTGTTGGTATTATATCGCATGTGTTGTGACATAGTCTTTTTGTTAAAATATACCGTAGGGTATACCTGAGCTATAACCACCTGTGGAGGTACCATAGGCATGTCGTCTTGGCACGAGAGGCATAACACTCTCCGTAGCAGTGTGATTAGTCCACGGCGTCTCCGTTTGGGCTCCAAAGGAAGTGGGTCATTTGGTGTTTTATTGTGGGAGACGTATGAGTTAACCCTAGTTCTCTGTTCTGCGGATTTGTGATGTTGTGCCAAACACACTTATCCGATTTGCATACATTTGGATTCGCGGTCCAATGTGTGATTTGCCTGTGTGGCATTATTTTGACTTGCATGTGTGACATTGTTTTGATGTGCCTGTGTGGCTTTATTTTGGTTGCCTATGTGGCATCATTTGACTTGCCTGTGTGGCATTATTTTGACTTGTATGTGTGGTGAGATATATTTCTGAGCTCAATCGTTATGAAATAACCCCAGCCATTTGTTTTAGCCTATTATTTCATTGTGTTAGTTTTGTTCGTTTCGTTTCAGTTCGTTTCGTCTCCTTTCAATTCATTGAGTTAGTTATTTCAGTTCGTTATTTCTTTATTCTTCTATTGGTTTTGTCAATTCTGTTGATTCACATATATTCCATTCAGATCTTTGGAGATTATATTTTCGTTCGTATTTACACTTGAGGCTTTGTTCAGTATTTTGTCTCTGTTGATTTCGTATTTCAGTTGTATATCTTTTGTATCTTTATATCCGTACTGGGCAATTGGCTCATGCTGTATTTTTTTTTCGACAGGTTTTGCAGGGGTGATTCAGGGCTAGTGTGAAGAGAGTGTTGCCTTTGACCATCTAGGTTGATTCGAATTTTAAGTTTTGATTAGTTTGACTCTGTTTGGAAAATTGTACTTAGTACTTTATTAATGGATCACCACTATTAATATTTTGAGGTGGTTAGTGCTCTGTTTATTTTATTTGAGGTTTGTTGTGCTTTGCACGTGACCTCCCTTTCCTTTTCGGGAAAGGGGTGTTACAGAGATGGTATTAGAGCTTAGGTTCTTTCTTGTAGAAAATCTATTTAGGTTTGACCTGTGAGTTGTGGGTAAACCATTGGGTAGACGTATGAGTTGATTCAATTTTGTTCTTTGTTTTGATGGTCTCTATTTTGACTAATTGTCGATTTCTTTTTGATTTGTCGTTAATTTGAGAAAAGTGGAATAATTTATTAAGGCGATTGAGCAATGATATTAGTTAAGAATTGTGATTTAATCATTGAGGTGAATAAAGTTATACTTTGTACAGATAAGAAGTGATCTTATATGAGATGTGATTATGATGTGAGTATTTGTATATTTCGACGAGTATTTGATTTTGGAAAATTAATCTTTTAGGGTTATTTTTTTGTGACAATTACTATGATCGTTGAATTGAAGATTTGATTTGAGTTAAGTTTTGATTTATGTTAAGCTTGTGGATAATTTGAGGTTTGTGTATTGATGGCATACTATGATAAAATGAAAATTATTAAGTATAGAGGATCTTTTATAAATTTGAGTAGTTGATATTTGAGGTAATTAGATTAATCATTTGGAGTTACTGATCTAATTTGTGGCTATTTTCTAGTAGGATGTTGGAGTTATATTCTATGAACTTTCTTTGTGATAGTATGGGGAAACATTGAAACTTATTGGATTAAGGTTTACAATAAGGGATGATTGATTTATTATGTAATTAGATAGTAAGTGATAAAATTCAATTGATTTTGAGAGATCTTGAATATTTATATTTTGCTTATGCAGATAGTAGAATATTTGACTTAGAGTTTGATATGACGATAAAGAGATCTTAGTAGTATATTCTTTGGTGTAATAATATTTAAGAACTAGCTAGCTCAAATTGAGGTTTGAATATTTTGAAGCTCTTGAAGATTTAGGAAAAAGTTGATATGATTTGTTGAGTTGTTTGGTTTATCTGATATCCTTGGAGTTTTGTATCATTGATTTTATATAAATTAAATAAAAATAATTTGTTAGATCTTTGTCATGTGTGCAACATAAACATTTTACGAATTAAAGATAATTTTAAATATTTTGGTTATTCGAATCGTATTTAGATAAAAAGAAAATTTTGTGTTTTTGAATTAGGTTCCGATCGAAGAGTACGTACGTTTGCAAGAATGAAACTCAAAGATATTAACGAGGACCTGCACCAGTTGTGGAGCATGTGGTTTAATATAATATAACGCGAAGAATCTTACCAAGGTTTGACACGATAGTTAACGAATCTTTTACTAGTACATGGATAATTGTGTGGATCTATGGACTTATCAGGCTTGATCGTTACAAATAGCGGCGCTACATTTTAATTTAAGTTTATGAATAATTATGTAATTTAAATAAAAACTAAAATAAAACTTAATGTAGTTTATTTGAATTCCGAGGACGGAATTATTTTTTAGGGGTGAAAAATGTATTAATCCAATTTTTTTAATAATTAAATATTAATTGATTTTATCTTATACAATTGTGTTCAATTGAAAAAGATAAATGATTTTGTTTCCCTCTTTTCTTCCTTGTTTTGTTCGGAAAATTAAATTCTTTTAGTAGATAATTAAATAATTGATTAAATTAAAATTGAGGAAGATAATTCCTTTTGTTAAAGTCTTGTGGTAAAATCATTCGGAGCGGGAAGCTACTTGGGAGATAGAGGAGTCTATTCGAGCGGAGTATCCACATCTCTTTGAAAATTTGGTACGTTCCATTCTTTTGATTCCGGGGACGAAATCCTTTTTAAGGGATAGGTGATGTAATACCCGAAAAAAAAATATATTAAATAATAAAAAAAATAATTTTGTTTGAAAACATATTAATTGGACTTTGTCCATTATTTTGGGTCAAAATAGTTATTTAATTTGTGTGGGCTAATAAATATTAATAAGAGATGGGTAAATTAATTTAGTACAAATTGGGCCTTAAAAATTAATTGGGTTTAATTTATGTGGGTAATATTAAAATCCTATTATAATTAGGAGAAATAATAAGATAATAAGTGATACCTAATTCACTTAAACATTACGCGTGAGACGAGTTGGAGAAAAGAAGGAAGAAGCGGCATCATAACAGCATAAAGAAGAGAACATGAGGTTTTTATTTCGGTACTAATTAATACCTTTTCGATGAGTAATTGATTTAATGTTAAAGCATCTTGCGTATTGAGGGCATACATCATAGATATTTGAGAATGATGGGTATTAATTTATATATTACTATAGTGAATCTGCAGAATGCTTGGTTTTGGTTTTGTAGTATATTGATATGTATATATATAATATCATGAATTGAATATAGTATAAATTCATTGAATGAGAAAGGTAGGCCATGGAATGGTAATATATTAATTAGGATGACTTCTTTGCAATCTTTAATTCATCATATGCATTTGGTAAACCAAAATTAACGATATTATATTTTAATAATTTATTTATTTATTTATTTTGCCATAAAGCTTATTAACCTAATTGGTAAATTAAATTGAAAGTTGTGTATATGAATTTAGATTAATTAATTTTGCTTAAACAAAGTTAAAAAGTTTTTAATAATAAATTTAATAGTATTATTTTATTAATGATTGGATTGTAATAAAATTTTATTAAATTATTTAAATTGAACGGAGGGAATTTAAAGAGTTATTTTTGGAATATAAATTTTGGAGTATTAGTAATTGATAAAAGGCGATGGGTAAAGGCATATTAAATAGATTATGAATTACTTTGGAATTATTAGTTTGGATTATTTTTAATTTGAGGTGAATATGTTTAGGTTGTGAATAACGTTTCGTATTTGATATCGTTGGCAATTGAAGGTAAGATTTTGTGGAGTGTGCTATAAATGGTTTGGAAGTATCAGGTACGGATTCCGTACTCTTTCAGCGACATTCTTGTTAAATTTGATTTGTTCGTTTTGTCCCTTATTTTAAATTTCGTTATTCTTTCACGTAATTGTTTCTTGTGAAATTCATATAATAGTTTCATTTTGGAGTTGATATATATGACTTGTATTTGTACTCTTTGAATCAGGTTATAATGTCTAGTATTTATTTTAATAATTGTAGAGCGGTACATGTTGCTACCTTCTTTTTGAGACCTTGTGACTATAATTTGATTTGGTTCAACATGTACATATAGAACCCTTTTGTTGGTATTATATCGCATGTGTTGTGACATAGTCTTTTTGTTAGAATATACCGTAGGGTATACCTGAGCTAAAACCACACCTGGGGGTACCACGAGCATGTCGTCTTAACTTGAGAGGCGGCACGACACTCTCCGTGTGGCGGTGTGATTAGTCCACTGCGTCTCCGTTTGGGCTCGAAAAGTGGGCCATTTGGTGTTTTATTGTGGGGGCGTATGAGTTAACCCTAGTTCTACTGCTCGCGAATTTGTGATGTTGTGCCAAACACACTTATCCGGATTTGCATACATTTGGATTCAGCGGTCGAATGTGTGATTTGCACAATGGCATTATTTTGACTTGCATGTGTGGCATTGTTTTGATGTGCCTGTGTGGCATTATTTTGGTTGCCTATGTGGCATCATTTGACTTGCCTGTGTGTCATTATTTTGACTTGTATGTGTGGTGAGATATATTTCTGAGCTCAATCGGTATGAAATAACCTCAGCCATTTGTTTTAGCCTATTATTTCATTGTGTTAGTTTTGTTCGTTTCGTTTCAGTTCGTTTCGTCTCCTTTCAATTCATTGAGTTAGTTACTTCAATTCGTTATTTCTTTATTCTTCTATTGGTTTTGTCAATTCTGTTAATTCATATATATTCCATTCAGATCTTTGGAGATTATATTTTCGTCCGTATTTACACTTGAGGCTTTGTTCAGTATTTTGTCTCTGTTGATTTCGTATTTCAGTTGTATATCTTTTGTATCTTTATATCCGTACTGGGCAATTGGCTCATGCTGTGTTTTTTTTTCCGGCAGGTTTTGCAGGGGTGATTCAGGGCTAGTGTGATGAGAGTGTTGCATTTGACCATCTAGGTTGATTCGAATTTTATGTTTTGATTAGTTTGACTCTGTTTGGAAAATTGTACTTAGTACTTTATTAATGGATCACCACTATTAATATTTTGAGGTGGTTAGTGCTCTGTTTATTTTATTTGAGGTTTGTTGTGCTTTGCACGTGACCTCCCTTTCCTTTTCGGGAAGGGGTGTTACACTCCAGTTCCACAAAATGAATCATATACGGTTGTCAATTTTACGAACATTAAGGATATATTCATGAGAATTGTTAAATCCACAACAGAAAATATTATTTCCATAACAAAAGTGTCGCTATAGATCCTATAGCGACGGTTTTCACCGTCGTTATGCATCTACAGTGACACTTTTGTTGTGGAAATAACAAAAAGTGTTGTGGATTTAACAATTTCCTATATTCATCTTTATAGTACTTAAAGATGATATAATTAAGTAAAGTTATCGGTTTAAGAATAATCTGATATAATAATTATATTATGATGAAGAATCTTATTTTATACAAAAAATTACTAAAGAATATTTATTTTGTAACATAAGAAAGTTTAATAAATAAAGCTCTTATTTACCAAACAGACACATAGTTTTGAGAGATGTCATCACTAAATTTGGTGGATTACTACTTTAATTATCTTAAAACTTTATGGAGAGAAGATAGTGGATCCGCACAATATTGTTTATAAGCAAATAGATTAAAATAGTAACAATTGGGTCAGTTTAGTTAGGTGTCAGTCATTGATAATATTGTTTCATCTTAAAATAAAGAATATTCTTCTCCCAATGCTTGACTTAAAAAATACTATGTTATCTTCTTTTTCTAAGACCATATAAATCAGTTTAACATTTCGACCACAAAGCCAATGCCTGATCTGAATCTCCGTCAATAAAAGAAAGTTAATTGACCAGAGCAATAAAGACACCCATACAAGTATATATACATATAGAGAGAGGTAGAGAGAGAGTAGTTTCATATTATCTCCGTTCTTTAATATAAGTCGTTTTAAAGTTGTGCACAAGTATTAAGGAAATGATTGTATAGCATTAACCATAATATAAATTGTCTATATTACTCTTGTATTGGAAGAAAAAACTGTTATTTATTAGACATAAAATAATGAGAGAATCAAAGTTGCATTTAATATTTAGGGTAACATTGAAAACTAAGCAATTAATGCTTACTTGAAATTCTCAAACGATTTATATTAAGAAATAAAAATATTTTTCTAAAACGACTTATATTAAGAAAACGGAGGAAGTAAAAATTATAGTTATATGATTTATATGTTCATCATATCTTGCACAGTTCATTATAAGATTTGATGATTACGTTTTTAAAATATAACTTTTCTATCATATATTGTGTTTTGGTAGAAGATTTGTCTATGCAAAAGAATATTGCGATAGTAGTATTTATTTTTTAAATCGCATTCATAGAATTAAACTTTATAAATAGATGACATAGATATAAAGATCAGAAATAATTGCGTAGCCACAATTTATTATACATCGACCATGTATGTGTATTATATATAAAAATTAAAATAGATAAAGCACAAAGAACCTTAAAGCATCACATGGATTCCCGACCTTATGCTTTACAATAATGCATTCTCTCCTTGCCAAATCTTACCTAGTTTCATGTACATGCACACCCATTTTTAAATACATATAATCTCTCTCTCTCTCTCTCTCTCTCTCTCTCTCTCTCTTTATATATAGCTGGTTATCTCAAGATCTGGAGGGTCGGTGACACTTGTCAGCTTATAAGTCGTCGACTTTGTATTTTATAAAATCTGAGCCATGTCAAAATCCCACCGGCCATTGGGTTTATTTGGCAACTAGATCATCAAAAGTAGAATAATCCAACCATATATATGTAATAAAGTGACTAGCTCAAAGTCCTCTTTTTGTAGTTCACACAACTTCTCCACGAAGGAAAATATAAGCCTCACGCGCCTAAACAGTAAACATACAAGAAATCAAACAACGGAGTATTCGCGTCCATTCAATTTTAACCCTTTCTTGTCTTTCTTTTTATTCATTTTCTTTCTTTATAATAACATATTAGTATACTATTTATGATATCTAAAAAAAGTAAATAGAAAATAAATTTTAAATGATATTTGAATAAGAATATGAGTTTCAGATCTTCGGTCAAAAATATTATCATAATGAGTGGCATTAATAACACTTTTGTATTAGATAAATATTCTTTTTATTTTAAAATAAAAGATTATTATTAATTTTTCGAAATCTTAAGACATTTTCAAACTCAAAATTTTCTTATTTTTAGTCAATATAATAATAAATATTGAAAATTATATATTTAAAAAATATTACTCATTTTTATTTAATATCATAACATTTAAGACAATATTAAAATTAATTTTAAATGGAGGGCATTCCTAAGTTCACTTCCTACTTGTGTAGTCCTTTATCAATGGAAGTGTTTGCCACGCTACATGAAAGCGATTGAAATTAGTAAAGTTTCCTTTAAATCATCAAAGTTAAAGGATCTAAAACTCAAAGACAACCACTATATATATAAGCCATGTTCACCACAAAATATAGTCACAAATGTGTTTCAAAACCAAGCAATCTACAATAAACTAGTCTCTCTCTTTTCCAACCCCATTGAGTAGTAATACCTTTGTAGCTTGAAATGTCTAGAGATTACTCTTCTTCTTCTTCTTCTTCTTCTTCTCATTCTCAACCTCCTTTGCCAGTACACTTGTGTTTTTTCCTTGTAATATTGTTCATGTTCATAAGCTTCTCATGGTACATGAACTATGAGTCCATTTTTGAGGGCTTTTTTGATCAAATCAAACTAGCCCTCATACTCTCACCTTTGCTACTTCTACTAGTAGTGCACCTGCTCTCCAACTTTGACACTATCCGGTCTCCGTTTTTCGTGCCATTACCGGAAAAAGACTCCCTTCAGAGGGCTGGTGGAACTCCTTGGGGTGTTGGGTTTCTTCTTGTGCTTCTCTTGTTTTTGCTCTCTTATCAGTCCGACTTCCGCGAACGGTGGTTTCCACTTCTAAGCCGGTGAGAACATGGCGGCGGCGGATTATTAATGTATTGATATATGTAATATTTTAATTTTAACCATAAATATGTATTTGTGTATTTGCAAGGGTACTGAGGTTGTGATTTATAATTGGATGTTTTTTAAGACTTCGTTGTTCATTGTATTATAAAGCAAAGAAACTATGTCAAGTATTTCAGAGTTTGACCTTTTCAAAGAGTAATATCAGGTGTTCCGTTAGTTAAATAGTTGTTGGCCAACTTTAATTTCTTTTCCTTTTTTGTGCCTAGTTCTTGACCATGACATTGTTTTAATTTGATTTGAGACTTTATTGCTTGTTATGGCCTACAATTATGACAAGGATAATGTTAGGATCTAATTTCGAGTCTCAATTACGTTCTATCAAATTTAAATATTATAAATGTATTGGTATGTAATACTCACTATGTCCCTTAATATATGATATTTTAAAATTTTTTATTTGTTCTTAATTATTTAACGTTCATTATTACAAAACGGTAAAAAAATGACACTTAAACAACAACGTTTTTATAAAATACGTTGTTGGTGTTTTTATTTACAATGTTTTTTGACAAAATGTTGTAGCTAAATATGCAAAAACATTGTGGGTTAATGGAGGGCAATTTTTTATTTTAATCTTATAACGTTTTTAAAAAAAAATGTTATTTATCTAAAAAACACGGAGGTGAAAAAGAACAAGAGAATTAATAACAAGAACAAGAAGAAGAAGCCCAGCCTAACCCTCTTCCCCCTTCACTCGTCCAGAGCTTCCTTTTCAAGCTGTGCAAAGGTGTCGCTCACTAAGGGTGCTCATCGGTAAAAAAATCATACCGGTATTAATTCAAAATTACCGAAAAAGTAAGAATCGAAACCGGTACCGAATTATCGGTTTCGATACCTGTTCGGTACAAAATCAGGTTTTTTCAGTTCGGTTTTCGGTTATACCGCATGGTAATATATATAATTATTAATAATAATTAAATAATTTTTTATATATATTAATAATTTTTTTAAAAACTAAGAAATCATTAACTATTAATAATAATTAATATATAAAATAAAACTACAAACATTATTAATATATATAAAAAATTAATAAAACTACTATTATATAGAAATTATTAATATATAAAAAAAATTATTTATTATATAAAATTACAAAACATTAACTATTAATTATTATATTATTAAATTTTGGTATTTTCGGTATTTAGGTTTTTACCGAATTCAAAAAAGTCAGTACCGCTACGGTACCGAAAAGTGTTAAAATACCGAAAAACCGGTACCGAAAAAACTGGTATCGAAAAAAACCGGTACCGGTATCAACAGGTTTGGTAAAAAACCGAAAAAATTAAAAATTTTGAGCAACCCTATCGCTCACTGCCACTCCCATGGTGTTCTTCACCGGTCAGTCTTCTGCTTACTCTTTTTTTTTTTTATAGTAATGGTCGATTATTCCCTTTTCCCCACTCCCCCATATTAATTTTTGATTTATCAATTTAGGGTTTCATTTAGGCTATCTAATCTTCTTGTTATTCCTAAAACTAGAGATCTAAAGCCTCTTGCCTCTCGAGCTCTCGACTCTCAATTTCCCTTTCGTCGACCGACTACAACCGTCTATCTCAGTCCTCAGATCCACTCCGCCTCTCTCTGTCTCAGTCTTTGCCCTCTGCCTCTCACGATCTCACCGTCTCACACTCTCACCTTCATGCTGCTATGCGCCTCGGCCTCTCTCCCTGCGACTCGGCGAATCTGTTCTTCAACCTCGACAGCTCGACCTCTCTTCCGAGTTCTGACTTCAGGTACATTTTTCGAATGAAACATAGATCATAGTTTGATTTGTTTTTCTGAATGGTACTCTCATTCCAGAAGCAGGGGCTGGGAGTACGTAGTAAATTAGGGCTCTAAGTGTTTGCCCAAGGTTGAAGGAGTTTTTTTTTTGGGACATGCAAAGTTGAGCAAACAATTGAAGGAGATATTATTCTCAAGGAATAAGTAGCTAGATTCTCAAAAAACTGATTAAGAGTACTTTCAAAAAATATGAACACTACTACTCTACAATTATATTCCCCTTAGTTGAGCAACTGCAAAATCCTATGAGTCATAAAACATTGAGCTACCTGAATAAAGTAATGGTCCTATATTAAAACAGATTCTGTATGATAAAGTAATGAGCCTGTTTTTGTTATGATAAAGTCATGATCATAATATGTGGTTATTGTATGTTTCTTGTTGATTATGGTAACTTGCTTGTTGCTCATCTTGGAGCTCCAGCCTTTTGACCTTCCGAACTAATTTTATTTACAAAGCTAGTTGATTTTCGAGTTCTTTTTTTTTTGTCAAAGTGATTTTCTCATCAGAATTAATTGACTTGAATGGAATATTGTTTTAGATGTATCTAAGAATTGGAAAGCTAAAAACTTTTAGATGAAGTGTTTAATTTTTTTGATTTTAACTTGTTTTACTCGGTGGACTTCTTGTTCGCCTTCTTGTATATCCTTCTATCAATTAATTTTCTTGCCTAATTAAAATGAAAATTGTGATTTCTGAGAAACACGCGATTTTTTTCTTTTTTAGGTAATTGTTGCGTGCTTTGTCTGTTTATCACAAGTTTTTACTTGCGTTATTGCTTTTGTTTTGATAGCTTTCATGTGCTCAGTAGGAATCTAAATCAATTTAGGAGTGATGAGTAGGTTTTATATCCAAGAATCGAGTGCATTTGAGCTTAATCTTTTGGTTGGTTTTCAAGTGTTGTGTGCATTTCATACATTTTATGTTATTTTGTAGGCTATTGTAAAGTCCCCAAATTCGGGTCCCTTGAACCCCGGACCTAGTGCGTCACGATACATCAACTTCATACATATTCTATAAACTAATGCGGAATTATAAACATAATTTTTTTTATTACACAATGGTTTTGTAATATTTCCCAAGGTCTACAACCTTTATCTTAATACATACCTTTAATAATTCACAAGGTTTACATCATCAATTTACGTAAGTTATCATAATAGATAAATATTCATATAAAAATAATCTCCATCTTTTCCTTTTCCTTTGTCCTTCTTTGAGTATTCGGGTTAAACTGAAATATATTCATGATATAGTAAGGGTGAGCAATTACTTTGCTCAGCAAATTTAAATATAATAAAGATATATCATGATTGAAAGAAAGAATAAGCTTTCAAGTTTTTCACAATATAATGATTGTAAAAGAGCATGAATCAATTTCAATACATAGATGATTGAATTAATAACGCTGAGTGGTCAACAATGACCATGAATAAATACTTTGGTAATGAAGGTGATCAGCCTTTCATACCTGATAAACATATGCAATGTGCACTAACTGCGAATCAATAATCATAGACGTGGAATAATTTTCAATAATTAAACCACTAGCATTTTGGAAAATTATTAACTCGAGTTTGAGTTAGAAAACTTACCTTGTCCGTCGATTACTGCTACCCAATTTAATATAATCTCTTATGAAAGACCTATCATTAATAAGATCAATCTTCCAATTAGCATAATACACTTTATATCACAATATTATTACACGAATAATAAATTAGCTAATATTTAGCCACGTAATCAAACATTGAATAATTCTTTAACTCATTAGTAATATTATTATATCCCTTAATAATATTACTATCACTTAACTATTATCTTAAACTCTTGTCTAATATTATTAATCCTTTAATAATATTTTAATCACGTAATATTATTAATCACTTAATAATATTTAATCACTCCTTAACATTATTAATCATTTAATAATATTTTAATCATTATCAAATATTATTAATCATTATTAAATATTATTAATCATTTAATAATATTTTAATCATTATTAATAATATTCAAATCACTTCTTAATATAAATAATAAAGGTCTCATACACTTTAATATGTAAATATTTTACATCTTGAAGCTTAAACCATTTATATTCCATTTCAAAAATATCTTTTACCTTAACTCGCAAATTTGGAGTTTAAACAACTAATGCATAACTTTCATAGTAAAACTCAATTTACTATATTATTTCTTTAATTTAAATAATTTTTACATCAATCTGTTCGTTCATGAGTCAACACTGAATGTTGCCTCATATATATATTCCGCTACATAAATCTCAGCTCAAAAACCTCATTTTGAGCACCAAAAACCTCAAAATGTCATTTTTATGATTAATACAATTTTTCAAAGGTTTAACATTCTTCGTTGCACCACAAAATAATTTTTATAGGGAATTCTATAGTTTTTATTTTACTTAAATATGTAATTTATATTTATTACATATTTTTATTACTTTATTTATACTTGAAAGGAAGTTTCTCGATATAAAATATCACTTATAGTCAAATCTCGCTCCATAGGACTTTACTAGATTTATTATGACTTATTATTTTGCCAGAACGCGATTCGGAACATCGAACGTAAAAGTCGCTCGACACACCGACGCTCGGTGTTCGCTCAAATTTTAGTTCTGACATGCATGTTCGCTCATTTTTAATTTTCAAATCATAAGTCATATAACAACGAAATTTTGGGTAGGTTATATACCTAATGGCGTAATATTTTAGAAAAATTTCTAACTGCGAAAACGGATCATGGAACCCATCAAAACAACGCGTTAAAAAGCTTGACAAGCGGTGCCCGGCCCTATTGTGATCTTGCATGCAAGCCGTCTTCGCCAATGACGCTGTTCTTGGCTCTCGTCGCTCGCATACCAAATTATTATTTTGCGAATTTAAGATGCTGCGTTGTTCGTTAATCGGATTGATCCCATTTTGGATATGTTTTTCGTATCATATGAGACTATTTTTAAAAAATATGAAACCTCCATTTCGGGTTCATTAAGTAGTCCAAATAATTAGCCAAAAGTGTACGTTCATTACGGTTTTCACCTTTTTCCCAACTTTACCCTCTCTCGCTAAAACAATCATAACTTTTTAGTTTCAAAATATTTTTGAGCGATTCTTGAGCCCACACGAAGATAACTTCCGGAACTACAACTTTTATTCTTTGACCGTTTCCAAATTCTAAACACAGAATTCCAAAAAATTCGTGCAAGGTGACTATCCCGAGTTGGTTAGACAGTTTTGACGCGACTACTTTGAATGGTCATAACTCTTTGCTCCGAAGTCAAAATTAGTCCGTTTTGGAGTCTATAGAAAGCTTATTCAATGTACTACGAAGTTTCTGGAATCTAGTTAACCCCAAAATTTCTATTTAGGGGCAACAGTCTACTAGTTTTTCTATGTTGTAAAAATTGTTTTGCTTCTTTCTTCATTGGTCAAGCTTTCTCAACACCAAAAATGGTTAGATTCATACATAATACACTATATAACATGTAGATCTAAGGTTTTTAGAGTTTAAGATCACAACCCATGAAGCTAAAGTTTAGGTTTTATACCTTTAGAGCTTTTCTCCTTCTATAATATGAGATGAACTTGGGATATGCAAGGATCAAACCTCTCTCTTCTCCCTCTCCTTAGGCTGCTGAAACTCTTCCTTTCTCTTTCTCTTTCTCTTTCTCTTTCTATTTTATTTTCTTTCTCTCTCTTTTGGAAGTAAGACAATGAAATGAAAAAAAATTTGTTTCTACTAAAGAAAAGATGTAATAATAGTTGGGTAATATATATATATATATATATATATATATATATATATATCATATGTATGTATATAATATCTCCCACAATCTTCCGTTCTCTCTCTCTAATCCCTTGAAAAATCTTGGACAAAATGTGACTAAGTGCTATGGAGACACATGGCTTGAGTGTAACTTAAGCTTTGAAAAATAATAATTAAACACATGCCTTATTCTACTTTCAATACCCGGTGCATGCACCCATTATAATGCCCCAATTTTTGATTTATTTTAATTACTTAATATGTGTTATTGTTTGGGCCAAAGTTTGGGCTAACAATTAAATTGCTTGGGCTTTCTAACGAAATTGCTTGGGCTTCCCAATTAATGTTTTGGGCCATGTAAAAATATCATGTGTCCAACACATAAATTTTATCTTACCATAATTATTTATTTATGATTTTTATTCCACTCATTTTGAACTTTAAATAATTACTTACATATTTATTTTATAATTATGCTACATATAATTTCTTATGCAAATATACTTGTTTACATACTCAAGATGTTATAAGAAATATATTATCCTTGCCTTATTAACGTAATATTCAATTAAGAATTTATTGACTTCCTTAATATATTATATAAATATATTATCCTTTCTTTCTTAAACTAATTCATATAAAAAATTTATTCCAATATCCTTGGTTAAAGTATATATAAATATAATATACTTAAACCACCTCCTTTAATTCATTGTTCCCAACAATTTTATTTTTCAGCAGTATATATATATATATATATATATATATATATATATAATATTTATTTAACTCTCAATTACAAGTTACACCAAACATGCACATTATCACATATAGAAAAAAATTTAATAATTTTATTTTCTCACATTATAAACTGCTTATATCAATTTATTTACATATAGCAAATATAATTTAATATATTTACCATATTACGTAATATACATATTCTTCATAAATCATAAAATGATTTATCTATTCATATATTAGACTAGACATTTAATTTAACGTCTAGTAACCCTCTTAATATAGTTTGCTACATTCAATAAGTCTTTTTTATATGGCTTGCCATATATATTATTCTGACTTGCCACATTCTTATTTCTTTTTTTATAAGATTTCTAACGCTTGACTACTAGGTTTGGTTTATTTTCACCAGCTTCTATAATGAAGCTTTTCATTTATTCTTGTATGATTAATTTAAATAATCAATCCTCTTGTTTAGCTAAATCATATATAACACATCTCCAAGTATATACGTATCTATATATATACACATTTAATTTAATCTAATAATATCTCTTATTTGAAATTTATTTCTTTAAATAAATTTTTCATATACAAAATCTCTTTCTAGGTTTTGAATTTTCATAACCCTTATTTTCTCAATTATTTTTCAAATAGTAAACCATATAGGTTCTTCTTAAAATTTTTAAATCATTCATCTATTTTCACTCTAGGTTTTAAACTTTAACATTGAACTTAATCGTTCAAGATCCTCTAAATTTTTGGGTTGTCACAGCTATGACACGACATTAACATGAAGAAGCAAGAAAACCAATCAGAACATCTTTTGGAGTACAATATTCAAGCAAATGCAAGAAGGGAAGGTTAAAGGGCTTTTAGTGCAAAATTGGATGCATGTTCTTGACTTAGGACTTGAATTTTATTGTAAATCTACTTCTTAGATTTTCGAAACATCTTGAATCATCCCAATCCGGGTTCGGATGCGAGAGTTATGGCCTTTTTATCAACAGAGATCAAAGCTCAAAGTTGTCATATATGCTTGCAATTTATATAACAGTCACTTCAAGCCTGATCTTTATCTAACTTGTATCTCTCAATTCTCAAAAAATGAAAGTTATAGATCTCGTCGAGATCTTCGATTTGATAGGTAGCAGGCTCCGTAACTCGTTACAGATCAAAAGTTATGGCCATTTTAGCAAAGGACGTCGCAATAGAAAATTCATCATATAGTTCGCAAAAGAAGTCTTTTGCGCCTCCCCGACGTTTGCGATTACAAACGCCTTCTCAATTTCCTTCACCCATGTATGGGCCTCAATAGGGTCCGTAGTTCTTTTGAACTCAGGCATGCCTACACTTTTAAATTCCTTAAAGGTAGTCGTTTGAGCTACCCTAGGGACTACTAGAGCTTTACCCCCAGCTTGATTAAATGTCGTCGTTAATAAATTAACGAGCTCTTGCATAGGGTTGTATTGACCCTCTTGTTTCTCATTATGAGGTCAGCTTCCTGATTACGTTGTCTTCTTCTTGGCGGAATTTTTGATTAAATAAATAAAGTTTCGTTATTATTTATTCCTTCCTATTTACTTAGTTATTATTCATCAAACAACAACTCATACCACAATCAAGCACATTTAATAAAAACCTCATTATATTAATATGCTTCTTCATAGTTCGAAACTATTTACATATTGATTCTGTAGCCAGAGCTATTACATTTCTATCCCGTGATTGACTTTCACAAAAATTGGGATTTACAAAAAGATTACCCTTTAATTATAAAAAGAGGGTTTTACGTCACTACTCAGATACACAAAATATTTACAGATCTATGCTTTCTCTATCTACTACTAATACTGCATAACAGCATTCTTGTGCTTCTAAATTACAAGAATCGATAAAATATCCCGACTAATAGTATGACGAGTTTGCCCCGACTCAATGGAATAACAAGCAATTTTCAGCTTGAAATTCTCATGAGCACTCTCATGGATGTAAGACATCCGTTGTGACGCCCCCAAAATAGGTATATATCACCCATTCTGAGTCACCAAATACATGGTACATAATACAAATATAAACTTAATTATACAACTGTTATGTAACATAAGCTGAGAGTTTTAACACGAATATTGTCTCCTAGACAATATCCAAACTCAAATGAAGTCCTCATTACAATTATTATTATACTATTTCACATAATTGTTATGACTACTAAAGCAACCAACTGGACCATCACTCCATTCCCCGACTAGTACCAGCTATATTCTCATTTTCTGAAGAGAACAATGAAAGCAAAGGGTGAGCTCAACTAGTCCAGTAAAAAATATTATGACTAAGATAATACAGAATAAATTATCGTTAGCCTTCAACAGTGTTAAACTGATAGAATACAATAGACAACAAGTTTAACTGCAGTGGAACAAATAATCCATTAGAAGAGTCAAGTAGAGCATGACATCTATTATCTTCTAAGGTTTAAAAGTTTATCATCAATTTTATCGCTGAGACTCAGCTCAATAAATAATCCACATCACTGAATTATCCATGCACTACGGGCCAAGGATATTCATTATTATCACATCCACGAATCATCCATGCACTACGGGCCAAGGTTATTCGTTATAATCACTAATGGTCATCATCATGCCAACAAATGTCCATCAATGCACTACGGGCCAATAAAGACTTTTACCACATAATTTGTAACATTACAGGTCATGATTATACCAATTAATCTCTGGTCATAATCATACCAATCAACAGTCCATCTATGCATTACTGGCCAAAGATGACTTTCATCACAATATAAGCACGAGGATGATGAAAATGATATAAGAATTCAATCAAATGAAATCAAGGATAAATATTAAAGATTTTTAATTTATCCAGAGTTTAAAAATGTCTAAATTGATAACATGATAACTGCTTTGTGGAGTAAAATTCAAGAATAATATCCATAAATCAAAAATAATTTGGACAGAAAAGAAATCAATTTTTCAGGTGAATAGTATCCGGGTGAATAGTACCCCGTGTACTTCGTGAATAGTACCCCATGAAAAGATTAAAATTTAACAAGAATGTTCAGAAAAATATTCCTGTGAAAAACTACTAGATGAATCGCAAATTTCAAGGATATTCTACTAATTTCAAGGAGTATAGAAGCAATATTTAACAAAATGAGTGTAGAATTTGGAATCTGAAACGAAATAATATTACTTACATACTACAGAGTATGAAAGAAAATATTATTTCTTACGAATATTGAACAAAAATAATATCCCTTACCTTAAAAGAAGAGTATTTCTGACTGGTAGGGCGGAGATATTCTTGAAGAAAACTTGTACTGTTTTCTACACTCAAAGTTTCCTTAACTCAAAAGAAATACGCTTAATATTATAGAAGAAGAATTCTCTAATTCTGGTGTGATTTTCAATTCTAAACTAAGCATCCTATTTATAGGAGAATGACAAGATACTATTTAAGAAATAATCACGGGCGCACAGTAAAAAATTATTCGGACGTAATTTATCAGCATGTATTTGAGACAACCAATCAAAGAGTACCCTCCTGAGAGAGTAACTTGAATTTGGGAGTTATGGGCCAATGAGAGAGCGCCCTTATCAACAAGTTAGTGAACAGTAATGTATAATTTGGAAAATTTGGCCAATACTCTCATATTCCACCAATCAAAAGATTACCCTCTTTGAAGGTAATTTGCCATACGGAACAATTATGCAACCTTAAAAAACTAAATGAACAAACACCAATTTAAAAGGATAATTGAACAAACATCTTCCACTCATCAATTATTATTCTCATCTTTAGTTAACACGATCTTTATTCATCATTAATATTATAACTCATAATATTAACAACCAGATCATTCACAGGAAAGAGGGGGCTTTCCGATAAGGATTTCTCCTTATTGGAGAATAATTAGATGACCAAACCCCTTTCCTCGACAGAACTTTCTAGTCATTATCAATAATGTAAATAATAATATGAATAACGGTGTCGACTTAATTATTGATTTAATAATATAAAATATTGTGTAGATGATACTGTGACAATAATTAAATCAATAATGTGAGATACTATACATCAATTACTGTGGTAATAATTGAATAAAACTGAGTGACTTCTCACGTAAGCTTCAATAATCAAAGATACTGTACAATACCGTGTGCTACTATGCAACCACGCGTATTACTGTACTTTCATCACCGGGTATTTCAACAGTTAACGGTAAAACTTTTGCTGTTATTTTTATAAAAAGTTATTTTTGTTGTTTTTTAACTCCGAAAGTAATTTCGTTGTGGGGTCCACCAATGATTGTGTCTTCGTACGAGTATTCCCTGATAAAATGAATATTTCCCAACCAAACGAATATCTTATGAAAACTTACTTACTTTGCAAAATTTGTAAATATTACCCACAACTATAACAGTATATCAAATCCAAACCTTATTATTCAAAATAATATTTAAAGAAAATTAAATCTTTATTTATAAAACTTGGGGTCTTACATCCGTGCTATCTTTTGGTTCTTTTCTCCCAGTTCTTTACGAAGCTCAACGACCTCGTTCTTATAATCCCTCGCCTATTCTTCTTGAGCACCTTCTCATCATGCTTTAACTCAAAATTTGCTTCTGCAGACTCCTTTGCTTCGTAGAGGTCACTAACCTTTACCCTCAGGTTCTGCACATCAGTGCGCAGTTGCATATTCCGGCCAAGCATCGCCAGATACAATGCCCTTATTGCCTCTGGTGGTGCTGGCTCTAGTGCAGGAACCACCATATCAAACGATGCTACCTCCGTATCCTCGTCTACATCGATCACCACATCAAAATATGATGCCGATCCCAAATTCTCCAAGTCCCCATACGGATATTCCTCCTCTGGCTTGGACTCATCTATGTTCACCATCAAGTATCATGCACACCACATATATATCTCTATACATAGAGCTATCGATTGACATCTACAATAACACATAACACGTTGATGAAAATAGTATGCACACAAGCCAATCATGTTTAATGATAAAGCATATACTTTGTTACAATCTTATTCATTTATTAATAAAAAGTATTAATTTATTAAAGGCTTTTAATTATCTACATGATGCTTTTTTATAATATGTGATAAACCCATAGTTTTAAGCAATGCTTTTAGAATAATGATGATGATCATTCTAATGAGATCTAAATTCTTAGAAAGATTAAAACTCCCAATAGTTCCCAATTTGGATTACTAAATTGGGGATTAGTGAATCCGGGATAGATTGGTACATCGTTCTTTGCTCATTGGATGAGGATGATTGATCTCATGATCATTTGTGTGGAGACACTAAAAAGCAAGTATGTAGGTGCTTATTAGAGAATAAGTTTCTTTGAGCGTTGGCTCATTAAGGAATACCTAATCTAGTTTTACTTGCATGTCGATAGGAATTCCTGTAGTGATAATAGTATAAGTGATCCTTAGACTTGAGATCATCATAGTATCTTGTGTATGATGAGTTATACTTTGACTTGTTCCTTAAGACCCTTAGGGTATATCAAAGGGTATGCTTGGGTATAATAAGTTGTACATGGAGATAATGTATGATTAATAAAGAATCTACCACTTCTAGTAAAAGAAGAGAAACGTCTTATATGATTCGATAAATGACAACTCAGTAGTCCTTGGCTAAGGCAGAATTTTGAAATTAGAAAGGAGTTTCTAATTTACATTATTTGGAGTTGTGCATTTAAGAGTAAAAATACATATAATTAAATAAAATAAGACTTGACAGTAATTCCTTGTCTTATATTTAATTGGGACATTGTATGGTGGAAGGATTGAATTGTACGGTAACTATTTACTCAAAGGTTTTTTTTATGATTAATGTTGAAATCTATATTATCTGGAAAATCGTTAATCGCTAGAAAGACTTATCCCTATTGTAGAATAAATATTATTTATTTAATTAAATTAATAATTTAATTTATTTATTTATTTAAATAAGATTAGAATTGTTCTAATTGATTTATTCACAACCAGGTTTAATATAGAGAACCTAAAGGGTCACACCATAAAAGGAAGAATAATTATTTAAGAAGAAAATTGCATAATCATAATAATAAGTTAAGTATATTTAATTTAATCTATGGTGATAGAATAAATTAAATAGCTTAATATTATTATTTAATATTTTGGAAATATTAAATATAAATTAATAAGAAGAGTTTTATTATTATTATTATTACTATTATTATTATTATTTAATTTCTAAAGGAGTTTGGAAATTAATTAATAAAAGTACTCTCAAATATCCTAATAAGATTAGTAGGTTAATTAATTAAAAGAGTTTAATTAATTATTCTTAATAAGATTAGGAGCCTAATTAATTAAAGGAATTTAATTAATTAAAATAAAATCCAATTCCTTAATTGTTAAGGTGGGTTGCCCACATCTATAAATAAGATGAGTCTTATTATGGGTGAGGTTGGTTGACACTTTCACAAAACACGTGAATACGTAATTCTAATAGTTGGGAGTTTACACCCTTTTCTATAAGAGATAGAAAAACTAGGGTTTTGTCAAATACCCATCTTCTTAAATCTTTCTTCTTCCTTGGCGGATCACCTCTAGAGGCCAAACACTTGGGTGGCTAACATTGATCAAAGGAAGGAACCAAACTCGGTGGATTCAAGTTGAACGCGAAAGGATTTGGAGGTGAACTTGTACCTGAGGAAGCTTGAATCTTCAAGGATATAATTCGTGTTCTTTATCTTTTAGTTAAATTAATAATTGTGCATAAAAGATGATCCAGGTATATAGTTTTTAAAATTTTTAAACTCTATTTTATCACGTTTCCGCTTATTTTGTGCAATTTGATTGCGTTCATGAATATTACAAACCTAAGAGTGGTATCAAAGCCAAATCTTTATGCAAATTATTAATTGTTTTGATTTGATATATATATATATATATATATTGATATGTGTTTAAAACAATTTAATTAGGCATAATTTATTGTATAAAATTTATTTTAAAAAAAAAAAAATTTTTTTAAAAAATGGTAATCCCGATCCTTTTTCATTTGATCCATGATATATATATTAATATATTTATTTAGCTTCACTTCACGATTTTTATGATATATATATATATATATATATATATATATATATATATATATATATATATAAAAATATATATATATATATATATATATATATATATATATATATATTAAGTAATATACATTTATTATCCATATATATATATATCATATATATATATATATATATATATATATATATATATATATATATTAAAATAAAAGTTTATTTTAATCTTAAAATAAAAATTATTTATTTTAATTTTAAAATTTAAAATTTCATTTCATTAACTAATTAGAGTTGGAATTGGATTCCATGATAACTAATTGGAGTTAAAATTGGATTTATGTTTCCTTAAATAAAGGAGTTTATTTAGATATGAAATAAGATTTCATATTATTCAAAATAAAGGAGTTTATTTGTGAATAGGAAAGAAATCCATATTTTTTTAAATAAAGGAGTTTATTTAGATATGGAATAAGATTTCATATTATTCAAAATAAAGGAGTTTATTTGTGAATAGAAAAAAGAATCCATGTTTCCTTTAATAAAAGAGTTTTTTTTTGTACTTGGAATTGGATTCATAATTAATTAAAATAAATGAGTTTATTTTGATTAAAGAATTTGATTAAAATAAAATAGTTTATTTTATTCAAAATTGGATAAATTAAAATAAAAGAGGTTTATTTTGATTTAAATTTGGATTAAAATAAAGGAGTTTATTTTGATTCAAAATTAGATTTTATCTTAACTAAATTTGCCCATTAAATGATATCAATATATATATTGAATGTTTATTATTTATGATATGAATATTATTTATTAATTCATATGGTGATGTGTATGATAATAAATGAGATTGATTATGGATTATTGACCAATGTGATTAGATTTTATTTTAGTTGGATGCATAGATGTATGAATTTTATTAAATGGGGTCTGCGTACCTCGTCTTCTCTAATTTTTCATAATGTAAATTCCATCTCCCTCCTATGTACTTCCCCTTGACTGCTGATCAAGGTTTCTATTTATTTTAAATAGTTTTATAATAGGAATTGTTAGAATTAATTTTGAAGAATTGGAGATCAAGGAGCGCTTGAAGACCCGTTTGTAATGGAGTCTGAGATTTAAATGTAATAGTTATATTTAAATTTAATTCTTGCACCCTAGGTTTGACCTTTTGGTTCACTTGGGCTCTAGTGAACCAAACTAGAATAAAATCCATAATCAATCCAGGTAGAATATAGTATTCTATATGTGATGCTTATACAATATATATATATATATATATATATATATATATATATATATATATGAAACATGCTTTGCATGTTAATTAATATATATATATATTTATATATATATATATATATATATATATATATATATGTGTGCTGCTAAAACAAGATGAGACAAATTAATAACAAACCCTCAAATATTTTATATTAAGTTGTAACGTTCAAAGATATTTGGAATATCGAGCGTCGCCTTCTAGCATGATAGAAACAATAGAGTATTGAATATTTAATATGAGTTTGTTGTGTGCACACACAAGGCATATTAAATATTTAAGATGTTATTTTATTACATATGATGTTTATAAGGAATTGAACATTCTTTGCTTTGTTGTGCACACACAAGGAGTTGTAGTTTTCTCTTCACTTATATGGAAATGTTGGGTTGGACTTAACTTAAATCATTTTAGTTGGGATGTGCACACACTTGACCATTATGATTTAAGAGGCAAAATACAGGAGTTTACATAGTTGATGTAATTGACAAGAGTTGTCTACCTATTTATTTATATATAGTTTGTTGTGTGCACACACAAGGCTATATACATTTGAAATGGGATCCTTATTCTCACTAGCATATCTTTAATTAGATATTTAGAACTATATATATTGAGGGTAATATAGTTTGAAGAAAATAGTGGGAGATACCAATTTAAAATAAGACCTAATTTATTTTGGTAATTAATAAAAAGAATGTATGCTAAAATGTTGTTAATTACAAATTCATTTATAAATTTTACAATGTCTAAATTACTATCAACTTTGCGTAGCATATTAGATGTTAAATTAAATAGGATGAATTAAATGGATTGGTTAAGGAAATTGAGAATAGTTCTCACGGTTTGAAAAAGCTATCTTATGTCCTTAATACGCCTATCCTGCAATGGTTGCGAATAATGCCTCGAGGAAGAGATTGCTACTTTTAGAAAGTGGCAAGATGATGCATGATTGGCTCGATGCATCATGCTCGCATCCATGAGTAACGAGCTTGACGTCGGCATGAAACTATGGATGCTCTTACTATATTCTGTCACGTCAAGTAGTTGATGGTGAGAAAGTAGGACTAATAGATATCGATATCTAAGGAGCTCTTCCGATCTAGGAATGATGACCAATGACACTACAATGCGATAAAAAAAGTCCTTAACATGATCAATTTGATTGAACAATTAGGATGACAACGTTTTTCATGGATGGAGAGTTGAGCCAATTTTGATCTTGCACTCACTCTCGGACTCCTTTCACAATTGTTGTGATTTTTCATATGAACAAGCTAGATATCGACCTCATTGATTTGCTTAACATGTTGAAAAATGTTGAGAGTCACTTTCCAACCAAGAAAGACCAAGTCTTCTTGGTAGGGGCCAAGGATCTTCTAAAAGAAGAACGATTCAAAGAAGGTAAATAGAAAAGCAAAAACAAAGGATAATAAGAAAAAAAGCGATACGATAGCAAAGGAAAGTTTGCTTCCACTATGATAAGCTTTGGACACTTTGGAAAAAAACTAAAACTACTGAAAAGCATCTTGTAGAGGCTAACCAAAAGAAGCTTAGTGAAGTTTGATTTACAAATATAATTTTGTTCATGATTTAAATAAATTTTTCTTTAAATCGAGGTTCTACTTGGGTATTGGATACTGGACTTTGGTTATCATAAATATAGATTTATGAAGGGACCAAGTAGAGTAGAAAGCTAAACAAAGATAAGTAATCCTATGTGTGGGAAATGAAGCAAAGGTTGCTACATTAGCCATAGAACTTATAGTTTAGCATTGCCTACGAGGGAAAAATCTATTAAGTTAATAAGTTGTTATTGTATTCCGGTTCTCGTTAGAAACATTATTTCCATTTTGTTGTTGAATGATGAAATCTTTGGTATTATATTTAAGAACAATTGTTGTTCTATTTATAATAATAATGTTTTTATAGAATTGAAATATTACTTAATGGATTTTGTATACTTGACTTACATGAAAAATTATTTTGCAAATTGAACAAACTAGTATAAGAAAAGGAGATGATCATTCAAAGAGTTGAATGTTGTATTTGATGAAATACAAGTATGAATTATTTGAAAGGTTCAAAAATTTAGAAGTGAAACTAATTGGAAAAGTATTAAGATTCTTTGATTAGATCGAGGAATAAATACTTGTGTAATAAGTTTCTAGATCATCTCAAATGGTTTTCTCATAATGGGCGCCTCGATACATGATAATTGATTGATGTATCTAAAAGGAAAAATTATACCTTGTTGGACATAGTGCGGTCCATAATGATTTTACTGACATTCCGATATCCTTACGGGGTAATGTCCTAGAAATGGTTGCATATCTACGAAAAGGTAACCTCAAAATCCGACCCAAGACTCCATAAAAGTTATGGACGGGGAGGATTCTAATTTTAAGTATGTTAAGATAAGGGGTTGTCCGACTTATGTGAAAAGGTTTCAAAGGATAAGCTTGGGACAAGATTTGACAAGTCTGATTTGTGGGACATCCTAAAGTAAGTTTAGGGTATATGTTCTATAATCCTACTTAGCAAAAGGTGTTTGTTGCGAAACACGCTTCCTTCTAAGATAAAGGTGTTTATCATTGAAGGGGCTAGTGGGAGGATAATAGATCTTGAAGAGTTCAAGAACCACAAAACACTATATAAGTCGAATAAGAGGAACACGTAGATAGAACTATTATACCACAACCAATCATAAATCGGAATAGTATCGAAGATACCTAGGAGGTATGGATTCATCATAGATGATGATGATGAGATGTACACATCATAGAAGATGATGATCCGATTACATATGATGAGGTAAGAGTTGTAGACACTTTCGAGAAATGGATTGAAGCAAGCTTCTCAAAATGGAACATTCATTTTGATGAAACAAATCAAAAGAGTTTGATTTTATCAAAAATAAGAATGAACCTAGTGTGTACAAAAGGTTAGATGGGAGCGTCGTGACATTCCTAATATTATATGTTGATATACTATGGATAAGGAATGACATACTAATGCTACAATCGATAAAGATAAAGTTGTCTAAACATTCCTCCATGAATGATTTGGGAAGAGTATCTTAATTGGGGATACAAATCTATATAGATAGATTTAAAGGATGCTCGACTTAACCCGAAGCGTATATATTCATTTGATGCTAAAGTCGTTTAGCATGGAAAACTCCAGAGATGTCTCATGTTGATGAGCCATGGGTGTATCTCTCTTAATAGTCCCCATAGACTCATAAAAAGAGAGATCGCATGAGTAACAATCATGTATATGATATGAAATATACGAGACACGATGTTGATCGGTCGTATTACGGAGAAGATCACTATAAGACGATGAAAAAACATCTTAAAGTACTTAACCAGACACTAAGGATGTGATTAAAATTTATGGTGGGTCTAAATTAAAACTAGAGGGCTTAACAGACTCAAGTTTTTCGAGGACGAGACCAAGACGACGAAAAATCCACTTTAAGGTAAAGTGTTACCTTGAATAGTGGTGCGATGAATTGAAAAGGTTTCAAAACAACAAAAGAGTTGTTGGTTTAGTGATAAAGAAAGAAAAGTATATAGCTATAAATGAAGGCTGCTGAGTTGATTGTTTGGATGAAAAGTTCATTCTGAGACTAGGAATAGTTCTAAAGTCTCATCTTGGATCTAAACATGTGTTGTGGCACTTTCATTTGATTATAGGAATCATTGAAAGATGGGAAATCACTATAGAGATAGTGGACTCTCAAGAACAACATTACATATCCATTAACTAAAGCTTATCCAACAATGGGGATAATCGTCATCTTTAGAGAAAAGGGTATGAGATACCATGGCGATTGGCTTTAGTGCAGTGGGAGATTGAAAGTAGTATGCACAAAGCCAATCATGTTTGATGATAAAGCATATACTTTGTAACAATCTTATTCATTTATTAATAAAAAGTATTAATTTATTAAAGGCTTTTAATTATCTACATGATGTTATTTTATAATATGTGATAAACCCATAGTTTTAAGCAATGCTTTTAGAATAATGATGATGATCATTCTAATGAGATCTAAATTCTTAGAAAGCTTAAAACTAAAATAGTTCTCAATCGTTGGATTACTAAATTGGGGATTAGTGAATCCGGATAGATTGATACATCGTTGCTTTGCTCATTGGATGAGGATGATTGATCTCATGATCATTTGTGTGGAACACTAAAGCAAGTATGTAGGTGCTTATTAGAGAATAAGTTCACTTTGAGCATGGCTCATTAAGGAATACCTAATGGAGTTTTACTTACTGTCGATAGGAATTCTGTAGTGATAGTAGTCTAGTGATCCTTGGACTTGAGATCATCATAGTATCTTGTGTATGATGAGTTATACTTTGACTTATTCCTTAAGACCCTTAGGGTATATCAAAGGGTATGCTTGGGTATAATAAGTTGTACATGGAGATAATGTATGATCGATAAAGAATCTACCACTTCTAGTAAAAAGAAGAAAATGTCTATGTGATTCGATAAATGACAACCCAGTAGTCCTGGCAATGGCGAAATGAAATTAGAAAGGAGTTTCTAATTTGCATTATTTGGTTATTGCATTTAAGAGTCGAAATACATATAATTAAATAAAATAAGACTTGATGATAATTTCATGTCTTATATTTAATTGGGACATTGTATGGTGGAAGGATTGAATTATGCGGTAACTATTTACTCAAAAGGTTCTTTTATGATTAATGTTGAAATCTATATTATCTGAAAAGTCTTTAATCGCTAGGGAGGCTTATCTCTATTGTAGAATAAATATTATTTATTTAAATAAATTAATATTTTAATTTATTTATTTAAATAAGATTAGAATTGTTCTAATTGATTTATTCACAACCTAGGTTTAATATGGAGAACCTAAAGGGTCACACCATAAAAAGAAAAATAATTATTTAAGAAGTTAATGGCATAATCGTAATAATAAGTTAAGTATATTTAATTTAATCTATGGTGATAGAATAAATTAAATAGCTTAATATTATTATTTAATATTTTAGAAATATTAAATATAAATTAATAAGAGGAGTCTTATTATTATTATTATTATTATTATTATTATTATTTAATTTCTAAAGGAGTTTGAGAATTAATTAATAAAAGTACTCTCAAATATCCTAATAAGATTAGGAGACTAATTAATTAAAAGAGTTTAATTAATTATTCCTAATAAGATTGGGAACCTAATTAATTAAAGGAATTTAATTAATTAAAATAAAACCAAATTCCTTAATTGTTAAGGTGAGTTGCCCACATCTTTAAATAAGAGGAGTCTTCTTATGGGTGAGGTTGATTGACACTTTCACAAAACACGTGAATACGTAATTCCAATAGTTGGGAGAGTACACCATTTTCTATAAGAGATAGAAAAACTAGGGTTTTATCAAATACCCATCTTCTTGAATCTTTCTTCTTTCTTGGTGGATCACCTCTAGAGGCCAAACACTTGGGTGGCTAACATTGATCAAAGGTAGGAACCAAACCCGGTGGATTCAAGTTGAGCGAAAAAGATTTGGAGGTGAACTTGTACGAGGAAGCTCGAATCTTCAAGGTATGATTCTTGTTCTTTTTCTTTAATTAATTTAATTAATATTAAATTATTTGCAAAATTTAAAGGATGATCACGGGTATTATGGTTTTGTAAAATTTACAAACCTAAAAATTTTAGTACATCACAATTTAAGCACAAATCACATTTAGTTTATTTAAGATTAATTTCCATCTTTTATCTTTTCGGTGCAATTTGATTGCGTTCATGAATATTACTTCCAGTTGATTAACACTCATTCGTTAAATGTATATACGTTTAATTTTTGGCAACCTCGTGTGACCATCTAATAATCGACGTAAAACACTTTTGTTTATTCATACTCAGGCTTACCTTTGAATCCGTACTAAAAAATTGGCATAGGATAGTGTTATCAATTCTATATCGAAAGACTTGTCAAAAAATCAATCAAATTCTTAAGATTTGTCTAGCCGAGTTAAAACTGGCATTGACTCTTTCGTAAAATAATTCATGCACTTTATTACATGAATCACAGAAACTTGAATAACACGAAGGTTAGACAAGCGTTAAGGAAACTTACCTTCAAGCATCTTCAATTATAATTCAATTGTTCTCAGTCTTTGCAGTTTTTACATGATATATTCACATAGCACCTTGGAATTAGCTACCAAACAATCTAACCACATTGTTTTTACCAACTTCTTTCTCTTCTATAACTTAATTTAAATTATTTCATTAATAATATTCGTTTTGAGTTATTTATCATTCATTACGGCTTATTAATATTCATATGTCATAAACCGACACTCAACAACCATCGTTTAAGTACAATAATATTTAAAACCCTAATTAATTTTCTAACTCGAACACATTTTCCCCCGGATAACAAATATTGGACTCCGTATAGAAAATACACAAGTTTTATCTTCATTTCTTATCATTTCCTTACCTTGCATACCTATTACCTATCATATAACTTTAGGGCGTGCGTTAAACTTGAATACGATTCACAATTTACATTCTCGCATTTTACGTTCTTCGTTTAAATCTTTTAACCAACATTTAATTCCAAAAATCATCACTATACATATTCTTTAGGATTTGTCTCTTCATGTATATTAAGTATATACATGCCCCATAGTTATCATGTAAAAAGTTGGGTTAATAATTAACTGTGTCAGAATTTTTCCACTTAACGGCGTTGCGGCGCTAGTTATAAGTGTACAATTTGTCTCTTTGCGGTGCCATTTAGCGATGGTGACCTCTATCCCGATCGCTGCGACGGCGTGTTCCTAGTCTTGAAGCGTGACTGCTGCTCTTGACCCTAAGCCTTTGATTTTTTTTTTTTATGTTTTTCAGTTCAAATTCTTTCCTGGCTCTTAACTTGATCGTTATAAGTCGGAATTAGCTCATTCAAAAGTTGTTATCTCACATATCTAATATAATTTGATTTCATTTGGATAGAATGAGTTTTTTGAATCCGTTAACAATAAATTTACTATTTAAATTTTCTATTACGCATTCGTTTAACGTTCGTGAACGTTCAAAGCTCGTTTCTTCGTTTTAAGCCAGAATTTGACCATTCTCGAGTCCACGACTCTTAAACATGTTGTTCTATGATATGCCATTGAAAACTAAGGTTTTCAAGTTAAACAACGACTTTTGACTATCAATCCGGATATCCTACGATTTCGACGATTATCGTCTAATCTCATAAATTTTGTCATAACTTCGTTACTCGAGATTTTTACACCAGACTAAATGGAATCAATCCATTGGTCAATTATCTATATCCTAACCAAGCAATTTGCATCTAACCTATACCCGATGGTTTTCAATTTGTCCATCAACAACCAATTCATGTTTTAATGTTTTTCTTCGATTAAAGCTTAATTAGTCGATTATGATTCTCACTTATACAAGTCTTATTAATATTTTTGTTCACTAATAGCCATCCTTATTCCTCTGGAATAAACATGCTCCACCAATTCATATTCTTTATAAAACTTAATCGAAAGAAATCGAAAGTTTAAGTTTACATGTTTTTACCTTGGTGTTCTTCGCGTTCTTGCAAGTTTATGAACTATTTAGCTTCTTGGCTTATTGATTCCTTGTTATTAGCTCTTCTCTCTATCTCTCTCTCAATATATGCTCAAATGTTTGTTAAACTAACAAATGAACCAATTACCTTCTCTTTTATACCAAAACCAAGGTGAGGGCAAAATGGTTAAGAGATCACCTCCTTACTATTCCATTCTTCCTCACCAAGCTAACTCCCTTTCTTGGGCACCAAGTGGCCGGCCCACATGCTTTTTGGGGGACCCATATGGGTTGGCCCATGGGTTTTACCCATCCGGTGCTCCATTGGTTTGACCCATGGGTTCGTTTCTTGATTTGGGCTTATAATTAATTCCTATTAGGCTTAACTTTAGGCTTGATTTAATTTAACTTTGGGCCTTGATATAATTCATCATCGGGCCTCACTCATCATCCAATTGGGCTTGACAAAGTCTAGGTCCAATTGCTAAAGTCCATTAAGAACTAATCGTATTCTTATCGTATAATCCTAGTATTATCCTCGTATATACCTCGTACAATATTCGTATTATACGTTGTAATAATCTTTATTCTATACTTATATAATAACTAGTATCATACTCGTATTCCTCCCATATAATAACAATTCTTATTATATATAGTCATTTAGTTCTTGAATTTCACTTTCCCTAACACTTAGGTTTTAAGTCTGCAGGCGAAAACTTTGTTTTCCATAACTAAAATATTATTGGATATTCCATCTAGTCTTAGAATTCTATCATTACACATTTCTCAAAAATTCAAAATTAATTCTCGAGCAGAAATTGATGAATAGTGTTTTTATGGAAATTTCTCGAAAAACTTTTATTTTCGTCTTGGGAATTCAAAACAATTAATCCTAGCACATAGCCAGAAACCTAATCACACCCGCACATTCTAGGTCATATAATGAACTTTCAACACTTACTCACTTTAACTAAAAAATTAAATTCATTTAATTCAAATAATCAAATAAGAATTTAATTCACATAAAATCCTATTTTTCTCGGGAGTTACATTCTCACCCCTTATAAGGATTCTGTCCCTAGAATCTCGATACAATTAAGTAAACAAATGGGGAAAATTTTCCTTCATTTTACTCTAGAGTTCTCACGTTGCTTCTTCGGCATTGTGGTTCCTCCAAATTACCTTCACCGAAGGTATTTTCTTATTCCTTAAGACTTATTCCTTTCTATCAACAATTTGAATTGTAAGTTCTTCATACGTTAAGTCTGTTTCTACCTGAATAGATTCATACTCTATTACGTGCTTATAGTCCGGTTTATAAGGACACAATACTGACACGTGAAACACATTATGTACATATTCCATTTCTGGAGGTAAAGCTACTTTGTAAGCTACCTCTCCTACCCTCCTTAAAATTTTAAAAGGTCCTATAAACCTTGGACTTAACTTCCCTTTCCAAGGTGTCACCTTCAAAAAGACATACGAACCGACCTCAAACTTCTTAGTCTCACGGTGAGGATCCGCATACTTTTTCTGTCTATCTTGAGCCGCTACTAGTTGAATACGTATTAACTTCACTATATCTTACGTTTGTTGTACCATTTCAGGTCCCAACATCTGACGTTCACCTACTTCATCCTAGCACAGTGGCGCCCTGTATTTCCTTCTATATAACGCTTTATAAGGAGACATGCCTATACTAGCGTGATAACTATTGTTGTAAGCGAATTCCACCAAAGGCGGATGTTCGTCCCAACTCCTCTTGAAATCCATAACTCAAGATCTTAACATATCTTCTAACGTTTAAATTATCTGCTTACTTTGTCCATCAGTCTGAGGCTGATATGCTGTACTTAACCTCAACTGCATTCCCATTTGCTCTTGCAAACTCCTCTAGAAATTCGATGTGAATCGTGGATCACAATCTGACATAATCGAAACCGGTACTCCATGTCTTGAAATGATTTCCTTAACATAAAGTTTAGCTAATTTCTCTAGGTTATACCTAACTTCTATCGGCAAAAAGTGAGCCAACTTTGTCAAACGATCTACTATTACCCAAATAGCGTCGTATCCCTTCTTCGTCGTTAGAAGTCCCACCAAAAAGTCCATCGTGATATGCTCCCACTTCCACTCTGGAATCTCTAATGATTGCAATAATCCACTCAGTCGTTGGTGTTCGGCCTTAAGTTTCTGACAAGTTAAGCACTTACTAACATATTCTGCTATCTCTCTCTTCATGTTTGGCCACCAAAAGTTCTGTCGAAGGTCCTGATACATTTTGGTTCTACCTGGATGTATCGAGTACCTCGAACTATGGACCTCTCCCATTACCTCTTCTTTTAATTCCACATTATACGGAACCCAAATTCTTCCTTCAAAATGTAGTTACCCCTCTTTATCAAGGCTGCACTTAGTCTTCTCTCCATCTTCAATTCTCTACTTCATTTGTTCACATTATTCATCTTTCAGTTGTACTTCCTTAACTCATTCTACAATTGTTGGTCGAGTCTCCATTGTGAATAACGTCCCTACCCATTCACTCGGCAACCTAACTTCTAGCTCCATCCTTGTCATCTCTGTTACTAACTTATTTTGAGTCGTTAACATTGATAGCTTTTCCTGACCCTTCCTACTTAATGCATCGGCCACAACATTTGTCTTCCTTGGATGATATAAGATATCACAATCGTAATCTTTTATCAATTTTATCCACCTTCTCTGCCTCATATTCAATTCCTTCTGCGTGAAGATAAATTTCAGACTTTTGTGGTCCGTGTATATCTCACACTTCTCCCCTTATAGATAGTGTCTCCATATCTTTAATGCAAAAACTACTGCTGCCAATTCTACGTCATGAGTAGGATAGACCTTCTCATAACCCTTTAACTGACGTAACACATACGCAATGACCTTGCCATGCTGTATGAGCATGCAACCCAGTCCTCTATGCGAAGCATCGCTATAAACTACAAAATTCACCATATCATTTGGTAAAGATAATACAGGTGCCTCACTTAAACTCCTCTTCAGCTCTTGAAAATTGTTCTCACATTTCTCAGTCCACACATACTTTACAGACTTCCTCGTCAAATTTTTCAATGGAGTAGCTATTTTAGAAAAGTCCTGGATGAACCTTCGATAGTATCTCGCTAACCCGAGAAAACTCAGTACCTCAGTTGGTGTTTTCGACTGTTCCTAATTATTAACTGCTTCCACCTTCACTGGATCCACTGAAATGCCATCTTTATCAATAACGTGCCCTAGAAACTGCACTCTTTCAAGCTAAGATTCAAACTTAGTAAATTTTACATACAACTTTTCCTTCCGTACTGTTTCCAGCACTAACCTTAAATGTTCAGCGTGATCTTCTGGCGTCTTAGAATAGACTAGAATATCATCAATGAACACTAAGACAAACTTGTCCAAATATTGCTTGAACACTTTGTTCATTATATCCATAAATGCGGCTGACGCATTAGTCAACCCTAACGACATAACCAGAAACTCATAATAACCATAACGAGTCCTAAACGTTGTCATAGGTACATCCTCCTTCCTCACTTTCAGTTGATGATACCTCGTACACAAATCTATCTTAGAAAAATATTTTTCCCTTTTCAACTTATCAAATAGATCATTGATCCTGGGCAATGAGTATTTATTCTTAATTGTTAACTTGTTGAACTCATGATAGTCAATACAAAGTCATAAAGACCCATCCTTCTTCTTTATGAACAATACCGGTGCTCCCCACGGAGAAACACTCGGTTGAATGTACTTCCTGTCTAATAATTCTTATAATTGAACCATTAACTCTTTCATTTCTACCGGCGCCATCCGATATGGTGCCCTAGAAACTGGTATCGTACTCGGTAACACATCGATCACAAATTCAACCTCCCTATCCGGCAGAAGACCTGGTAACTCAGCTAGAAATACATTCGCGAATTCTTGTACTTTGGTTATCTGTTCCAATGATTCTCCCAGTTTTTGGGTATCAACAACATGGCATAGGTATCCTATACACCCCTTCCTCAACATCTTCCTAGCTTGTGTCATAGTTAGACAACAAGAGTGTCCCGGTGATTTACTACCGTAGAAAACTACCTTGGGTTTCTTAGAAATCCGAAGGTTCACACTTTTTCTTTGACAATCTATTATCTCTCTATGGTTAAACAACCAATCCATCCCAAGAATTATATCAAATTCTCCCAACCTTATCGGTAAAAGATCTACCGATAATTTGTTACCTCTAATATCTATGCAACAATTTCTATGAATGTGCTCAACGGAAATTATCTCTTCGTTCGCTACCTTAATATTTAAAGGTATTTCTAATCTTTCTGGGAATAATCCTAACCGCTTAGCAAATTCACATGCTATAAAAGAACAAGTAACACCCGAATCAAACATCACATAAGCATTTATTTCATTGACTGAAATAATACATGCTACTACATCCGCTGATACAACCGCATCTTGGATAGTCATATTAAAATTACGGGTCGTGGGTCTACCCAGTGGTGTTGGTCAAATAATGGCTAGCTTACAATTACTAGCACCCTTGCTACCCTCCGACCCTTTCTTTGGGCAATTTTTTGCCATGTGGTCCATCGACCAACATAGAAAACACCCCTGGTTCTTCTTAAGGTTAGGAAAATTGGGTGATATATGACCATCTTGCCCACAGTTATAACAAACCGACTTCCCTTTATGAAAGACTTATAGATGAGCCTTCTGGCATATCTTGCATGCTTCGATCCTATGCTTAAGATCCCCTTGTTTTACTCCAGTATTCCTGAAGTTAAAACCCTTACTCTTGGGCACACTTCCGCGACCACTAGCTCCCTCAGACTTAGATACTCCCTCTCCTTTATTCTTATTCTTCCTCTCTTTGTGGTATTGGCTTAAAGCCTCACTACCACCTTTGGCAATAATTGCCTTCTCCAGAATTATTCCATACGAAGCACTCAGAAACACAGAAATCCTGCTATAGAGCCAGGGCTTCAGTCCCTACTCAAACCTACTAGCCTTCCTCTCCTCAGTGTCCACTTGATGTGGAGCAAATCTTGCCAATTCATTGAACTTTGCTGCATATTGGGGAACCGTCATGTCCCCTTGCTTAAGTTCTAAGAACTTAATCTCCATCCTACTCTGCATGCTCGTAGGAAATAGTTCTCGAAGAAGACCTTCTTGAACTGTTCCCACGTAATAGCATCGATTCCAGCCCCACCTTTGTGAGCCTCCCGCCAGAAGTTGGCTTCTCCCTTCATCATATAGGTCGCAAAATAAGTCTTTTGCGCCTCCCAGATGTTTGTGATTACAAACGCCTTCTCAATTCTTATCACCCATGTCTGGAATTCAATACGGTCCATAGTTCCTTTGTACTCCGGCGGACCTACACTTTTAAATTCCTTAAAGGTAGTCGTTCGAGCTACCCTAGGGACTACTGGTGCTCTACCCCCAGCTTGATTAAATGCAGCCGTTAATAAATTAACGAACTCTTGCATAGGGTTGTACTGACCCTCTTGTTCCTTATTATGGGATTTAACTTCCTAATTACGTTGTCTTCTTCTTGGAGGACTTTTTCAGATTAAATAAATAAAGTTTCATTATTATTTATTCCTTCCTACTTACTTAGTTATTATTCATCAAATAACAACTCATACTAAAATCAAGCACATTTAATAAAAACCTCATTATATTAATATGGTTCTTCATAGTTCGAAACTATTTAAATATTGATTCTATAGCCAGAGCTATTACATTTCTATCCTGCGATTAACTTTCATAAAAATTGAGATTTACAAAAGACTACCCTTTAATTATACAAAAGAGGATTTTACGTCACTACACAGATACACAAAATATTTATAGATCTATGCTTTCTCTATCTACTACTAATGCTGCATAACAGCATTCTCGTGCTTTTGATTTGCAAGAATCGACACAATATCCTGAATAATAGTATGATGAATTTGCCCCGACTCAATGGAATAACAAGCAATTTTCAGCTTGAAATCCTCATGAGCACTCTCATGGATATAAGACATCCGTGCTATCTTCTGGTTCTTTTCTTCTAGTTTTTTACGAAGCTCAACGACCTCGTTCTTATAATCCCTCGCCTTATTCTTTATAAGCACGTTCTCATCATGCTCTAACTGAAAATATGCTTTTACATACTCCTTTTCTTCGTAGAGGTCACTAACCTCCTCCCTCAGGTTCTGCACATCAGTGCCCATTTGCATATTCCTGTCAAGCACCGCCAGATATAATGCCCTCATTGCCTTTGGTGGTGTTGGCTTTAGTGCAGGTACCACCGTATCAAACGATGCTACCTCCATATTCTCATCCACATCAACCAACACATCAAAATATGATGTCGATCCCAAATTCTCCAAGTCTCCATACGGATATTCCTCTTCTGGCTCGGACTCATCTATTTTCAGCATCGGTACCTCCGCCACTGGCACTGGTACCGGCCCTATCATGTTTACTGACTCTTCGCTCACCATATGTATATCCCTATACATAGAGTTATCGATTGACATCTACAATAACACATAACATGTTAATTAGTACATAATACACAATAACAAAAACACAAATCACATTTAGTTTATTTAAGATTAATTTCCATCTTTTAAATCTTTCGGTAATGAGTTTCCTCAATACTTAATTAAGAACTCTACTTGAATTCCTTTACTTCCCACTTCTCATACTACTACTAAGGTTATGAGCCTAAGGTTCTTCCCCCCTTAAGTTTTATAATTTAATGCTTTGATAACAACCTGTGACGCCCCCAAATCTGGGTACTTTCAACCCACAAGTATGGTGCTACATGGTACTACTAACTATACATTCATTCCATCGAAAACAACATCAAAATGAGTGTATTTACTACATTTTTATTAAAATAATAATAAATCATTTCCTAGGTTCAGTTAACTAATACATTCTTTATTTGTCATAGTATAAGTTCATATAAATATACTAGTCTATTACAGTATAAACTACTAATCCATCTTAGCTTTGCCTCTATCCTTACCGGAACCCTCGGTTCGCTCGACCTTAGCTGTAATCATATAATTCAATCAAGAAGTGAGCATAACTAACTAAGCAAGTCTAGAAATATATAATATAACCACCATATCGAGAATTATATGATTAATCTTCGTTAACTGAACAAGTAGTTATGAAGTACTATAAAACATCAAAATAGCACTTTTCATTCTCATAAAACGATTCCAGAGTTCATACAGTAACTTAGGAATTCTGAGTAGGTCCAAAGACCCTGAATATTCTCTTTGGTTTTCATTCATAAAGAGGACAACCCGACACTAAGTCCGTACGTCCGATATATCTTACGAGCACTTCTAGTTGATCAGCCTATAGTACTCTATGTTAATCAGCACTTATTCGTTTAACGTATATAAGCTTGATTTTTGGCAACCATGTGACGCCCCCAAAATAGGTATACATCACCTATTCTGAGTCGCCAAATATCACACTATAAAAATTAAATACAAACTTCATTTATACAACTGTTGAACTGTCGTATAGAATACGACCACAGTTAAGCTATGAGTTTTAATACAATATTATCTCATAGACAGACAGTATTCAAACTCAAATTATTACAATGCCATATAAAATACAACAGAAAATATTTTAAGATCCCAAAGAAGAACGAGAAGAATACTATCTTGTTCATTCTAATGAGGTGCACTTTTGACGCTTTCAAAGTCAGGTTCTCATCACCCTATTATTGTTCACCAAAATCAATTATTAGGTGACGTATAAAATACGACACACACATCTTAGGTCCTCAATACAATTATATATTGTATGTCATGTCATTTTATAATGTATGGAGAAACTTGACAGTCTCGGACCATCACACTATTCCCTGTTATCCCATTCGACCCAGTACACTTACACTCTTATTACCTGAAAGGAATTGTGAAGCAAAGGGGTGAGCACAACTAGCCCAGTAAAGAATATCATGACTAAAGATAATTAAATTATCAATAGCTTTCATCAATAATAAATCATAGATTTAGAACATATGGTAGATGATAAACTTTTCAACTATAGTTGCAGCGGAACGAGCAATCCATTAAAAGAGTCAAATAAACCATTAGGTCTATTATCTTCTCCATGTTAAAAGTCCACCAATAATGTTTTATGCCTGTAACATCAATCAACAATTCCTATCCACAATCATACTAATAATCATAATTATGATTCTAAATTCCTCTTCGCACCCAGGACGAAGATAATTTTCATCACCTATCATCACCTAAAACATCAAAAATCATGGTTATACCAAATCACAATTTCTGCTCATAATCATACTAATAAATTCATCTTTGCACTACGGCCAAAGATATTCATTAACAATTCATCTTTGTACTACAGGCCAAAGACATACAACTGTATTTTAGAAGAGTCAAGTAGAGCATGATATCTACTATCTTTTATGAATTAAAATTTTATTATCAATATTTTATCGCTGAAACTCAGCTTAATAAATAATCCACATAATCTAATGACCCCTGCACTACGGCCAAGGATATTCGTTAATATCACATCCATGAATTATCCATGCACTACGGCTAAGGATATTCATTATTATCACATCCATAAATTAATATTTCATTGCTGAGACTCAGCTCAATAATTAATCCACATCATCGAATCATCCTTGCACTACAGGCCAAGGATATTCGTTAATATCATGACCACAAATTATCTATGCACTACAGGCCAAAGATAATCATATTTTCATCAACGGTCCTGATCATGCCATAAAATAATTCATCTTTACACCCTTGGCCGAAGAGAATCCATAGCCATAATTTTACCAAAAACTGTCCATCAATGCACTACGGGCTAATGAGGACTTTTTCCACATCATTTGTAATATTACGGTCATGATTATACCGAATAATCCCTGGTTATAATCATACCAAGTCCATCTATGCACATAAGCCACAGATGACTTTCATCACAATATAAACATGAGGATGATGACAATATTATAAGCATTAGTCAAACGAAAACAAGGATAAATATTAAAGACTTTAAATTTATCCAAATATTATCCATCACTTAATAAACTCATAATCTAATTTTTGTTAATATCATAACAATATTTTAATCACTTTTAAACTTATAAACCATTTAATTTAATTGTTTACACTTTACCGAATAATGTATTTAATCATTCAAAAATGCCATACTCATAAGATTTCATCATCAAAATCTACATATACCTTATATAGGATTTCCAAGCCATAAAATCCTATTTACCAATTTTTTAACTTCACATAACATATTTAATTCATATATTCGTAACTAAACCATTTTCATGAAAAATACCAAATCATTCCAAAAATTATTCTTTTCTCGGATTTAGCAGAATATAGTCCCATATTGAACATATATTTTTCTCGGAATTTTTAAAATTCATTTACTATTTTTCAAAAATCAATTTCTAATTAATTCCTTAAGAAATTAGCATCCTCAATTTTAACTCCAGAAATTCCCAAATCTTGCCAGTATCTTACACATGTTAACTTGAGCTTCCAGTTTAAATTTCATGGTCATCGGATTTATAGAACTCCAGTTATAGCATTTTTCGTCGAAAAACCCTAAATATTGAAATAGTCATAACTTGCTCATTTTAAGTTGGAATGAGCTCATTTTTGGACAGGAGGTACTTTATACCATATATTTCCATGTCCCAAAAGTTCGGAATTTTTCTCACAATTTAAGTGGCCAAAAATGCCCTTTTAAATTTTTGGACAGTATCTTTTTGGAAAATTTCAGTTTTTGACTCCTTTGCTAAAATCAGTCCACACGAAAATTTACAATACCTTTTCAAGTGATTCCACTTGGATAAGTTAGAAAACTCATAGATCTAACTCTAGAAAAAAAATTCAAAATATAATAGGAGATATGGTCAATTGAATTTCATGTTCCATTTTCACCAAAATCTGATTTTTCAACCCTTTGTGATTTCTAAGAAACTTTCATGTTTTCACATAATAACGAACATAACTCATCATAACACTTACTAATACTACATATACCCATGATTTTCATCAATCTAATTCTTTTATTATGACTTTCATCATAATCAACAGTCCAATGTTTTTATTATGACTTTCTAGAATTTTTGAGGGTCAGAAAAATTATGAAACTGCAAATGGATTTTTGCCCGCCATGCGGTAATCCACATATACAGATCTTTTTCACAATTTAATAAGGAATGAATACAAAGGATCATTCACCATGCATGTAGTAATCCACATAGACAAGTTATTCCAATAGAATAATAAAGAATGGAATAATAGAATAATCAACCACGTAAATCGATAGATCGCGCCAGCGAGTTATTCCCAACGAATAATAAATAATGGAACACGTCACGCGTAAACGCATACAGACGAGGATATTAAGCGAATAATAAAAAGAATGGAACGGTCGTGCGTAAGCATAAACAAGATATTAACGAATAATAAAGAATGGAACCGGTCACGCGCAAACGCACGAGGACGGATATTACGTGAAATAATAAAGAATAGAATAACAACGAAATCACCATGCATGCGATGAAATCGCATGCATGAAAAGTTATTCCAACGAATAATAAATAATGGAACCGAATTCGGTAATGTCACGCGATACCGGGAGGATATTCCAATGTAATAATAAAGAATGGAATAATAGAAGAATTTCACCATGTATGCGGTACTTCGCATAAACAGGTTATTCCAATATAATAATAAAGAATGGAATAACAGCTCTTACGAGTATTGAAAGAAAATAATTCTCTTCATGAATACGAAAGAATAATACCCCTTAACCTTTGAAAGAAGAGTATTCCAACTAGTAGGGCGAGGATATACTCAAAGAAAACTTGCACTACGCTCAAAGCTTTCTTAAACTCTAAAGAAATACGCTCAAGATTATAGAAGAAGAATTCTCTTTATAGTTTCTCTCTCTAGAGTTTAAGTGAATTTGTAAGAAATAATGAAGGAATGAGCTTCTATTTATAGGACAATGGACTGAATAGTAACTAATTCATGAACGGTCCAGATTGATTTACTTTTAAACGGACGGTCCAGATTAATTTAATAAAATATTCTAATAAAACAAAATCTTTTAAATAGAATATAACATATTCTATTTATAATCTAATAAAATAAACTTTATAAAAGTATTCTGTTTTATATAAAAAGCTTTTACTATGCAGGCACTATGCAACACTATGCATAATAAAATATAATATATTCTATTTATAATCTAATAAAACAAATAACTTTATAAAAGTATTACATTTTATATAAAAGATTTTACCATGCAAAACACTATGCGTAATAGAATATAATATATTCTATTTATAGTCTAATAAAACAAATAACTTTATAAAAGTATTACATTTTATATAAAAGTTTTTTGCTTTTATTACATTAATAATACTAATAAAACAAAAGCTGAGTGACTTCTCACGTAAGCATCAATAATCAATCTGCAGTGTCTTTCTTATGCAACCAGCGTATTCTTTATACTTTTAACAAATGTTTCAACAGATTAACGAGTAAACTTCCGCCGTTATTTTCATAAAAATATTTTTGTCGTTTTCTCAATCCGACAATAATTCCGTTGTGGGGTCCACCAATGATTGTACCGTCGTACTAATATTCCCTGACAAAAGAATATTCCCCGACTAATCGAATATTTCCCGACACAACGAATATTTTATATCAACTTGCTTACTTTGAAAAAATTTCACATATTACCCTTAACTTTAAACTTTTATCAATTTAACTATTTACCCAAAATAGAAAAATTGAATACTTTTATTTCATAAAATTCGGGGTCTCACAATCTCCTCTCCTTATGAAATTTCGCCCTCCAAATTTATGTACGTACCTGATATTCGAAGAGATGAGAATATCTTACTTTCTTTTCAGATTGTACCTTCCCGGTAATTTCCTCGCTATCATGATTTTCCTATTTCTCATCTCCTGTATTTCAGATATCATTCTAGAATATAGTTTCAAAACAAAGGTTAATTGACATATCACAATTTGTCAACTTATCAAGTAAACAATTTCAGCATAGGTAAGTCACACACTAGCGAAGTATATAACTCGTCTCTCCCCTCTTAGTTCTAGACTCTTATCTCTGCCAGCGACCATATTCCTAAGCTCTGATACCAAATGTGACGCCCCCAAAATAGGTATACATAACCTATTCTGAGTCACCAGATATCACACTATAAAAATCAAATACAAACTTCATTTATACAACTGTTGAACTGTCGTATAGAATACGACCACAGTTAAGCTGTGAGTTTTAATACAATATTGTCTCATAGATAGTATTCAAACTCAAATTATTATAATGCCATATAAAATACAGCAACAAATATTTCAAGATCTTAAAGGAGAACGAGAAGAATACTATCTTGTTCATTCTAATGATGTGCACTTTTGACGCTTTCAAAGTCGGGTTCTCATCACCCTATTATTGTTCACCAAAATCAATTATTAGGTGACGTATAAAATACGACACACACATCTTAGGTCCTCAATACAATTATATATTGTATGTCATGTCATTTTATAATGTATTGAGAAACTTCGATAGTCTCGGACCATCACACTATTCCCCTGTTATCCTCGCTCGACCTAGCTACACTCTTATTACCTGAAAGGAATTGTGAAGCAAAAGGGTGAGCACAACTAGCCCAGTAAAGAATATCATGACTAAAGATAACTAAATTATCAATAGCTTTCATCAATAATAAATCAGAGATTTAGAACATATGGTAGATGATAAAACTTTTCAACCATAGTTGCGGTGAGACGAGCGATTCATTAAAAGAGTCGAATAGACCATCGAATTATTATCTTCTCCATGTTAAAAGTCCACCAATAATGTTTTATCCCTGTAACATCAATCAAAAATTCCTGTCCACAATCATATTAATAACTCATAATCATAATTGTGATTCTAAATTTCTCTTCTCACCCAGGGCAAAGATAATCTTTATCACCCATCTTCACCTGAAACATCAAAAATCATGGATATACCAAATCACAATTTCTGCTCATAATCATACTAATAAATTCATCTTTGCACTACTACCAAAGATATTCATTAACAATTCATCTTTGCACTACAGGCCAAAGACATACAACTGTATTTTAGAAGAGTCAAGTGGAGCATGATATCTACTATCTTTTACGAATTAAAAGTTTATTATCAAGTTTTTATCGCCGAGACTCAACTTAATAAATAATCCACATCATCGAATCATCCCTGCACTACGGCCATGGATATTCGTTAATATCACATCCATGAATTATCCATGCACTACGGCCAAGGATATTAATTATTATCACATCCATGAATTAATATTTCATTGCTGAGACTCAGCTCAATAATTAATCCACATCATCGAATCATCCCTGCACTACAGGCCAAGGATATTCTCGAATATCACGACCACGAATTATCTATGCACTACAAGCCAAAGATAATCGTGTTTTCAGCAACGGTCCTGATCATGCCATAAAATAATTCATCTTTGCACCCTTGGCCGAAGAGAATCCATAGCCATAATCATACAAAAACTGTCCATCAATGCACTACGAGCTAATGAGGACTTTTTCCACATCATTTGTAATATTACGATCATAATTATACCGAATAATCTCTGGTCATAATCATACCAAGTCCATCTATGCACGTAAGCCACAGATGACTTTCATCACAATATAAGCATGAGGATGATGACAATATTATAAGCATTAGTCAAACGAAAACAAGGATAAATATTAAAGACTTTAAATTTATCCAAATATTATCCATCACTTAATAAACTCATAATCTAATTTTTGTTAATATCATAACAATATTTTAATCACTTCTTAAACTTATAAACTATATAATTTAATTGTTTACACTTTACCGAATAATGTATTTACTCATTCAAAAATGCCATACTCATAAGATTTCATCATCAAAATCTACATATACCTTATATAGGATTTTCAAGCCATAAAATCCTATTTACCAATTTTTTAACTTCACATAACATATTTAATTCATATGTTCGTAACTAAACCATTTCATGAAAAATACCAAATCAGTCCCAAAAAATATTCTTTTCTCGGATTTAGCAGAATATAGTCCCATATTGAACATATATTTTTCTCGGAATTTTTAAAATTCATTTACTATTTTTCAAAAATCAATTTCTAATTAATTCCTTAAAAATTAGCATCCTCAATTTTAACTCCAGAAATTCCCAAATCTTGGCGATTATCTTACACATATTAACTTGAGCTTCCGTTTAAATTTCATGGTCATCCAGATTTATAGAACTCCGGTTATAGCATTTTTCGTCGAAAAAACCTAAATATTGAAATAGTCATAACTTGCTCATTTTAAGTTGGAATGAGCTCATTTTTGGACAGGAGGTACTTTATACCATATATTTCCATGTCCCAAAAGGTCGGAATTTTTCTCACAATTTAAGTGGCCAAAAATGCCCTTTTAAATTCCTAGGCAGTAGCTTTTTGGAAAATTTCAGTTTTTGACTCCTTTGCTAAAATCAGTCCACACGAAAATCTACAATATCTTTTCCAGTGATTCCACTTGGATAAGTTAAAAAACTCATAGATCTAACTCTAAAACATAAATTCAAAATATAATAGGAGATATGGACAATTGAATTTCATGTTTCATTTTCACCAAAATCTGTTTTTTCAACCCTTTGTGATTTCTAAGAAACTTTCATGTTGTCACATAATAACCAACATAACTCATCATAACACTTACTAATACTATATATACCCATGATTTTCATCAATCCAATGCTTTTATTATGACTTTCATCATAATCAACAATCCAATGTTTTTATTATGACTTTCCAGAATTTTTGAGGGTCAGAAAAATTATGAAGCTATGAAATGAATTTTAAGCGCCATGCAGTAATCCACGATATCTGAGATCATTTCCACAATTTAATAAGGAATGAATCCAAAGGATCATTCACCATGCATGTGGTAATCCACATGAGGCAGAGTTATTCAACATAATAATAAAGAATGGAATAACGAAAGAATTCACGTCGTGCGATAAATCGCAAGCGAGTTATTCCCAACAGAATAATAAATAATGGAACCGGTCATGCGTAAGCGCTTACAGACGGGATATTACGACGAATAATAAAGAATGGAACCGTCATCGTGCGTAAGCGTACGCATGGGATATTAAGCGAATAATAAAGAATGGAATAACAACGAAAATTACCGTAAATGCGATGAAGCCTTACAGACGAGGTTATTCCAATGAAATAATAAATAATGGAACCAAATCGAGGCGTAATACACAAGCGAGGATATTCCAATATAATAATAAAGAATGGAATAACAGAAGAATTTCACCATGTATGCGGTACTTCGCATAAATAGGTTATTCAAACATAATAATAAAGAATGGAATAACGGCTCTTACGAGTATTGAAAAAAAATAATTCTCTTCATGAATACGAAAGAATAATACCTCTTACCTTTGAAAGAAGAGTATTCCGACTAGTAGGGCGAGGATATACTCAAAGAAAACTTGCACTACGCTCAAAGCTTTCTTAAACTCTAAAGAAATACGCTCAAGATTATAGAAGAAGAATTCTCTCTATAGTTTCTCTCTCTAGAGTTTCAGTGAATTCATAAGAAATAATGAAGGAATGAACTTCTATTTATAGGAGAATGGACTGAATAGTAACTAATTCATGAACGGTCCAGATTGATTTACTTTTAAACGGACGGTTTAGATTAATTTAATAAAATATTCTAATAAAACAAAATCTTTTAAATAAAATATAATATATTCTATTTATAATCTAATAAAACGAATAACTTTTTAAAAGTATTACATTTTATATAAAAAAAGCTTTTACTATGCAAAAACACTATGCTTGAGCATTATGCAATACTACTACGCGTAATAAAATATAATATATTCTATTTATAATCTAATAAAACAAATAACTTTATAAAAATATTCTATTTTATATAAAAAGATTTTACTATCTGAAAAACACTTATCATAATCGAATATAATATATTCTATTTATAGTCTAATAAAACAAATAACTTTATAAAAGTATTACATTTTATATAAAAAGCTTTTCTATTTTATTACATTAATAATACTAATAAAACAAAAAGCGAGTGACTTCTCACGTAAGCATCAATAATCAATATCGTGTCTTTCTATGCAACCGACGCGTATTCTTCGCACTTTTAACAATAGAATGTTTCAACGAGTTAACGATCTGACTTCGCCATTATTTTCATAAAAATAGTTTTGTCATTTTCTCAATCTGATAATAATTCAGTTGTGGGGTCCACCAATGATTGTACCATCGTACAGATATTCCCTGACAAAAGAATATTCCCCGACTAATTAAATATTTCCCGACACAACGAATATTTTATATCAACTTTCTTACTTTGAAAAAATTTCACATATTACCCTTAACTTTAAACTTTTATCAATTTAACTATTTACCCAAAATAAAAAAATTAAATACTTTTATTTCATAAAATTCGGGGTCTCACAAACCACGTGTGCCCATCGAATAATCGACGTAAAACAATTTTGTTAATTCATACTCAGGCTTTCCTTTGAATCTGTACCAAACAATTAGCATAGGATAGCGTTATCAATTCTATATTGAAAGACTTGTAAACAAATCAATCAAATTCTTAAGATTTTCTACCCAAGTTAAAACTAGCATTGACTCCTTCATAAAACAATTCATGAACGTTATTACATGAATCACAGAAACTTGACTAACACGGAGGTTAGATAAGCGTTAAGGAAACTTGCCTTCAAGCGTCTTCAATTATAATTCAATTGTTCTCGGTCTTTACAGTTTTTACATGATATATTCACATAGCACACTGGAATTAGCTACCAAAAAATCTAACCACATTGTTTTTACCAACTTCTTTCTCTTCTATAACTTAATTGAAATTATTTCATTAATAATATTTGTTTTGAGTTATTTATCATTCATTTCGGCTTATTAATATTCATATATCATAAACCGACACTCAACAACCATCGTTTAAGTACAACAATATTTGAAACCCTAATTAATTTTCTAACTCGAACATATTTTCCCCCGGATAACAAATATTGGACTCCGTATAGAAAATACATAAGTTTTATCTTCATTTCTTATCATTTCCTTACCACGCATACCTATTACATATCATATAACTTTAGGACGTGCGTTAAACTTGAATACAATTCACAATTTACGTTCTCGCATTTTACTTTCTTCGTTTAAATAATTTTAACCAATGTTTAATTCCTAAAATCATCATTATACATGTTCTTTAGGAATTGTCTCTCCATATATATTAAGTATATACATGCCTCATAGTTATCATGTAAAAAGTTTGGTTAATAATTAACTATGTCAGAATTTTTCCACTTAACGGTCTTTGCGTAGCGCCAAGTTATAAGTGTACAAAGTCTTACCACTGACGCCATTTAGCGATGGTGACCTCCGAATCCCGCCGCTCTGGCGACATGTTTATCTCTGACTTGCAATGCCATTTACCACAAACCTGAGCCTTTGATTCTTTTTTAAGTTTTTTAGTTCAAATTCTTTCCGGGCTCGTAACTTGATCGTTATAAGTCGGGATTGGTTCATTCAAAAGCCATTATCTCACATATCTCATATACTTTGATTTCATTCAGATAGAATAGGTTTTTTTGAAGATGTTAACAATAAATTTACTGGTTAAATTTTCTATTATGCGTTCATTTAACGTTCATGAACATTCATAGCTCGTTTCTTCGTTTTAAGCCGGAATTCGACCATTCTTGAGTCCACGACTCTTAAACATGTTGTTCTACGATATGCCATCAAAAACTAAAGTTTTTGAGTTAAATGGCGACTTTTAACTATCAATTCGGATATCCTACGATTTCGATGATCGTCGTCTAATCTCATAAATTTCACTATAACTTCGTTACTCGAGATTTTTACACCAAACTAAGTGGAATCAATCCATTGGTCAATTATCTATATCCTAACCAAGTAATTTGAATCTAATCTATACCCGATGGTTTTCAATTTGTCCATCAACAACCAATTCACATTTTAATGGTTTTCTTTGACTAAAGCTTAATTAGTCGATTATGATTCTCACTTATACATGGCTTATTAATGTTTTTGTTCACTAATAGCCATCCTTATTCCTCCAGAATAAACATGCTCCACCAATTCATACTCTTTATAAAACTTAATCGAAAGAAATCGAAAGTTTAACTTTACATGTTTTTACCTTGGTGTTCTTCGCGTTCTTGCAAGTTTATGAACTATTTAGCTTCTTGGCTTCTTGATTCCTTGTTATTAGCTCTTTTATCTCTCTTAATATATGCTCAAATGTTTGTTAAACTAACAAATGAACCAATTAGCTTCTCTTTTATAGAAAAACCAAGGTGAGGGCAAAATGGTCAATAGGCCACCTCCTTACTATTCCACTCTTCCTCACAAAACTCCCTTTCTTGGGCACCAAGTGGTTGGCCCACATTCTTTTTGGGGGACCCATATAGGCTGGCCCATGGGTTTTACCCATCCGGTGCTCCATTAGTTCGACTAACGGGTTCGTTTCTTGATTTGGACTTAGAATTAATTCCTATTGGGCTTAACTTTGGGCCTTGATATAATTCATCATCGGGCCTCACTCATCATCCAATTGGGCTTGAAAAAGTCTAGGTCCAATTACTAAAGTTCATTAAGAACTAATCGTATTCTTATCGTATAATTCTATTTTTCTCTATATATATTCCTCGTACGATATTTATTATACGTCGTAATAATCTTTATACTATACTTGTATAATAACTAGTATCATACTCGCATTCCTCCTGTATAATAACAATTCTTATTATACATAGTCATTTAGTTCTCGAATTTCACTTTCCCTAACACTTAGGTCTTAAGTCCGTATGCGAAAACTTCGTTTGCCATAACTAAAATATTATTGGATATTCCATCTCGTCTTAGAATTCTATCATTACACATTTATCGAAAATTCAAAATTAATTCCCAAACAGAAATAGATGAATAGTGTTTTTATAGAAATTTCTCGAAAAACTTTTATTTTCGTCATGGAAATTCAAAAGAATTAATCCTAGCACATAGCCAGAATCCTAACCACATCCGCACATTCTAGGTCATAGAACGACCTTTCAACACTTACTCACTTTAACTAAAAAATTAAATTCATTTAATTCAAATAATCAAACAAGAATTTAATTCACATAAAATCCAATTTTTCTCCGGCGTTACATTAACACAGATGGAGACTACCCCAACAATACAATGTGTGTGACAACCCGAAAAATCGGTTTACCTAGAATTTAAGATTTAAAGAATAAGTTATTAATAAAAGGAATTTTTATTAATAATATTTGTGCTACATATTTATTAATCATTGTAGAACCTAGGATGATTATAATACGGGAGGATTCTGGCTACGCGCTAGACTGAACGAGTAAAAATTTTCAAGACAAAAATAAAAAAAATCCAAGGAAAAAGACAAAATAGGCACTATTCACCCAATAAAACCCTAAGGGTTAGGGTTTGAATAACCTAAGCCTTTTCGAGAGTTCGGTATGTCGAAATGGCATTCCGTCTAAAGATTTGACAATAATAGGTCGTGAAAAGTTAAGTAAGCCGATAAAAGTTTTTCTCGAAAAACGTGCATGAATCAGACGAAATAAAAATGACGAAAAGTATTGCTATGTACTTTTCATTTGTTTAACTACGTTAGGGGAAAACGTGAAGGAAAATGCTTAACACCAAAAAGTGTTTTTTAGTTTTTCGGATATCCGAAGAATACGTAAAAGTTAATCGGTAAAGGAAAGACGAAATATCAAAAAATATTTGGATTCCGAGAATCGCAGTTTTTAAAACTGTTGGACGAATCTCAAAAGACAGTAGCACAAAGCTTCCAAGGGAAGCTACGTGAATAGTAAGGAGGTGGAAATAGTAAGGAGATGTGAATAGTAAGGCGGTTTGGCCAAATGACCAAAACACCCCTAGCTTTGAAAATCTATAAAACGAAGCCTTAACCTCGTTTGAATGGGATTTTGAAAATCCTACAACATGAGAGAGAGAGATAGAGAGAGTTCGGATGGCAGAAATAAGAGGAAAAGGAGGAGGAAAAGTTGCTCGTGAGCAAACTTTGGCCGACAGAAGGAGATTAAAGAAGGAAGGTAACCCGAAACCTAACTTCTATATAGTTTTCTTTAAGTTTTATATGTTCAAAAATATAGCTTAATGAGAATAAGAAGTAAAAGATGTTGGAAATGATTTCATATGGTTGAAATCATGAGAAAATGAAAAAAAAATAAGAATTTGAAGTTTATTTTATAAATTTCTTAAGGAAGTATAAGATTCATAGTGAATTAGAATGATCCGAGTGAAGCATATGAATAATACAGTGAAAGAGGTAAGGAATGGTGTTTTATAACATCGAATTCCAAGAAAAAGTGAAATCGTAATCAAAATATCGATTAAAAACGAAGAACACGAAGAACACGCGAAGAACGTGAAGAACATTGTTGATGGATAAATTTAAAACCATCGTAGTGTAATTGTTGTTGATGGACAAGTTTAAAACCATCGCGTATAAGTTAGATGCTTATTGCTTGGTTAGGAATGGTAGAAACGTTCATGAAGAACGGATTAAAACTTAGCTATAACGAAGTTATGGCAAAAATTTCGTAAAAGATGAACGAGAATTAGAAAGTGTGCAAATGAACCTGAAGGTGTAGGGTTTCATAAGAATGTTAGAGAACCTAGAAAATGTGAGTCGTGGACTCAAGAACGAATGAATTCTGAGTTTGGATGACCGAATTACGGACGAACGAACGAAGAACGTTAAAAACGTAAAATGAACGAAGGACAAAGATCAACCAATCGAATGGCACGTTAATTGATTCAGAATGAAGTTCTCTCTGAGGGGTATTGAAGTACGTATAATAAGGAAGAGAATTGCTTTGGAACAACCTCGTTCCGAGTTATAACGAATAAGTTATGAGATCGGGAAGTAAGCATCTCAAATTTGATTTAAGACTTAGAAAATTTTTCAAGGATGAAGGCTTGGCACCGCAGTGCGAGCCGTGCCTTGGGAGGTGGCGCCACAGTGCCATCCCCGGAAGTTTGACACTGCAGAGTGGCACTGCAACGTTAGTGATAAGGAGGGAACCGGCACCGCGGCGCCGGTGTAGGGCAAAGCCCATAGAGGAGCTTTTAACTGCTCAGCTCTTTGGGGAAACGTAAGGGAAGATAAAGAACATAATGTTCAACTAATGTAACACTTAATCAAGTAATTTAAACCTCTATTAAAGGTTGAACGAAAAGATTAAATGAGATTAAAAGACAAAGGATGTAGACGCGGGTTCTGAGCGATATCCCGGGGGCGTGAGTGCGTGATAGAAACGAAACGTGGGGATTGTTGCGATTGTGATTCCTTAGACGTTGAGTGCCGAGGGTAATGAATAACATTTTGATGTTATGTTGTAGTAATGAGAGATAAATGTAAAGCGTATAGACATTGTGAACGCAACGCAGATGCGAGGAACAATCGGTCTTAGCATACAACGTTTGGTATGGCTTCGACCTTAAGAAAGAGTAATGAACATAGGGTTCACATAATGGATAACGAAAGTATTAAGTAAGATACGAATGGTATCAAGAAAGCAGTAACGAATGATAATAATATGAATGGAAGTCGATAGTGATTTAGATGGAGAATGTTAGAATGAAATGTAAGCGTTTAAGACTTTAACCAACGTGAAGATCGAGTGTACGCAAATACTAAAAGGATAGAACCTACACTTCATGTATGGTTTGACCGTAAGATAATGAAGATTAATTATTAAACCATGAATGATAAAGAACTGAATTAAAGGCAATGATGTTAACGTAACGAAGCCCAGTTAATGAATAGCTTGAATGATCGCTCTAAGTATACAAAAGGCTGTATGACTTAGACTATAATGAATAATTCTTGAGCTATGACATTTAGTTGTCAGGAAGCCATAAGGAATGAAAAATTGACTTAACGAACATTATAGTTTAATAGTTCGGATAAGTTAGATGAATTTAGGTTGTAGTACAATCGTAACCTTTGATGGTTGACATATGGGAGCTGGGCTAAACAATTCCTTTAGAGAGCGAAGGTATATACGAAATTGGAAACTGATCTAACTCACTGTGATGGCAGTGTAGATGAGACGGGAACTTGTTTGTTGGTTGTTTGTGGGAAACCACTCAGAGTACCATATGGAATACTAGCAGAGAAGCGATGTGTGCTGAGTCCTAGAGAAGTTATAAGAAGAAGATAAGAATGTAAATTATCAAAGATGATGAATGTATTAAGTAAGACGTCTCCGTATGTCATGAAGCCGTTAACCGATAATGAAAGTTGGTTGCGTAAACTTAGGTTGCAAGAATGTGAACCCTAAGAAGTAAAGTTAAGTAAACCAATGCGTAAGTCAATATACACGACTAATTAGTGTATGGGTTATTTCCTTATATGTTTTATAGGGATGGAAATGAGCAGTTCAGCGTAAGTTATAGCTGTGCGTAAGGAAAGTTTCCTAACTTCATTCATATTCTAAGTGAATGTTAGTTTCTTAAACTTCTCAGATGTTGAACTTGAGAAGTTTTGTCTATGTGCGAATGTGCAATATTGTACAAGGTGGTAGAACGTATGAGGCATTGTGCCACAATGTAAACACTTTGGTGTTTCTATGAGATGAACTATTCTGTGATTGAATTGTTCAATATGAGTATGTTCTATTTATACATGAACCGTCATTGTTAAGTCTGTGATAATGATTCTTTCCAGACAGGATGTGTATGAAAAAGGTAGAAGAAGGAAACTATTTCAAGGTGAATGTGAATAATGTTTAAAAATGATAGTAATCAGAATTATTTCTATTATTCAAGCTGCTTCATAACCTTAGTTCGGTTATCAAAGTTTCTAAAGGAATGTTTAAACTCTTGAAGTTATTTGTTCAACTGTTATGACTTGTTGGGCATTTGAATTCTCACACTTACTTTAAATGAAAAACATTTTCAGCGAACGATGTTAGAAGAACATAAAGATCTCGTAAATATCAAGCTGACAGTATACAGATGAAGTGCCATTCAGTATATGAACGAGCGAGAAGATCAAGCGAAGACTTGTAATGAAGAATAATGAAATTAAACTATAAATTAGTTTAATGAACGGTTATGTATCCTTGGTGGCGGATAAAAGTCACTTGTATAAGATGTAAAGAATAATGTAATTATCATTATTTGTAATGAAAAAGGTTATAAGGTTTTAGAACCAGGGAATTGAGAATGTATGTTGTTATATTTCAGTATATAATGATGTATGTTTGGGAGAATGATGTAGTCTTGACGCACGGAATCCGGGTGTGAAGTTAGACCGGATTTCGGGGCGTGACAAGTTGGTATCAGAGTTGATAGGTTATAAATCTTAGGTATGAGTACCTAAGACTATAATCGTAGAGAGAAGGATAAGAAGATCACCACGTGATCATAGTAAATTATAGTAACAGATGAGTTGTTAAATGATGAATCATTTATAGCTAATGCTATGAAGGAATGGTACTATGAAGTAGTACGGGAAGAAGAACTCAGATTGAGTTATGAAGGATAGCATACGAATTAAAGAAAATTCATATTAAGTAAAGAGAAATTTAGAAGTTGTAAAATTTCAATTGAGGACTCATGTGATAGCTGAGTTGTATGAATCTTTGTTATGGGCAGAGGTTTGTGCTTGGTGTAACATCTGCTTAGCTTATTACAGTGATAATCATTGGAATTGGTAGCGCTATCAAGATGTGTATGACGAGAAGGTGAATCTTTTCTCATGTATATACTTGATAGGTAGAGAACGATAAGGTAGGTGCGAGTTCCTAAAACTCATACTTATGGTAGGTTCATGACTCATAATTATATGGTATGTTTTTGAACTTCTCAGCGAATGGACGCCTATGGTCTGTCTGGGATAGTTTCTTAAACTCATATTATTGTGGAAAGTTCCTGAACTCATAATGTGTGGTAAGTTAATGGACTATACTAAGGTATAGGGATGTTTAGACTGAAAGCGTGTATTTTCAGTAGAATTAGCCTTGAAGGTGCTAGAGAAGATTAAGTATTGTCGCAAGTAAGACAATGAAGGAAGATGGAGAATAGGATATTCCAAGTCATCTAGCTATGCTAGATTTCAAAGTTTATTGAAATCGTGCTTATGTGTGCGTTTGAAAAAGGAAAGAATTGGTTCAACTTTTGGAACCAATAGATTTTTAAAACTATTCTTGGTATGTTTATGCTAGTTGTTTCGGCTAGACAAAAATTGATTTGAAATATCAAAATGAATTTTATATCATCTGTGCATTCGATGCAAGGATGGTAAAAGGATGGAGTTATTAATGCAATTGAACCTGGTGTTGGATGTGATCTTAGGATAACTAAACCCACTATGGTATGATGTATAATGACGAATTCATAAACCGACGAAGTCCTCAAAGTACGGTATCATGACATCATAAAACGTTTTAATGTATTGTAAAAGAATTTAAAGAAGTAGTCGATGTCAATTGATTTGACTAGACGAGTGTTTCAGGTTGATATCCAATTTATTGGTATGGTCTAAGCTACTTGATTTGGCTAAGACAAATGGTATGTCATGTTTAAAAGAAAATCGAGCTTTCTTTGAAGAAGTTGTGCCAAACCAAATTATTTTGGTGCGAAATCTAATGATCAAGTCTGAGGTGAACACACTCCAGAATGGGGTTATACAATGGGTTGATCGCCTACGTATGAAAGAGGTAGTTTACCTTCTTGGTGATTGTAAACTGACCGTGGAAGAAGAGTTACGACGTCATATTGTTAAACCTAGTAAGAGTTCATGAATGTGACAACCCGAAATTTCACAAGTTATTAAAATAAGAATTTAATAATTAAAATTCTTATTATGATGTGATTAATGTAACAATCCAAAATTTTAATTGTAATTATAAATATTTATTAAATTATATAAATATTTAATGGGTGTGTTTATCATTGAATAAATATTTATTTAATTGATTTGATTTTATTTGGTTAATTATTTGTTAAATAAATAATTAATGAGTTTTGGAAATTATTATTATGTTGATATTTCAATTTGATGGTTAATTATTTGTATTGAGTTATGTGATTAAATGATTTATTTAAGTAATTGTTATTTGAATTAATTAAATTAAATATGAAACCTTGATTAAATAAAGTGTGACAAATAACTATAGTATAAGGAGTTATTAAAATAAATTAAAGTAGTTTTAATCTAGTTTTACGCAAACAATACTTAAGGATATAAACTCTTTAATTTTAAATGATTTGCCAAACAAAGCCTTATGGCTTTTGGATTTCTTTTGAATTTTGAATTTTATAATATTAATTAAATAAATAAAATATAAATAATATATGTATATATATATATATATATATATATATTTGGGTAACTGATAACTTATTAGTGTAATAAGTGGAGCGTCGGTTTTATACGTTTTAAAATTATACGTTGGTTTTATTTTATTATACGTATACTGTTAATTGGCTTGGTTATCAGTTTTACGCTTTGAGTTATCTGCTAAATTGAGAAAAGAAAGAAAAGCTAGAGAGAGTTTTGAGAAAAAGAAAGGTTCAGAGATTTTGAGAGAGTCTGAGAGAGAAGCAACAACAGTTTGAATTCTTCAAACTATTTCCGATGATTAACAAGAATTTCTTAACAACAAAAAAGGTATGTCTATGACCTTAATATTAGATACTAATATATGTTTTATGTTATAATATGCCTCTGCGTTTTTTTTTCACTATGTATAAAGTTTTACAAAATTCTTGTAAACCATGTTTTTGTAATTATTATACTAGCATATATGAATATATGGTTGTATGTTTAACATGTATATAAGATTTTATGCTAATTACGTGTTAAAGAAAAAGGAATTGGATTTACAGTAAATATTCATGTATGAACGTGGTTGGTAGAAATATCAAAATTGCATATGTTAATTGTTAAATTGTGAAATTAAACCTTGTAGATGATAATTGGGTAAGAAATTCAGAGAAACATAGTTTAAAGTAATCAGATTGGTTGTCTGTAGGATTTACAGTGTTCATTGTGTTTATCAACTGTCAGAAATGGAGTTTTGTTTTAAAACATGTTTCGAAGAATTAAGTTTTCTAAAATCGTTGTTCAATTGTTGGTAATTGGTATATGGATGTTTGTTAACGTTTATGTGTGCTTTACATGGATTACACATATTAATTGGTCTTAGAAATTAAGACACAGTAGCTTGGTTTTGTTTATGGTTTTGGGTGTTCTGTAATTGAAGCCCCAATACAAATTCGCGCCTTCTCTACGCCAAAAAATAGAGTTAGAACTTCATTGTGTTTGAATTTCTTGCCCGTGGCTGGAATTTTGCTTGACGTCACTTCCTTGCGCCCCAACGCGGAAAAAGTGGTCTGGGTCGGACAGTTTTGACCTCCTATAGTAAAATGGTCATAACTTTCGCATACGAACTCCGATTGAGGTGATTGAAGATGTTCCGGAACGAGGAAGAATAGACCTATAACTTTTTTTCTTTAAGTGTTTCAATTTGAGGTCAGGAACAGGGGTCAAAATGGTCATTTGTTGGACTGATATGTATTAGGAGGCAATCGGAGGGCGTCGGGAATGCACACATATGCAAATGTAGTGCTCCTGACGATAAAAGATATTGTCCTAAGTTATAAAACATGAATATTAGTAAATATAATGATGCTTAACACTAATAAATGATGTATTAGATAAGTTGTATAAGCATACTAAGCACACATATGAGAGACGAATCGGGTGTGTGACAAATGAACGTCGAAACGCCATGCCAAGTGTAAATAAACTTAAAAGTGTTTCAATTAAATTGAAATAAAAATTATAAGATATGGAATGGATTTAATATAAAACCAATAAGTAGTCCTAGCAAGACTTAAGCACTTGAATGAACTTGGAATATGAAATATAGTGAGTTATAAGTCTAAAGTTAACACAATCAAATTGAATATTATGTATTGATTAATAGGAAGGGTTATAGGATGTAGATTAAATTTTACATTTCAACTACTATGTGTTGCTATGTGACTAATAGTTGATGTGAATGATTATATAATTGTGTAGGGCACGTGCAGTACAGATAACCATAAGCTGTTAAACTATTATTGGTAAACAACGATCAAGGCAAGTCTTTCCGTTCCTATTTGCTATGTGAATTTGATTGTTTTAAACTTTATTGCAAAGAGCATGAACAATATATATGTTGAATGTATGAAATGTTAAAGTCAATTTATGACTACATTGTTTGACTAAAGCATACTGATTGAGTAAGGAACTCAATCTTTATAATTGTTATATGAATTGTAGCATGTATGTTATGTTAGTCCAATGTTTATGAGATATATGTTGAGCATGTTATTATGTGCTACGTGATGCATGAAAACTGTTAGACTTTGCTGGGCTGTCGAGCTTAACCTTACAAATAACCACTTTTGCAGGTTAAAGATTTAAGGTAAGGATATGTGCTACGTGACTTATAGAGATCCATATTCACGAAGATTGCTTATGTTTTATGGGAAATGTATTTAATATTTTGAATGTAACATGTTGTTGAATTGTAAGTTGAGTTATTCGATGTATATGGATACCTATTTATGATGTAAGACTTTGTATAGTTATTTTGTTGTAACGATTCACGATATAAATTTGAATCGAAGAGATGTAATGTAAAGGTTGCGATTTAGGGCAATAAAGAAGGAAACGTATAAAAGTTTTAATTATTCCGCAAATTTCAATGGTTGTATTATCGTTTAATGATGTAAAATTAGAGGTTGATTGTAATATTAACGACCGAAGTCGAGAATTAAATTGTATGAATTTTGGGGTCGTTACAGTTCATGGTCAATTTGACCCCTCAACAAAAGTATGAAATATTTTAAAGGAATTCTTATATTCCTCGTTGTTCATTCTACTTCATAATTTTTGATAAGTTATGAAGGTGAGAGAATGTTTGAAAGATAAGAACTTCTTTGAAGAGAAGTTGAGAAGAAGGGTAGGCTAAAATTTCAAGGATGAAATTCTGTGAAGAAGGGGAGAATGTGATGACCCAGGAATGGGTGTGGTTTTAAGAAATTTTGAGGACAAAATTTTTATAAGGGAGGAAAGATGTGACAACCTGAAAAATCGGTTTGTCCAGAATTTAAGATTTAAAGAATTAGTTATTAATACAAGGAATTTTTATTAATAATATTATGTGCTATGTGTTTATTAATCGTTCTAGAACCTAGGATGATTATAATACGGGACGATTCTAGCTACGAGCTAGACTGAACGAGTAAGAATTTTCAAGAAAAAAATAAAAAATTTCTGGAACAAAAATATTTTTGGGGAAAAAGACGAAATAGGCACTATTTACCCGACGAAACCCTAAGGGTTAGGGTTTGAACAACCTAAGCCTTTTTGAGAATTTGGTATGTCGAAATGACATTCTGTCGAAAGATTTGACGATAATATGTCGTGAAAAGTTAAGTAAGCCGATAAAAGTTTTTCTTGAAAAACGTGTAGAAATCGGAAGAAATAAAAATGACGAAAAGTATTGCTATGTACTTTTCATTCGTTTAACTACGTTAGGGGAAAACGTGAAGGAAAATGCTTAACACCAAAAAGTGTTTTTCAGTATTTCGGATATCCAAAGAATACGTAAAAGTTAATCGGTAAAGGAAAGACGAAATATCCAAAAATATTTGGATTCCGAAAGACGGAAGCACGAAGCTTCCAAGGGAAGCTACGTGAATAGTAAGGAGGTGAGAATAGTAAGGCAGTTTGGCCAAATGACCAAAATGCCCCTAGCCTTGAAAATCTATAAAAGGAAGCCTTAAGCTCATTTGAATGGGATTTTGAAAATCCTACAACATGAGAGAGAGAGAGAGAGAGAGTTCGGATGGGAGAAAGAAGAGGAAAAGGAGGAGGAAAAGTTGCTCGTGAGCAAACTTTGGCCAATGGAAGGAGATTAAAGAAGGAAGGTAACCCGAAACCTAACTTCTATATAGTTTTCTTTAAGTTTTATATGTTCAAAAACATAGCTTAATGAGAATAAGAAGTAAAAGATGTTGGAAATGATTTCATATGGTTGAAATCATGAGAAAATAAAGAAATAAGAATTTGAAGTTTATTTTATAAATTTTTTAAGGAAGTATAAGATTCGTAGTGAATTAGAACAATACGAGTGAAGTATATGAATGATACGGTGAAAGAAGTAAGGAATGGTGTTATATAACACTGAATTCTAAGAAAAAGTGAAATCGTAATCAAAATATCGATTAAAAACGAAGAACACGCGAAGAATGGGAAGAACGTTGTTGATGGACAAATATAAAACCATCGTAGTGTAATTGTTGTGAATGGAAAAGTTTAAAACCATCGCGTATAAGTTAGATGCTTATTGCTTGGTTAGGAACTTTAGAAACGTTCATGAAGAATGGATTAAAACTTAGCTATAACAAAGTTATATCAAAAATTTCATAAATGACGAACGAGAATTAGAAAGTATGTAAATGAACCCGAAGGTGTAAGGTTTCATAAGAATGTAAGAGAACATAGAAATTGTGAGTCTTGGACTCAAGAACAAACGAATTCCGAGATCGGATGACTGAATTACGGACGAACGAACGAAGAACGTTAAAAAAGTAAAATGAACGAAGGAAGAAGATCAAGCCAATTGAATGGCACGTTAACGGATTTAGAACGAAGTTCTGTCTAAGGGGTATTGAACTACATAGGATAAGGAAAGGAATGGCTTTGGAACGACCTCATTTTGAGTTATAACGAATAAGTTATGTGATCGGGAAGTAAGCGTCTCAAATTTGATTTAAGACTTAGAAAATTTTTCAAGGATGAAGGCTTGGCGCAGCAGCACGAGCCGTGCCTTGGGAGGCGACAAGTGGCGCTAGCCCCAGCGGTTTGACAACTGCAGAGTGGCGTTGCGATCTGAGTAAAAGAGGAACTGGGGCCATGCCACGGCATGCATGCATAAAAAGCCTAGAGAAGAGCTTTTAACTGCTCAGCTCTTGGGGGAAACGTAAGGGAAGATAAAGAACATAATGTTCAACTAATGTAACACTTAATCAAGTGATTTAAACCTCTAGTAAAGGTTGAATGGAAACATTAAATGAGATTAAAAGACAAAGGATGTAGACGTGGGTTATAGAACCGATATCCGGGGACCGTAGTCGCGATAGAACGAACGTGGGGGATTGCTTTGATTGTGATTCCTTAGACGTTGAGTGACGAGGGTAATGAATAATTTTTCGATGTTATGTTATAGTAATGAGAGATAAGTGTAAAACGTATAGACGTTGTGAACGCAACGCAGATACGAGGAACAATCGGTCTTAGCATACAACGATCGGTATGGCTTCGACCTTAAGAAAGAGTAATCAACATGGGGTTCATGTAATGGATAACGAAAGTATTAAGTAAGATATGAATGGTATCAAGAAAGCTGTAACGAAGCGTAATAATATGAATGGAAGCCGATAGTGATTCAGATGGAGAATGTTAGACTAAAATATAAGCGTTTAACACTTTAACCAACGTAAAGGTTGAGTGTACGCAAATACTAAACGGATAGAACCTACACTCTGTGTATGGTTTGACCGTAAGATAATGAAGATCAATGATTAAACCATGAATAGTAAAGAACTGAATTAAAGGAAATGATGTTAACATAACGAAGCCGAGTTAGTGATTAACTTGAATGATCGCTCTAAGTATACAAAAGACTGTATGACTTAGATGATAATGAATAAATCCTGAGGTATGGCATTTAGTTGCCAGGAAGCCATAAGGAATGAGAAATTGACTTAACGAACATTATAGTTTAATAGTTCGGATAAGTTAGATGAATTTAGGTTGTAGTACAATCGTAACCTTTGATGGTTGACATATGGGATTTGGGCTAAACAATTCCTTTAGAGAGCGAAGGTATATACGAAACTGGCAGCCGATCTAACTCACTGTGATGGTAGTGTAGATGAGACGGGAACTTGTTTGTTGGTTGTTTATGAGAAACTACTAAAAGTATTATATGGACTACTAGCAGAGAAGAGATGTGTGCTGAGTCCTAGAGAAGTTATAAGAAGAAGATAAGAATGTAAATTATCAAAGATGATTAACGTATTGAGTAAGACATCTCTGTATATCATGAAGCCGTAAACCGATAATGAAAGTTGGTCGCGTAAACTTAGGTTGCAAGAACGCAAACCCTAAGAAGTAAAGTTAAGTAAACCAATGCGTAAGTTAATATACACGACTAATTGGTGTATGTGTTATTTCCTTATGTGTTTTATAGGGATGGGAATGAGCAGTTCAGCGTAAGCTGTAGCTGTGCATAAGGCAAGTTTCTTAACTTTATTCATATTCTAAATGAATGCTAGTTTCTTAATCTTCTCAAATGTTAAACTTGAGAAGTTCTGTCTATGTGCGAATGTGCGATATTTGTACAAGGTGGTAGAACGTATGAGGCCTTGTGCCACAATGTGAACACTTCAGTGTTTCTATGAGATGAACTGTTCTGTGATTGAACTATTCAATATGAGTATGTTCTGTTTATACATAAATCGTTATTGTTAAGTCTGTGCTAATGATTCTTGCCAGACAGGATGTGTATGAAAAAGGTAGAAGAAGGAAAGTATTTCAAAGTGAATGTGAATAATGTTTTAAAATGATAGGAATCGGAATTATTCCTATTATTCAAGCTGGTTCATAACCTTAGTTCAGTTATCGAAGTTTCTAAAGGAATGTTTAAACTTTTGAAGTTATTTGTTCAACTGTTATGACTTGCTGGGCAATTGAATGCTCATACTTGCTTTAAATGAAAAACATTTTCAGCGAACGATGTTAGAAGAACTTAAAGATCTCGTAAAGATTAAGCTGACAGTATACAGATGAAGTGCCATTCAGTATGTGAACGAGCGAGAAGATCAAGCGAAGACTTGTAATGAAGAATAATGTAATTAAACTATAGATTAGTTTAATGAACGGTTATGTATCCTTGGTGGTGGATAAAAGTCACTCGTATAAGATGTAAAGAATAATGTAATTATCATTATTTGTAATGAAAAAGATTATAAGGTTTTAGAACTTGAGAATTTAGAATGTATGTTGTTATATTTCAGTATATAATGATGTGTGTTTGGGAGAATGATGTACTTGTGACGCACGAAATTCGGGTGTGAAGATAGACCGAATTTCGGGGCGTGACAGTATGGTGGCAACTTCGGTGACTACCCCTACAATTATGTTTATCCCAATAACTATCATCGGGATTGGGGGTATCACCCAAAAATGTCGTGGCAAGATAATCAACCAACCTCAAGCGTCACGACAAACTCAACCACCCGAATTTAAGTCTTGCCAACAACCGCCCCCACAACAAGAGGAGAAACCATGTTTTGAGGAATTTATGACAAAATACCTTAAGGACAATGAGACGTGGAAGAACAACCAGTATGTGCGCCTACAGAATATTGCAAACCAAATTGAATAGCTGGTAAATGTCATTAACAATCGCCCTCAAGGTGAATTGCCAAGTAACATAGTTCTTAAAACTGATGGTGTACCCAAGCCAATAGTTATGGATGTTGAAAAGGAGGAGGAGACAAGTGGGGAGTAGGAAAAGGAGGTTGAAGAAGATCTAGCTTTGAGTTCCAATGTTGTTAACCTAATTTCTATAGTGCCCCGTGTACCTTCTCCACCAAAGCTCAAGGATCCGGGCAGTTTTGCAGTCCCGTGCCCAATTGGTAGTCATTTCGTAGGCAAAGCTCTATGTGACATGGGAGCCAGTATAACTTTGCGGCCATGGTGGAATGAGATAAAGGTCCATGAGAAGATGGATAGAGATTCGGTTGTGTTCAAGAAGCTTCAATTCAATATTTCGTTCATAGACACAACGGAGCAAACACCTTGTTATTTACAGTTCATAAAGGAGATTTTATCTAAACTTAATAAGCTAGGTGAACTTGAAACGATGGCCCTTATTTAAGTGAAGCCCTCAAATGTTACATTTTTATTGATGGATGGAGGGTTCCTCACTTTTCGAAGGGGAATTGGATAGATAGTTGAAGAATTCGTGTGACGCCCCCAAATCCAGGTACTTGAAACCCGTACTTGGTGCTCCACTATAACATTAATTCAAACTACTTAATATATTAATTAAGTAAAAATATTATATCAAAGTTGTTTACTTCCCCAATTACGATAACCTTTAAGTACTTCATTACGTGATAAATAGTCAATTATCATAATGCCTAGTTACAGTTATTACGAATAACACTTGATGACATATTCCTTCAGCTTTCTCTTTCCTTTGTCCTTGCCAGAACCTTCTGGTCGATCAAGTTTAGCTGAAAACATTTAAATTTAAAGTAAGAATAAACATTTGATTGCCCAACAAGTAATATCAGTTAATAAACATTAGCGGAAAGAAATAAATGTTTTCTTTGAACTATACTTCTACAACGAATCAATTATTTTGAAGTAAAATAAAACAATACTGGTCAACATATCCAATCATTTACATTTTGAAACTACGTACTGACTATGAATGCTGAGCGGTCAATATACCATGAACTTTTATTTTCAAATTTTTGAAAAGGGTTTGTATAGAAATTCATCTACAAATTATCATGACTTACAAAAACGTTGGGTGATCAGCCCGTATGCTCTGTATTGATCAACACTACATTTTAGAATGATATTTATGTTCATCATAACTGCCTTTGGCACATACAAATTTCCCAGTTTCGGGATGTTTATGCTCATTCTGGAGTCCGAACCAAAACAATTCAGTTGGACGACAATAATATTCAATGATACATTTACAACTATGTCTACCCGAGTCAAATAGCTTAGACAATCTTTATTCATGTATACATACTGAAATCAATAGTATGTATCAAAACTTGATCAAATACATCAATTTATCCAAGTGAGGACACTTACATAACCAAACTTAGCTCATAATGAATAGAATAAATCTTGATCATATATGGATCAAATGAAGACAATAATAAGATGCTGATAAACAATGAATAAATAGAATTCGAGAACTAGCGTGAATACAAATTAAGGTTCAGATATATGCTCAATATAAAGTAGAGTCAAGAAACTTGCATAATAGAAATACAGTTCAAAAACTTACTTACACAGATCCATTGCATAAAGTAAATGTAAGGGTTAAGATACTTGCCTTGATTGCTATTTACTGCTACACAACTTAGTTTTAGCTTTTATAACAAAACGTATTATTAATTAGATTATTCTTTCAATTAGAATAATACATCATAACTTATAACACTGCTATTTACAGTCATCACATAGCTTAAGCACGTTATCACGTATTCATAACCGTCATTAGAGCATATACAAACACTTATCAGGTCAAACTATTTCAATCTGGTTTGATTTCGGTATCATTTCGATGTTCCGATTACGTTATCGGATAATTATCGAGTTTATTTTGAAAGTAGTATGCACACAAGCCAATCATGTTTGATGATAAAGCATATACTTTGTAACAATCTTATTCATTTATTAATAAAAAGTATTTATTTATTAAAGGCTTTTAATTATCTACATGATGCTGTTTTATAATATGTGATAAACACATAGTTTTAAGCAATGCTTTTAGAATAATGATGATGATCATTCTAATGAGATCTAAATTCTTAGAAAGCTTATAACTAAAATAGTTCCCAATCGTTGGGTTACTAAATTGGGGATTAGTGAATCCGGATAGATTGGTACATACGTTGCTTGCTCATTAGATGAGGATGATTGATCTCATGATTATTTGTGTGGAGACACTAAAGCAAGTATGTAGGTATTTATTAGAGAATAAGTTCATTGACCGTGGCTCGCTAAGGAATACCTAATGGAGTTTTACTTACCCGTCAATAGGAATTCCTGTAAAGATAGTAGTACAAGTGATCCTTGGACTTGAGATCATCATAGTATCTTGTGCATGATGAGTTATACTTTGACTTATTCCTTAAGACCCTTAGGGTATATCAAAGGGTATGCTTGGATATAATAAGTTGTACATGGAGATAATGTATGATTAATAAAGAATCTACCACTTCTAGTAAAAGAAGAGAAATGTTCTATGTGATTCGATAAATGACAACCCAGTAGTCCTTGGCTAAGGCAGAATGAAATTAGAAAGGAGTTTCTAATTTGTATTATTTGGAGTTGTGCATTTAAGAGTCGAAATACATATAATTAAATAAAATAAAACTTGACAGTAATTCCATGTCTTATATTTAATTGGGACATTGTATGGTGGAATGATTGAATTGTACGGTAACTATTTACTCAAAGGTTCTTTTATGATTAATGTTGAAATATATATTATCTGGAAAGTCATTGATTACTAGGGAGGCTTATCCCTATTGTAGAATAAATATTATTTATTTAAATAAATTAATATTTTAATTTATTTATTTAAATAAGATTAGAATTGTTCTAATTGATTTATTCACAATGGGTTTAATATGGAGAACCTAAAGGGTCACACCATAAAAGGAAGAATAATTATTTAAGAAGTTAATAACATAATCGTAATAATAAGTTAAGTGTATTTAATTTAATCTATGGTGATAGAATAAATTAAATAGATTAATATTTATTATTTAATATTTTGGAAATATTAAATATAAATTAATAAGAGGAGTCTTATTATTATTATTACTATTATTATTATTTAATTCCTAAAGGAGTTTGGGAATTAATTAATAAAAGTACTCTCATATATTCCTAATGAGATTAGGAGGTTAAATTAATTAAAAGAGTTTAATTAATTATCCCTAATAAGATTAGGGAGCTTAATTAATTAAAATAATTTAATTAAATAAATAAAACTCAATTCCTTAATTGTTAATGAGGGTTGCCTACATCTTTAAATAAGAGGAGTCTAACTATGGGTGAGGTGGTTGACACTTTTACAACACGTGAATACGTGATTCCAATTGTTGGAGTGTACGCTCCTTTTTCACGAGAGATAGAAAAACTAGGGTTTTGCCAAACACCCATCTTCTTGAATTTTTATTCTTTCTTGGTGGATCACCTCTAGAGGCCAAACACTTGGGTGGCTAACGTTGATCAAAGAAAGGAATCAAACCCGGTGGATTCAAGTTGAACGCGAAAAGGATTGGAGGTGAACTTGTACCTGAGGAAGCTCGAATCTTCAAGGGTATGATTCTTGTTCTTCATATCTTTTTCGTTTAATTATTAATTGTGCATAAAGGATGATCCGGGTATATGGTTTGTAAAATTTTAAAACTCTGATTTTTCACGTTTTCGCTTATTTTATGAAATTTGATTGCGTTCATGAATATTACAAACCTAATAGTGGTATCAGAGCCAAACCTTTATGCGAATTATTAGTTGTTTTAATTTAATATGTATATTGATATGTTTTTAGAACAATTTAATTGGGCATAATTTGTTGTATAAAATTTAATAAAAAAAACTATTTTTGAAAATCGTGATCTCACTGCATCTTATTCCTTCGGTTAACGTAATATTATATATTATTATTACCGAAACCTGTTTGTTCACGCATTCACAGAATAATATATGATATATATGATTGTTGACTCCACGTGGCATTAAGAGTTACAAGATGTGTATGACTTAAGAATTCAGGTGGTTAGTTCAAGGTAAAAGGAGATTCACGTGAAGCAAGGCAGAAGATATATATATATATATATATATATATATAGAGCCCTTCCATAGCAGCCGGTTGCTATTAGAACTGTGCAACAACCCCTTTTTGGATCGTTGATAAATTAAATTGAAGGCTGAGATTAGATTTTCTATTTGATAAGCCGGCACAGGTTGTTGTGCCTAATTATTTACCTGTACCGGCTTCTATTTTAATAAGAGAGGCCCACGTAAAATTATATTCTTAGTATAGTTATAAAAAATGAATATTTATTATTAAAATAATCCGGCCGGAAGAGCTTGTACCGGCTTCACCCTTTTTTTTCTTTTTTTTTTGGGTCGGTACAGCTTGTACCGGCTTACCTTTTTTATTTTTTTTCTTCTTTTCTCCATTATATGTTATGCCTCAGCAAATTAAAATAAAATAAAATAATAAAAAAGGACCCGACCATATATAACTTTATCATCACTACCGGGAAGAAAAAAAAATCAGATATCAACTATTTCTTTGCTAAATGATTCGAACTCATGACCTCAAGCACCAATCCTCGTCATATTTACCACCACCCAGCACCACGGGCCTAGTATTAATTTCAACCAATGATATATCTTTATAGTAAAACTTCACCATCCCCCAAAATCTATATATTATTATTATATTACGATTTATTTTTATATAAATCTATATTATTAATTGGATTTGTTAAAATAGAAATAAGTTAATATCTATATTTATTATTACCCCCTTTAATATTTTTTCTTATTTTTGTAATAATATCAATAAAAGGATTATTAATATATTAAAAAGAAATATCATTCTTTAATATAATATAAAGTGATCATTATAAATCTTGCATTATTAGTATTAATAATTTTATTATTAAGTAATGATTATTAGTAATGATTTTATATATTAAGAAATGATTATTCGTCGATTCCATGAAATACAATGTTCATAAACTTAGTGAGTTGTGTGTCACTGATACTAAGGTTTATGCAGTGTATAATGCAGATGCAACTGAAAGTGGTGGAAGATATAAAGAAATTGTCAACAATCGTCAACTGGGATCGGTAACATGTAACTGCCAAATGTTTTCTCACTCTGGTGAATTATGCAGGCACATCTTGAGATATTTCATAGCAAAGAGTATTTCACAAATATCGAGCGACATGATCCTTCATCGGTGGACAAGAGACGCGAACAAAAGCAATGTTGAAGACTTACTCTTTAACTCCACATCTGCTGACTTCGAACAAAATCAAACAATGCGCTATAATCATTTGATGAGTGATTACCAGGAGTTAGCGAGCAAAGCGGCTTGCTCAGTCCGAGGTTACAAAACTGTTCTTAAACTGAATGCACGACGAAAAGAGTTGGTCGACCAGTATGATCCGGATGAGAATATTACTGAACTGACAGATGACGACATTGATTGCACAGTTGGAGATCCAAATCATGATATGGGATACGATAATGACAATGAAGATGCAGAGGTGGAAGCAGAAGAGTTTTTGCCACCTATTATTTCTCAAACAAAGGGTCGCAAAAAACAATCTAGATTCAAGAGTGCACTCGAGAAAATCATTCCTTCTAAGCCTCATCGAAAATGTGCAATTTGTGGCTTTGAAACCGACCACGATAAGGGAAATCACTATCGAGTGCTAGGGATTCCTGAGCCAAAAAAATAGGCGTCAGTTGTATTAATCATGCAATGTTTTTTTTTATTTTATGAAAATGAACATGTAATATGTACTATTCCTCTTAATGTTATGCAAAGACTAGTATTGGTATAATCTGTATTTCTAATATTAATAATCACATTATTATTATTATAATAATACTTCACTACTTTTATAAATTCGATAAGTAAATTAATTTCACAAAATGTCTTGAAAAATTATCATCATTACTTATTAGACTAATTGAACTAATTTTATTAATAATAAAATCATTGCTTAATAATAAAATCATTGCTTAATATATAAAATCATTACTAATAATCATTGCTTAATAATAAAATTATTAATACTAATAATGCAAGATTTATAATGATCACTTTATATTTTATTAAAGAATGATATTTATTTTTAATATATTAATAATCCTTTTATTGATATTATTAGGAAAATAAGAAAAAATATTAAAGGGGTAATAATAAATATAGATATTAACTTATTTCTATTTTAACAAATCCAATTAATAATATAGATTTATATAAAATAAATCGTAATATAATAATAATATATAGATTTTGGGGATGGTGAAGTTTTACTATAAAGATATATCCTTGGTTGAAATTAGCATTTAGGCAGTGGTGCTTTGTGGGTGGTCATATAATGAGAGGATTGGTGCTTGAGGTCATGAGTTTGAATCATTTAGCAATGAATAGTTGGGATCTGATTTTTTTCTTCCCAATGTGACAGTCAGAATTAGTAGGTCCTTTTTATTTTTTTATTTTATTTTAATTTCTTTGAGTCATAACACATAATGGAGAAAAAGAAAAAAAAAAAAAAAAAAGTAAGTTACAAGTAATATCTACCACTGTCTTAGGTAAAAAGCTCTTCCTATTTGGATTATTTTAATAATAAATATTCATTTTTATAACTATAACGACAATATAATTTTACGTGGGCCTCTCTTATTAAAATAGAAGCGGGTACAGGTAAATAATTAGGCACAACAACCTGTGCCGGTTTATCAAATAGAAAATCTAATCTCAGCCTTCAATTCAATTTATCAACAGTCCAAAAAGGGGTTGTTGAACAGTTCTCATAGCAACCGACTGCTATGAAAGGGTTCCCATATATATATATATATATATATATATATATCATGTTCAAGATGAAACTTTGGAATTTCCTGTTAACATATAATTAAATCTAGGGTTAAATTCAGATGACCACCTGCGGTTTGGGCGTTTTTCCACTTAACCACCTGTAGTCAGTAAAGCTACATTTAAACTCCCGACTTTTTGAGTTGAAGTGAAAAAGTGCTTTCCGTCTTCACTCCGTTACTTGGGTTGGCTAATGACTTATTTACCCTCTATATATATATCGAAAACAACATATGAGATAGGTTTTTTTTCATTTCAGTTTTCTCTCCTCGCTACTTGTGGGTTTCGACTGAGAGTTTCTCCAAAATAGAAAATCGAGCTTTGAAATCTTCAGAAAACCGATTGCTGCAAAACAGAAAATTGAAGCCCTTACCGGATCTTCGAAGCCCAGGGTTCCTTCTCCAACTTCAGCTTCAGAAAATCGAAGCCTTTGAAATCTCAGTTTGATCCCCCTCAAGCCCTAGAATTGGAAGCCCTCAGTTCAATCCTCCTCAAGCCCTTACTTCGATCTCCTTCATCTCATCAGTTCGATCTCCTTGTTCCACACTTCAATTCGGTAAGGGCTTGAAATATTTTGCTGTCATTTTATCCTATTATTTCCCAACTTTAAACGATGGTGGACTCTAGTTTTTTCTTTTTGTGATCATGGATTATGGGTTTGATTTATTTTGTGGATTTTGTTTAATTTTTTGGTTTTGAATCATTTTTTTCTTCCAAATTTACCTAAAATAGTAGTTATTAAGATTGAGATTGATTGATAAATTATGATTTTTTTAGCTATGGATTCTCCTAAAATTGAACGGTATTCATGTGAAGGATCCAACAAGGGATATTGTAAAATTTAATTGTTAGATCTATTTTACAGTCATTTCGTAAATCGAGGACCTTATGGTCTAGTTTTCTCCTCATCAACTAATTTATGCTCATGAGTCATATGTTGCCTCGGTAGGTGGAGGTTAAAGATATTAGTCCCTTACCAGATAGATTAATGGTTATGGGTGCAGCCCATCTGTGTTATTCTTGGTGCCCAATCCATGTTATTGCCCAATTTTCACTATTTTATTCTTGGTGCCCAACCTGTGTTATTGTCCAATTTTCACTATTTTATTCTAGGTTCCCAATCTGTGTTATTGACTTCAATCACTCAATCTGATAATTTGTTATTGTTGTGTGTCTTTTTGAGTTTTCAGTTGTCGTTTTGTATGTGGTTTGTGTTTGATTTTGTATTTTTGATCCATTTTATTTGCTATTGATGTGAAAATTTGGGTTTTAATAATAAACAATTTGGTGTTTGGATTGATCTCTTTTATAATGTAAACGAATTAAATTTGAGCTTAATTTAAAACTTGTTTACTGAGTCCGCGAGCAATTGTGTGCTCCATAAAATGAAACTATAGTGGTAAAGTTAAACCATTTCCATCTAATTTGCTAAAGTGCAAGTCATAACTAATTTAATATTTTACTAAATTTGATCACACTTGATATACAACTTTGGAAAGTTATATAATGTAATATTTGTTATTTATTAATCTATGAATGACATTTTGTTGCATTATCATGCAAAATATAGAACCTTATGGTGCAAAATATAGAACCTTATGGTGTAAAATATTGAACATAGTTTCTAAATTTGCATACAAGATGAGCCGAGTACGGATAATGGTGAGGTTGCCTCTGCCTGGTTCTTTTGTATCCTTTCTTATTTCAACAACACATGGGTTTTCAAGCTTTTAGTATGAAATAAGTTGCATCAAACTTTGAAAAGTATAATACACTATCTGGCCTATTAAAGGCATAAACATCATAACTATGGCTCCTTAAGAGACCATTAGAAAAATAAATATATATGTGAACTATATGTCAACCAACAGTACTTTGGTAGTTTCAAGCTCTGAAGCTAATATTAATATGCATGTATACATGTAAATGCATTGATCTCACTCTCTCTCTCTCTCTTGCTCTATGTGTGTTGGTGTGTGTGTGTATCAAGTTTGTGTCTAAATGCTTTCTATTCAAGTTTGCCATTCCAAGTCATCATCTAGGTTCAGGTCTTTCATATGGAAAATAACTGATTTGATTAAATTATATTCGCCTCTGGGTCTGTTTAACAAGTAGTTATTCTCTGTTCTTATGTGTTTTGTTCTCACGGCTAAAGTAGTTTTACATTTCTTGCTCATCTAGGGATTGTGAAGGAACTTTTGAGCATGTGGCTTGAGCTTTGTAAATCATGTGATTCCCCAAACACTAGCCCCACAGATGCAATTTGCGAAAAGGATCACCTGGAGGTAGTGAATGCCATATTAGAGGCCGATGTGAGCTCGATAAGGATAGTAAAGAAGAATGGGAAAACTGCATTGCATAAATTCCTTAGTAGCCTACCTGTACTAGCTGTTGTGGCCTTGTGGGTGATGATAAGGTTAAGGCTAAGACCATCTTTGGTGTAGTAATAGTAGTAGTTGTTCTGTATTCCTATAACAATAATTATATAGAACAAATAATATTTTTCTTTAAATGGCAATCTCTGTTTATTGTAATGTACATTGGATAGTTATGTTGTTTTATCCTTCTTGCTACTGATCCAAGTGGTTTACCATAATCTTGTATGATAATAATGAAAGAAAAGTTGTTGAAAATTCTTGTTATGCAACGGGGACGATAATAATGAAAGAACTCCTTTTGACCATGATGTTGTGTTGAATACTTTCAACTTGGAAGCAAGCCAGATTTGTAGATATTTATTAATTGATTGACACGATTGAAAGAAACCACCTGGGGTTTGGGTCTTTCCCACTTAACCACCTATAATTAAGAAGGGGGTATTTCGGACATTTACCAGCCTTTTTTGACTGTTACCGCCCCTTTTCACTCGCTTTTGGCGTTTGACATACACGTACAGTTAAATTGGATGGAAAAAGTGACATTTTCACTTCAGCTCAAAAAGTCGGGAGTTTAAATGTAGCTTTACTGACTACAGGTGGTTAAGTGGAAAAGCGCCCATACCCCAGGTGGTCATCTGAACTTTACCCTTAAATCTATAACTTCAATACACACGGAATAATATATATATATATATATATATATATATATAATATTCTCAATTATTTTATAATTAAAATAAAAAGTTTATTTTAATCTTAAAATAAAAAGGTTTATTTTAATTTTAAAATTAGATTTAATGCTAACTAATTAGAGTTAGAATTGGATTCCATGATAACTAATTGGAGTTGAAATTAGATTCCATGTTTCCTTAAATAAAGGAGTTTATTTAGATATGAAATAAGATTTCATATTATTCAAAATAAAGGAGTTTATTTGTGAATAGAAAGAGAATCCGTATTTCATTAAATAAAGGAGTTTATTTAGATATGAAATAAGATTTTATATTATTCAAAATAAAGGAGTTTATTTGTAAATAGGAAAGAGAATTCATGTTTCTTTTAGTAAAAGTTTTTTTACTTGAATTGGATTCCATAATTAATTAAAATAAAGGAGTTTATTTTGATTAAAGATTTTGATTAAAATAAAATAGTTTATTTTATTCAAAATTGGATAAATTAAAATAAAATAGTTTTATTTTGATTTAAATTTGAATTAAAATAAAAGAGTTTATTTTGATTCAAAATTAGATTTTATGCTAACTAAATTTGCCCATTAAATGATATCAATATATATATTGAATGGTTATTATTCATGAGATGAATGTTATTTATTGATGCATATGGTGATGTGTATGATAATAAATAGGATTGATTATGGACTATTGACCAATGTGATTGGATTTTATTTTAGATGGATGCATGAATGTATGAGTTTTATTAAATGGGGTCTACGTACACTTCGTCTTCTCTAATTTTTTCTTAATGTAAATTCTAACTCCTCCATGTACTTCCCTCGATCACGATCAAGGTTTCTATTTATTTTAAATAGTTTTGTAATAGGAATAGTTAGAATTAATTTTGAAGAATTGGAGATCAAGGTACAAGGAGCGCTTGAAGACCCGTTTGTAATGGAGCCCGGGTTTAAATGTAATAGTTATATTAAAATATTAATTCTTGCACCCCTAGGGTTTGACCTTTTGGTTCACTTGGTGGCTCTAGTGAACCAAACTAAAATAAAAGTTCGTAATCAATCTAGGTAAAATATAGTATTCTATATGTGCATGCTTATACTATATATATTATATATTATGCAAACATGCTTCGTATGTTAATTAATATGTCGCGTATTTTATATATATATTTGCATGCGCGCTAAACAAGATGAGACAAATTAATAACAAACCCCTCAAATTTTTTATATTAAGTCCTAAGCGTTCAAAGATATTTGGAATATCGAACGTCGCCTTCTAGCATGATAAAAATAATAGAGTATCAATTAATTATTATAAGTTTGTTGTGTCACCACAAGGTTTATCTTAATTCTTTGAGATGTTAATTTTATCACATTTGATGCTTATAAAGAAAATTGAACAATATTGTTTTGTTGTGTCACCACAAGGACAATATTTTTTCTTTTTTGAATATATGGAGTGCTAGGTTGGACTTAACTTAAATCATTTTAGTTCGGATGTGCACACACTTGACCATTATGATTTAAGAGGCGAAATACAAGGAGTTACATAGTTGATGTAATTAACAAGAGTTGTCTACCTATTTATTTATATATAATTTGTTGTGTCACCACAAGGCTATATACATTTGAAATGGGATCCTTATTCTCACTAGCAAATCTTTAATTAGATTTTGCCGAACTATATAAGTGAGGGTAATATAGTTTGATGAAAATAGTGGGAGATACCAATTTAAAACAAGACCTAAATTATTTTGGTAATTAATAAAAGAATGTATGCTAAAATGTTGTTAATTACAAATTCATTTACAGAATTTTACAATGTCTAAAATTACTATCACTACGTAGCATTTTAGATGCTAAATTAATCAGACCGAATTAAACGGATTGGTTAAGGAATTTGAAAATAGTTCTCATGACTGAAAAACTATCTTATGTCCTTAATACGCCTAACCCTGCAATGGTTGCAGATAATGCCTCTGAGGAAGAGAGTGCTACTTTTAGAAAGTGGCAAGATGATGCACAGTTGGCTCAATGCATCATGCTCGCATCCATGAGTAATGAGCTTCAGCGTCAACATGAAACTATGAATGCTCCTACTATATTCCTGCACATCAAGTAGTTGATGGTGAGGAAAATAGGACTGATAGATATTAGATATCTAAGGAGCTCTTCCGATCTAGAATGACTGATGACACTTTCTGATGATGAGGATAAAAGTCGTTAACATAATCAATTTGATTGATCAATTAGGACAACGAGTTTTGTCATGGATGGAGAGTTGAGCCAAGATTTGATCTTGCACTCATTCCCGGACTCCTTTCATAATTGTTGTGAATTTTTCATATGAACAAGCTAAGTATCAGCCTCGTCGATTTGCTTAACATGTTGAAAAATGTTGTGAGTCACTTTCCAACCAAGAAAGACCATGTCTTACTGGTAGGGGCTAAAGGATCTTCTAAAAAGAAGAACGATTCAAAGAAGGTAAACAGAAAGGCAAAAATAAAGGATAATAAGAACAAAACTGATACGGATAGAAAATGAGTTTGCTTCCACTGCAATAAGCCTGGACACTAGAAAGAAACTACGAGAAGCATCTTGTAGAGGCTAACCAGAAGAAGCTTAGTGAAGCTTCGGTTACAAATATAGTTTTTGTTCATGATTAAAATAAATTTTTCTTTAAGTCAAGGTTCTACTTGGGTATTGGATACCGACTTTGGTTATCATAAATATAGATTTATGAAGGGACCAAATAGAAGTAGAAAGCTAAACAAATATAAGTAATCTTATGTGTGGGAAATGAAGCAAAGGTTGCTACATTAGCCATAGAAACTTATAGTTTAGCAATGCCTACGGGAAAATCTATTAAGTCAATAAGTTGTTATTGTATTCAAGTTCTTGTTAGAAACATTATTTCCATTTTATTGTTGGATAATGAAATCTTTGGTATTATAATTAAGAACAATTGTTGTTCTATTTATAATAATAATGTTTTGTATAGAACTAGAATATTACTTAATGGATTTAGTATACTTGACTTAAGTGAAAATAATTTTGCATATTGAACAAATTAGTATAAGAAAAGGAGATGACCATTCAAAGAGTTGAATGTATGTATTTGCTGAAATACAAGTGTGAATTATTTGAAAGGTTCAAAGAATTCAGAAGTGAAATAAATTGGCTAAGTATTAAGATTCTTTGATTAGATCAAGGAATAAATACTTGTACATTAAGTTTCTAGATCATCTCAAATGGTTTTCTCATAATGAACGCCTCCTGATAGGCAATAATTTATTGAAGTATCTGAAAGGAAAAATCGTACCTTGTTGGACATGGTACGGTCCATAATGATTTTACCGACATTCCAGTATCCTTCTGGGGTCATGTCCTAGAAATGGATGTATCTCTACGAAAAAGGTAACCTCAAAATCCAGTCCCAAGACTCCATAAAAGTTATGGATAGGGAGGATTCCTAATCTTAAGTATGTTAAGATAAAGGGTTGTCCAACTTATGTGAAAAGGTTTCAAAGGATAAGCTTGGGACAAGATTTGACAAGTGTCGATTTGTGGAACATCCTAAAGTAAGTTTAGGGTATATATTCTATAATCCTACTTAGCAAAATGTGTTTATTGCAAAACACGCTGCCTTCTAAGATAAAGATGTTTATCATTGAAGGGGCTAGTGGGAGGATAATAGATCTTGAAGAGTTCAAGAACCACAAAATACTATAAGTCAAATAAGAGGAAACTGTAGATGAACCTGTTGTACCACAACCGAATCGTAAATGAATAGTATCAAGAAGATACAGGAGGTATGGATTCATCATGCATGATGATGATGAGGTATGTATCATAGAAGATGATGATCCAGTTACATACGATGAGGTAAGAGTTGTAGACACTCAGAGAAATGGATTGAAGCAAGTTTCTCAAAATGGAACATTCGTTTTGATAAGACAATCAAAAGAGTTTGATTTTATAAAAAACAAGAATGAACCTAGTGTGTACAAAAGGGTCAGTGGGAGTGTCATGACATTCCTAGTATTATATATTGATATACTACGGATAAGGAATGACATGCCAATGCTGCAATCAGTAAAGATAAAGTTGTCTAAACATTCCTCCATGAATGATTTGGGAAGAGTATCTTAATTGGGGATAAAAATCTATATAGATAGATTTAAAAGGATGCTTAGCTTAACCCAAGGAATGTATATTCATTTGATGCTAAAGTTGTTTATCATGGAAAACTCCAAGAGATGTCTCATGTTGATGAGTCTTGGAGTGTATCTCTCTTAATAGTCCCCATAGACTCATAAAAGAGAGATCGCATAAGTGACAATTAAGTATACAATGAAATATACGAGACCTAATGTTGATCGGTCATATTCTGGAGAAGATTACTGTCAGACAGTGAAAAACATCTTAAAATACTTAACCGACAATAAGGATGTGATTAAAATTCATGGTGAGTCTGAATTAAAACTAGAGGGCTTAATAGACTCAAGTTTCTTAGACAGACCAAGACGACAGAAAATCCACTTTAAGGTAAAGGGTTACCTTGAAAGGTGGTGCAGTGAATTAAAAAGGTTTCAAAAAGCAAAGAGTTATTGGTTTAGTGATAAAGACAAAGTATATAGCTATAAATGAAGCTTCAAGTTGATTGTTTGGATGAAAAGTTCATTACAGAACTAGGAATAGTTCCTAAGTCTCATCTTGGATCTAAACATGTGTTGTGGCACTTTCATTTGATTATTAGAATCATTGAAAGATGGAAAATCACTATAGAGATAGTGGACTCTCAAGAACAACATTGCATATCCACTAACTAAAGCTTATCCAACAGTAGGATAATCGCCACTTAGAGAAGAAGGGTATGAGATGTCATGGCGATTAGCTTTAGTGCAAGTGGGAGATTGAAAGTAGTATGCACACAAGCCAATCATGTTTGATGATAAAGCATATACTTTGTAACAATCTTATTCATTTATTAAAAAAAAGTATTTATTTATTAAAGGCTTTTAATTATCTACATGATGCTATTTTATAATATGTGATAAACCCATAGTTTTAAGCAATGCTTTTAGAATAATGATGATGATCATTCTAATGAGATCTAAATTCATAAAAAGCTTAAAACTAAAATAGTTCCCAATCGTTGGATTACTAAATTGAGGATTAGTGAATCCGGATATATTGGTACATACGTTGCTTGCTCATTGGATGAGGATGATTGATCTCATGATCATTTGTGTGGACACTAAAGCAAGTAAGTAGGTGTAAGACCCCAACTTTTATGAATAAAGATTAATTTTCTCTAAATATCATTTTTGAATATTATGGTGTGGATTTGATATAATGTTATAGTTGTGGGTAATATTTATAAATTTTGCAAAGTAAGAAAGTTGTTATAAAATATTCGTTTGGTCGGGGAATATTCGTACGATGACACAATCATTGGTGGACCCCACAACAGAATTATTTTTAGAGTTAAAAAACGACAAAATTATCTTTTTATAAAAATAACGGTGGAAGTTTTACCGTTAACTGTTGAAATACCCGGTAATAAAGGTACAATAATACGCGTGGTTGCATAGTAGCACACGGTATTAATTATTGATGCTTATGTGAGAAGTCACTCAGTTATACTCAATTATTTCTACAATAATTGCTGCATCATATCTCTTATATTATTGATTCAATTATTGTCACAGTATCATCTGTATAATATGTTATATTATTAAATCAATAATTGAGACGACAAGTTATAATATTAATAATTTTTGAAAGATTAAATATGTGATGATTAAAAATAAAATGATTTGTGGTAATATTTATTCCATCCTTGATGTAAATAAGAAGTCTATTATGAGACGTTTGTGGTAAGCTTGGTTATTCTATGGGGGGCCATATGTCATCATTTAAGAGTCTCTTTCACCAATAGTAATTACCTTTACTAGACGTCAAACCACTTATCGTTTCATATTACAAGCCTCGAACCAATTATCGTTTCATATTACAGGTGTCGAACCAATTGTCGTTTCACATTATAGGCGTCGAACCAATTGTCGTTTCGCATTACAAGCGTCAAACCACTTGTCGTTTCACATTACAGGCGTCAAACTACTTGGTGTTTCACATTACAGGCGTCAAACCACTTTTCTTTTCACATCACTAGTCGTCAAGCCGCTTGCCTTTTCACATTGCAAGGGCAAAGCTAGAAATCTTCTATAAATAGAGACCTAGTTCTTCATTATTTTTCACGAATTCATTCAAGTTATAGAGAGAGAAAGTATAGAGAGAATAAGAGAGAAAGAAGAAGAGTATTCTGTTACTACACTACTGCAGTATTCAATCTCCTACTAAGGTAAGGGGTATTATTTCTTTCTTTCGTCTTCATGAAGAGAATTTTTGTTATTCCATTCTTTATTATTATGTTGGAATAACCTATCTTTGTGATGTACTGCATACTTGATGAAATTCTTCTGTTATTCCATTCTTTATTATTATGTTGGAATAACCTGTCTATGCGAAGTACTGCATACATTGTGAAATTCTTCTATTATTCCATTCTTTATTATTCTGTTGGAACAACCTGTCTGTGCTTTACGCATGACCTGGTTCCATTATTTATCATTCTATTGGAACATCCTATCTGTGCTTTACGCATGACCTGGTTCCATTATTCATTATTCTGTTAGAATATCCTGTCTGTGCGTTACGCATGACCTGGTTCTATTATTTATTATTTTGTTGGAATAACCTGTCTGTGCGATCTATCGCATGCTTGGTGATTTCTTTTGTTGTTCCATTCTTTATTCTACTCAGTTAGTTAAAGTTTTGATTTCTATACTCCATGAAATTAGTGGAATATCCTTGATATTTGCGCTTCATCCAGTATTTTTTCATGGAAATATTCTTCTGAGCATTCTTGAATTTTACTCTACAAAGAAGTATAATGCTGACAATTTGGACATTATTGGTTCCTAGATAAATTAATTCTTGAACTTGTTTTATTGAATTCTTATATCATTGTCATCATCCTCATACTTATATTGTGATGAAAGTCATCTGTGGCTTACGTGCATAGATGGACTTGGTATGATTATGACCAGGGATTATTCGGTATAATCATGACCGTAATGTAATGAATGATGTGGTAAAAATCATCATTGGCCCGTAGTGCATTGATGGACAGTTGTTGAGATGAACATTACCAACTGGTGATAATAATGAATATCCTTGGCTCGTAGTTCATGGATAATTCAGTGATGTGGTTTATTTATTAAGCTGAGTCTCAGCAATAAAATTGATGATAACTATTAAATCATAGAAAATAGTAGATATCATGCTCTACTTGACTCTTCTAATGGATTATTTGTTCCGCTGCAGTTAAACTTGTTGTCTATTACATTCTATCAGTTTAACACTGTTGAAGGCTAATGATAATTTATTTGCATTATCTTAAACATAATATTTCTTACTGGGCTAGTTGAGCTCACCCCTTTTCTTTCATTGTTCTCTTCAGGAAATGAGAATATAGCTGGGACTAGTCGGGGAACGGAGTGAGGGTCCAGATGGGTGTCTTAGTAGTCCTCACTATTCTATGAAATATTGTGATAATAATTGTAATAAGATTGAATTTGAGTATGGATATTGTCTAGAAGACAATATTCGTATTTAAACTCTCAACATATGTTTTGTCGTATTTACACGACAGTTGTATTAATTAAGTTGTATTTGAATTTTGTACCATATATTTGACGACTCAGAATGGGTGATGTATACCTATTTTGGGGGTGTCATAGTTGGTATCAAAGCTTAGGGATATGATCCCTGGCTAAGATGTGAGACTAGAACTAGGAGGGGAGAGACGGGTTATTCCTTCGCTAGTATGACCTACCTAAGCTTATTTGTTATTTAATTGGTCGGTCAGAGTATATGGATAATATGTGGCATGTCAATTAACCTTTGTTTTGTGGCAGTATTTGAAAATGACATCCGAGAATATTGAGATAAGTAATGGAGCACATGAGATCGTTGAGTCACCAACGATCAATACCCAGGATAATGTGCATCAAGAAGACCATAATCCTCAGATAAACAACAATACCAATCAAATGACGAACGATGGGATATTCAGAAGCTTTATGCAATTCATGCAACATCAGGGGAGAGCGACTCCTGTCCAAAATGCAGGTGAAAACCCTAGCAACTCTCGGACGGTCACCGCCAAGCAGTTTAAGGAACTGGGACCACCAGAGTTTTTTGGAGAGCCAAAACCACTTAAGGCGGAGACGTGGATAAAGCAGATCAACAAGATATTTGATGTCTTGGGATGCTCCGAGGAGCAAAAGGTTCCCTTTGCCACCTTCATGTTGCGAGCAGAGGCAGATTACTGGTTGGAATCTGTAAAGCGTACTCAACCTGCCGCACTGAAGATGACTTGGGAGAAGTTCCAAGAATTGTTCAACAACAAGTACTTTCCCGAAAGTATTCGTCACATGAAAGAGGTAGAGTTCATCAAACTGGAGCAAAACAACATGACCGTGTCACAGTACGAAGCCAAGTTTGCCGAATTGTCCTGGTTTACGTTCCACTTAGTTGATAATTAGGAGAGAATGACGCGGATGTTTCTAAGAGGTTTGAAACCCGAGATACTTCAATACCTTATCTCTCACAAACTATGTTTGTATTCTGATGTTGTAAATAGGGCTCAGTTATTAGAGCGCGATAATGAGTTAACCCAACCAAGAGAGAGTAGCTGACAAGTCGATAATACCAGTGGTATTAGTCATCGAAGCGGTGACAACAAACATGGAGGAAATCAACATGCCAGAAATGGTAACCACTTCGGTGGTAATCATGGCCAAGATAATAGAAGTGGAAGTTTCAAGAAGAGGAAATTTAATAATGATGGAAAGACGTCAGCACCAGCACCTGTTGTTAAAGAAGGAGAATGACCACCGGTCGTATGTTTCAAATGCAGACAGGAGGGACACATCAGTCCAAACTGTACACAGCAGTCCAAAGCATGTTACAATTATGGAAAAGAAGGTCACCTAGCCCGATTTTGTCATGTACCAAAGTCAAGTCCAGCTGGGATGGAGGCATCAAAAGCAGTCCCAGACAAGACAAAACCGGTAGTTCAAGGGAGAGCATTTGTTGTAACCTCCTAAAAAGCGAGGAATCCGAACGAGGTGATCATGGGTAAGCTAATTATAAACTCTAGCGAAGTTTATACCTTATTTGATACCGGTTCTACCCATTCTTTTATTTCTCCTACTTGCGCTCAACGTTTAAATTTAACTCCGGAAAAATTAGACTTTGACTTATCCGTTGAAACTCCGTTGGGGGAAACCTTTATTACATCCACGGTTTATAAGTATTATTTGATTCAAATAGGCACCCTCACATTGCCTGTCGATCTTATTTCCTTAAAAATACTTGCATTCGATGTGATTTTAGGGATTGATTGGTTAACCACTCATCATGCTAAAATTGACTATTTTCGTAAGGTTGTTAGCTTTCATATTCCTAACCAACCTATTATGCGAATTCAAGCAACTAAACCTTTAAAGTCAATCATTGTCATCTCAAGCCACAATGCCATTCGTTTATTGAAAAATGGATGTCAAGCCTACTTAGCCCATGTCACGGATTTAAATAAAAATACGTCAGAGTTGAATGATATTTCTATTGTTAATAAATTTCCTGACGTATTCCCTGTAGAACTTCCTGGTCTACCCCCGGAGCGTTAAATCAAGTTTTTTATTGACCTTGAACCTGGTACAAAACCCATTTCCAAAGCCCCATATCGAATGGCTCCTATTGAACTTCAGGAGTTAAAAACCTAACTACAGGAATTATTAGACATCTGTTTCATTCGTCCTAGTACGTCTCTTTGGGGTGCTCCTGTTCTATTCGTGAAGAAGAAAGATAGAAGTATACGACTTTGTATTGATTATCGGGAGTTAAATCATGTCACCATCAAGAATAGGTATCCGTTACCTCGCATTGATGACCTGTTCGACCAGTTGCAAGGAGCACAATTCTTTTCAAAGATCGATCTTCATTCAGGATATCATCAGCTGAAGATTAAAACTGAGGATATTCCGAAGACTGCCTTGAGAACTCGGTACGGGCATTATGAATTTTTAGTCATGTCTTTTGGATTGACTAATGCTCCTGCTGCTTTCATGGATATGATGAATCGAGTATTCAAGGAATATTTGGATCAGTTCGTTGTTTTCTTTATTGATGACATCCTCATCTATTCCAAAAGTCGTGAAGATCATGAGCACCATTTGAAGTTGATACTTGAAAACCTTGAAAACAAGCTATATGCTTGTTGAAGAAATGCGAGTTTTGGCTTGAGGAAGTAGCATTCCTTGGGCATGTGGTGTCAAAATATGGAGTATCTGTTGACCCAGCAAGGATTGAAGCAATACAAAGCTGGGAGCAACCTAAATCAATGATGGAAATACGTAGCTTTCTCGGCTTAGCTGATTATTATCGGAGATTCGTAGAAGGGTTTTCTCGAATCGCTACTCCATTAACTCAGCTAACTCGGAAAGATACAAAATTTTATTGGACCAAGGAATGTGAGAAGAGTTTTCAAGAACTCAAGAGGAGACTCATTTCGGCACCTGTTCTGGCAATACCATCTGGATCGGAAGGATTTGTCATCTACAGTGATGCTTCAGGCAAGGGTTTAGGATGTGTTCTCATGCAACATGGGAAAGTCATAGCCTATGCCTCATGACAACTCAAAGAATATGAGAGGAATTATCCTACTCATGGTCTAGAGTTGGCAGCTTTCATTTTCGCACTTAAAATCTGGAGGCATTACCTGTATGGGGAGAAGGTGGAGATCTTTACAGATCATAAAAGCCTCAAATATTTCTTCACCCAAAAGGAACTCAATATGCAACAACGACGTTGGCTTGAACTGTTGAAAGATTATGATCATACCATTCAATACCATCCTGGAAAATCGAACGTGGTAGCTGACGCATTGAGTAGAAGATCATATGCGGGTACGAGTGCGATATTGTCAACGCAAAGGCCTATTTTGTATGACTTGCAAATGATGGAGATAGAGATAAAGACTCCAGGGACCCACATGATGATGGAAATTATATGAGTAGAATCGACTTTAATCGATAAAGTTAAAGTTGCTCAAGCTACAGACCTGGAGCTGATGCGCATGAAGAAGAAAGTGCAAGAAAGTGCTATTTCGGAAGCAAGAATCGATGAAGAAGGAATACTTAGAGTCAACTCCAGACTTTGTATTCCTAACGACTCTGATTTGAAGTATAAGATCATGATGGAGGCACACAACACACCTTTTGCAATCCATCCTGGGAGTACTAAAATGTATCGTGATCTTTAACATACATTTTGGTGGAGCAATATAAAGAGAGAGATATCGGAGTTCATCTCAAGGTGTCTAACTTGTTAACGAGTCAAGGCGGAGCATCAAGTACCAAAAGGTCCATTGCAACCACTTGAAATTCTAGAATAGAAGTGGGAACACATTACCATGGATTTCGTTACTGGTCTTCCCAAGGTTTCTCAAGGCATTGATGTGATTTGGGTCATTGTTGATAGATTGACCTAGTCTGCTCATTTCTTACCTATACGAGAAACTTATACACTTGAACGTCTTGCTCATATTTACATAAATGAGATTGTAAGACTGCATGGTATGCCAGTATCCATAGTTTCTGATCGAGACCCAAGATTCACTTCACGATTTTGGGTTAGTTTGCAAAAAGCTATGGGCACGGATTTACGATTTAGTTCGGCATATTATCCTCAAACGGACGAACAATCAGAGAGGACTATTCAGACTCTTGAGGATCTATTAAGACTCTGTGTCCTTGACTTCAAAGGAAGTTTGGACAAGTTCTTGCCATTAGTGGAATTCTCCTACAACAACAGTTATCAAGCAAGTATCGGCATGGCTCCATTTGAGGCGTTGTATGGAAGAAAGTGTCGTTCTCCAGTATGCTGGGATGAGGTGGGTGAAGCAATGTTGTTGGGACCAGAATTAGTACGTATGACTACAGAGAAGATTCAAATGATCCGCCAACGTATAAAAACCTCGCAAGATCGACAAAAGAGTTATGCTAATTTTCATCGAAAGGACGTGGAATTCAATGTTGGAGAACATGTGTTGTTATGTGTGGCTCCATGCAAAGGATTTACAAGATTTGGAAAGAGAGGAAAGCTCAATCCTTGATTCATTGGCCCATTTGAAATCCTTGACCGAGTAGGAACTGTAGCCTTTAGACTCGCTTTATCGCCAAGTATGTCTCGTGTTCATAACATTTTTCAGATATCCATATTACGTAAATATGTGGAGGACCAGAATCACATTATTGAGTTAGAACTGGACGAAATAGCAGAAGATTTAACGTATGAAGAGGTTCCTATTCAAATCTTGGATAAGAAAGAACATATTCTACGCTCCAAGGTTATACCTCAAGTCAAAGTTTTGTGGAGAAACCACGATGTTGAGGAAATGACTTGGGAGTTAGAATCAAATGAAATCAAGGTATCCTCACCTCTTAAATACATACCGGTATGTACCCTAATTTCGAGGATGAAATTTCATAAGAAGGGGAGGTTGTAAGACCCCAACTTTTATGAATAAAGATTAATTTTCTCTAAATATCATTTTTGAATATTATGGTGTTGATTTGATATAATGTTATAGTTGTGGGTAATATTTATAAATTTTGCAAAGTAAGCAAGTTGTTATAAAATATTCATTTGGTCGGGGAATATTCGTACGACGACACAATCATTGGTGGACCCCACAATAGAATTATTGTCAGAGTTAGAAAATGACAAAATTATCTTTTTATAAAAATAACGGTGGAAGTTTTATCGTTAACTATTGAAATACCCGTTAACAAAGGTACAGTAATACGCGTGGTTGCATAGTAGCACACGGTATTGATTATTGATGCTTACGTGAGAAGTCACTCAATGATACTCAATTATTTCTACAGTAATTACTGCATCATATCTCTTATATTATTGATTCAATTATTGTCACAGTATCATCTGTATAATATGTTATATTATTAAATCAATAATTGAGACGACAAGTTATAATATTAATAATTGTTGAAAGATTAAATATGTGTTGATTAAAAATAAAATGATTTGTGGTAATATTTATTCCATCCTTGATGTAAATAAGAAGTCTATTATGAGACGTTTGTGGTAAGCTTGGTTATTCTATGCGGGCCCATATGTCATCATCTAAGAGTCTATTTCGCCAATAGTAATTACCTTTTCCAAACGTCAAACCACTTATTATTTCATATTACAGGCGTCGAACCAATTGTCGTTTCACATTACAGGCGTCAAACCAATTGTCATTTCGCATTACATGCGTCAAACCACTTGTTGTTTCACATTACTGGCGTCAAACCACTTGGTGTTTCACATTACAAACGTCAACCCACTTTTTTTTTCACATCACCAGTCGTCAAGCCGCTTGCCTTTTCACATTGCAAGGGCAAAGCTAGAAATCTTCTATAAATAGAGGCCTAGTTCTTCATTATTTTTCACGAATTCATTTAAGCTATAGAGAGAGAAAGTATAGAGAGAATAAGAGAGAAAGAAGAAGAGTATTCTGTTACTACACTACTGCAGTATTCAATCTCCTACTAAGGTAAGGGGTATTATTTCTTTCTTTCGTCTTCATGAAGAGAATTTCTATTATTCCATTCTTTATTATTATGTTGGAATAACCTATCTATCGAAGTACCGCATACTTGGTGAAATTCTTCTGTTATTCCATTCTTTATTATTATGTTGGAATAACTTTGTCTACATGTGAATCTTTCGCATACATGGTGAAATTCTTCTATTATTCCATTCTTTATCATTACATTGAACAACATGTCTGCGCATTTTTTACGCATGACCTAGTTCCATTATTTATCATTACATTGGAACATCCTGTTTGTGCTTTACGCATGACTTTGGTTCCATTATTCATTATTCTCATTGGAATATCCTTTACATGACGTTCTGCGCATGACTTCGGTTCCATTATTTATTATTACATTGGAATAACATATGCATCTTGATTATCACATGCTTGGTGATTTCTTTTGTTGTTCCATTCTTTATTCTACTCATTTGGTTAAAGTTTTGATTTCTATACTCCATGAAACTAGTGGAATATCCTTGATATTTGCGCTTCATCCAGTATCTTTTCATGGAAATATTCTTCTGAGCATTCTTGAATTTTACTCTGCAAAGAAGTAATATGTTGACAATTTGGACATTATTGGTTCCTAGATAAATTAATTCTTAAACTTGTTTTATTGAATTCTTATATCATTGTCATCATCCTCATGCTTATATTATGATGAAAGTCATCTTTAGCTTACGTGCATAGATGGACTTAGTATGATTATGACCAAGGATTATTCGATATAATCATGACCTTAATGTAATGAATGATGTGGTAAAAATCCTCATTGGCCCGTAGTGCATTGATGGACAGTTGTTGAGATGAACATGACCAACTGGTGATAATAATGAATATCCTTGCCTCGTAGTGCATGGATAATTCAGTGATGTGGTTTATTTATTAAGCTGAGTCTCAGCGAGAAAATTGATGATAACTATTAAATCATAGAAAATAGTAGATATCATGCTCTACTTGACTCTTCTAATGGATTATTTGTTCCGCTGCATTTAAACTTGTTGTCTATTACATTCTATCAGTTTAACACTGTTGAAGGCTAATGATAATTTATTTGCATTATCTTAGTCATAATATTTCTTACTGGGCTAGTTGAGCTCACCCTTTTCTTTCATTGTTCTCTTGAAAATGAGAATATAAATTTGGGACTAGTCGAGGAACCGGAGTGGCGATCCGATAGTGTCTTAGTAGTCCTCACTATTCTATAAAATACTGTGATAATAATTGTAATAAGATTGAATTTGAGTATGGATTTTGTCTAGAAGACAATATTCGTATTTAAACTCTCAGCATATGTTTTGTCATATTTACACGACAGTTGTATTAATTAAGTTGTATTTGAATTTTGTACCATGTATTTGACGACTCAGAATGGGTGATGTATACCTATTTTGGGGGCGTCAGAGTAGATGCTTATTAGAGAATAAGTTCACTTAACGTGGCTCGCTAAGGAATACCTAATGGAGTTTTACTTGCTTGTCAATAGAAATTTCTGTAGTGATAGTAGTACAAGTGATCCTTAGACTTGAGATCATCATAGTATCTTGTGTATGATGAGTTATACTTTGATTTATTCCTTAAGACCCTTAGGGTATATTAAAGGGTATGCTTGGGTATAATAAGTTATACATTGTAAGACCCCAGCTTTTATAAATAAAGATGAATTTTTTTTATAAATATTATTTTTGAATATTATGGAATAAATTTGATATAATGTTATAGTTGTGGGTAATATTTATAAATTTTGCAAAAGTAAGCAAGTTGTTATAAAATATTCGTTTGGTCTGGGAATATTCTTTTTTTTGGGAATATTAAATGCGACTACTCAATCATTAGTGGACCCCATGGCGGAAGTATTGTCGTAGTTAGAAAACGACAAAAATTATTTTTCTATAAAAATAACGGCAGAGGTGTTCTTTATCAAAAACTGTTGAACTACCCTAGTAAAAAGTACAAGATGTCTGGCGTAGTTGTATATAAGTACACGATATTGATTATTGATGCTTACGTGAGAAGTCACTCACTATGCTCAATTATTGCTACGATAATTCTTTATCATATCTCTTATATTATTGATTCAATTATTGTCACAAAGATCATCATCAGTATAATATGTTATAGTATTAAATTATTAATTGAGACGACAAGTTATAAATGATTAATAATTGTTGAAAGATTAAATATGTGTTGATTAAAAATAAAATGATTTGTGGTAATATTTATTCAATCTTTGATGTATATAAAGAGTCATTATGAGACATTTGTGGTAAGTTTGATTATTTTATGGGGGCCCATATGTCATCATCTAAGAGTCCTTCAATCGATAGTAATTACCTTTGTGAATAGTAATTACCTTCACAATATAGTAATTACCTTTGTGAATAGTAATTACCTTCGATAATAGTATTTACCTTCGTCGATAGTAATTACCTTTGTGAATAGTAATTACCTTTGTGAATAGTAATTACCTTCGTCAATAGTATTTACCTTCGTCAATAGTAATTACCTTCGTCGATAGTAATTACCTTTGTGAATAGTAATTACCTTCTTCATAGTAATTACCTTCGTCGATAATAATTACCCCTTCGCAAATAGTAGTTGTCCCTTCAATATTACCAAGAGTTAAGCGCCTCTTGATTCCAAGGGTTAATTACCCTTCATGAAATAGTAGTTGTCTCTTCATATTACGAAGAGTCATTTTGACCCTTCGTTAAGACCAAGAGCCACCCTCGGTTTTCTATAAATAGAAAGCTCATTCCTTCATTATTTCTTACAATTCAATTTGAACTCTAGAGAGAGAAACTATAGAGAGAAAGAAGAAAAGTATTTTGCTACTTCACTTTTCCAATATTCAGGCTCTTCTAAGGTAGGGAATATTATTTGTTGTACTAGTAAGGGGTGTTATTCTTTCTTATTCATAAAGAGAACTTACATTATTCCATTCTTTATTATTCATTGGAATAACTTTGTAAAAGTGGCATACCCTATACATGACATGTATATTCTAATACCCTATACTTGGTGAAATCCTTATATTATTCCATTCTTATTTATTCTGTTGGAATAACTCAGATATATCTGAATCCCCTATACTTGGTGACATTCTTCTATTATTTTATTATTCCGTTGGAACATCCTCATTCATGCTTTACTTGGGACCACTGGTTCCGCCTTTTATTATTCATCTTTATTATTCTATTGGAATATCTTATCTGCGTGTGTTTTACACCGGACTGGTTCCGTTTTATTATTCTCGTCTTTATTATTCTATTGAATATCCTGCATGCGTGTGTTTTACAGGACTTGGTTCCGCTTTTATTATTCTCGTATTTATTATTACATTGGAATAACTTTTTATCTGTCTAACGCATGCATAGTGATTTCTTTTGTTATTTCATTATATTATACTCGGTTGGTTAAAATTTTGACTTATATACTCCATGAATTTAGTGGAATATTCTTGATATTTAAAGCTTCATCCAATATTTTTAATGAAAATATTTTTCTCGAGCATTCTTGAATTTTACTCTACAAAGCGATGATCATGTTGACAATTTGGGCGTTATTAGTTCTGAATAAATTAATTAAGTGAACTTGTTTTATTGAATTATTATGTCATTGTCATCATCCTCATGTTATATTATGTTATCTTTGGCTTACGTGCATAGATGAACTTAGTATGATTATGACTAGGGATCATTCGGTATAATCATGGCTTGATATAAATGATGTGACAAAAAGTCCTCGGTGGCACACTTAATGCGATGATGGATAGTTTTTGGTATGATTATGACCGGGGTGATTCGGTATAGTCATGACCATTGATAATTTGATGAAAATCCTTGACCGTGTGTATGCAGGGGATGATTAGATATTGTGGTTTATTCATTAAACCGAGTCTTAGTGATAAAAATTGATGAAAACCTTTTAAAACCTAAAAGATAGTAGACTTTATTTTCTACTTGACTCTTTTAATGGATTGCATATTCATTATTGCAGCTTAAACCGGTTTGTCTATTGTATTTTATCGGTTAACATTGTTGAAGACTATTGATAATTTATTCTCGCATTATCTTAGTTATAATATTTCTTCTTTGGGCTAGTTGAGCTCACCCTTTCTTTTTCATTGTTCTCTTGAGAAATGAGAATATAGGCGGGATGAGTTGGGGAAAAGAGTGATGGTCCCGAAGATAGCATTAGTAGTCCTCACTTACATTAAATAAAATAGTGTGACAATAAATGTAATGAGGACTCCTTGAGTATGGATATTTTCTAAATGACAATATTCCTATTAGAACTCTCAGTTTATGTATTGTCGTATGTTACACGACAGATGTATAATTAAGTTTGTATTTGAATTTATGTACCATGTAAGTGGCGACCCAAGATGGGTGACGTATACCTAATTTTGGGGGCGTCACATACATGGAGATAATGTATAATCAATAAAGAATCTACCACTTCTAGTAAAAGAAGAGAAATGTCCTATGTGATTCGATAAATGACAACCCAAAGAGTCCTTGGCGAAGATGTAATGAAATTAGAAAGGAGTTTCTAATTTGCATTATTTGAGTTGTGCATTTAAGAGTCGAAATACATATAATTAAATAAAATAAGACTTGTGATGAATTCCATGTCTTATATTTAATTGGGACATTGTATGGTGGAAGGATTGAATTGTACGGTAACTATTTACTCAAAGGTTCTTTTATGATTAATGTTGAAATCTATATTATCTGGAAAGTCGTTGATCGCTAGGGAGGCTTATCCCTATTGTAGAATAAATATTATTTATCTAAATAAATTAATATTTTAATTTATTTATTTAAATAAGATTAGAATTGTTCTAATTGATTTATTCACAACCGGTTTAATATGGAGAACCTAAAGGGTCACACCATAAAAGGAAGAATAATTATTTAAGAAGTTAATAGCATAATCGTAATAATAAGTTAAGTGTATTTAATTTAATCTATGGTGATAGAATAAATTAAATAGATTAATATTATTATTTAATATTTTGGAAATATTAAATATAAATTAATAAGAGGAGTCTTATTATTATTATTACTATTATTATTATTTAATTCTAAAGGAGTTTGGGAATTAATTAATAAAAGTACTCTCATATATTCCTAATGAGATTAGAAGGTTAAATTAATTAAAAGAGTTTAATTAATTATCCCTAATAAGATTAGGGAGCTTAATTAATTAAAATAATTTAATTAATTAAATAAAACTCAATTCCTTAATTGTTAATGAGGGTTGCCTACATCTTTAAATAAGAGGAGTCTAACTATGGGTGAGGTGGTTGACACTTTTACAACACGTGAATACGTGATTCCAATTGTTGGAGTGTCGCTCCTTTTCACGAGAGATAGAAAAACTAGGGTTTTGCCAAACACCCATCTTCTTGAATTTTTATTCTTTCTTGGTGGATCACCTCTAGAGGCCAAACACTTGGGTGGCTAACGTTGATCAAAGAAAGGAACCAAACCCGGTGGATTCAAGTTGAACGCGAAAAGGATTGGAGGTGAACTTGTACCTGAGGAAGCTCGAATCTTCAAGGGTATGATTCTTGTTCTTCATATCTTTTTCGTTTAATTATTAATTATGCATAAAGGATGATCCGGGTATATGGTTTGTAAAATTTTAAAACTCTAATTTTCCACGTTTCCGCTTATTTTATGCAATTTGATTGCGTTCATGAATATTACAAACCTAACATATTTTCAATTAAACTCTATTTAAAATCTTCAATATTATTTTAGATAATTTAATTATCATTTATAATATTTTTCAGAAGCTCATAATAATTTTTAAATAATTATTATCATTTATTAGAATTTTCCAAACATTAATATCATTTTTAAATGATTTAATTATTAACTAATTCCATTATCATTAATATTTAAAAATTTTAAAATATTAATGAAATCCATATTAAAAGTTATTTATTATAACTTAAAACATTTTTAAAACATAAATATCACCTTTAAATGATTTTAAAAATATTAAAATCATTTTTAAATAATTACCATTAATATTAAAATATTAATGTATTTCATATCAAAATATTAAAAGTTATTTATTATAACTTAAAATATTTTTAAAACCTTTATATCAATTTTAAATGATTTTTAAAACATTAAAATCATTTTTAAATAATTTATTTAATATAATTATTAAATAAATTTATTATCATTAATATTAAATTATTAATGAAATTTATCTCAAAATATTAAAAGTCATTTATTATAACTTAAAATATTTTTAACACTTTAATATCATTTAAAATGATTTTTCAATATTAAAATCATTTTTAACTAATTTATTTAATATAATTATTCAATAGATTTAATATCATTAATATTTAAATAAATTAAAATATTTATGAATTTTATGTCAAAATATTAAAAGTTAATTTTAAAACTTAAAATAATTTTTAAAACTAATTTATGAATTTTTAATAATTTTTTGCTATTTTTTTCTATTTATTTAAATTAAATTAATTAATTTTTATTAAAAGCGTCGCTAAAGAGTTTTAGTGACAAAATCTGTCGCAGTAGGTGTTCTTCATCAACGAAGAACAACTTTGGTCAATTCCCTGGAGGCTACTTTGACCATTAATAATTTTCATTTGATAATGTTTCTAGGCATGAGAGTGTATCAATGATGTTCTACTAATGTAATACTACAAGTGTATAACAATATTTGGGTCTAACTATATCATATCAAGAAGTTATAAAGGGGTCAAAATTAATGTCAGAGTTGTTCTTCAGTTTCTGGAATTTTCAGAAAATGCAGACAGTGTGAGGGGTCATTTGGGGCTCTAATAACTTGCATTCTGGGCATGGTTTAAGTCATCCAGTGTCACACTTTTGTAGTATACATGTCAATGTTCAAAAGTGTTACACTTATCAAGCTTAACAACATTACATAAACAAGATCTGGCTTGGTCAAAGTACCTGCCAGAACTTGTTCTTCAAAATTTTGGAAATTCCAAAAATTCATATTTTCCAGCTGGTCAACCCATATTTGACCATCAATAACTTGGATTCTAGTTATGATCTAGGTGTTCTACTGTCATGGTTTAGTAGTCCATATGTCAGAGTATAAAAGCTATACACTTTCATGGCTTAACAACTTAACAAATGAGAGATCTAGGCTCTGCAAAATGCTAGTCAGACATTCTTGGATTCTGGGTTTTCCAGAATCCAATTTTTTATGATTGGTACTCAACCATGTTTGACCATTAATAACTTGAGATCTAGACATGCTATGGACTTGATTTCACTTCTAGTGTACTCTCCTCATGGCATATTATATCAATGATACACTTACAAACTCAAATAATTAACATATTTGGATCTAGAGGCTCTGACATTTGACTATGAGACCTCAGTTTTAATGTTCTTGGCAGTTTCTTAAATCTTGATTTTCTTGCATTTAAATATTATAGATCCATGAGTTATCATCATAGATCATCAAATAACATATCATAGCACATATGTAAACATCAAAAAATAAAATCTACTTAAGCATACAAGATCTAAACTAGGGTTAAGGTTTATATCTTCTTATGCAACCTTTTGATTTCTGCCTTTTGATTTGATCTTGAATGGTGTATGGGGTGTTTTTGGCTGATCTTAGGATTTAGTTTCTCTCTAAATTTCGTGGGTTTAGGAGACAGAGAGAGAGTCTTGGCTATGGAAAAATAAAGTAAAGGGTTTTCTTTACTTATATCTTTCCTATAATTCTAATCTTTTGGTGCAATGAATTTGGCTGGCATAGGTGTCAAGACTTGGCTGATTGGAATGGATTTAAAGCACATGGTAAATCTAAAGTTGGTGAGTCCAAATATTTTGGCAAGATTTGCACTCTACCTTATTAAAGAAAGATAAAAAGGGTATGTTGGTCATTTAGCCCACAATTTTAATGGCATACTTGTAATTTAACCTAGCCCTTAGGTTTTGCTAATTAGATTTAGGGTTTTTTAATTAGGGTTTAAAATAGAAAATTATGGTTTCTAAATTACATTAGGGTTGACAAATTGAAAATTAGGGTTTCCTAATTATATACCATCTAATATATTACTTAACCTTAATCACATAAATACAAATATATATCATTCTTAAATACAATTTAAATTATAATTGTATTGATATTGAAATTCATATTTGAATTTCAAATTAGGGTTTATAAATTTAACATAAGAGTTTTCTAATGTTATGCTATAAGTGATCAACACTTAACATTACTCACATATTTCACATACTTATCATACTGAAATATAATTATAATTGTATTAACATTCAAATCCTTATTCAAAATCCAAATTAGGGTTTTGAACACTATCCATCGTAGCTTTCCTTCTTAGTCAACTTATAATAATTAAATTGACTAACCTGCTTAATTCATAACGCATATATTCCAAATATTACGGATACCAATATTTATAATAATTAATAAAATAAAAAAAAAATCATTCGTAAAAATATACATATAATTTTCTAAAAATTCATGTTCTTTGCAAGTCGGGCTGACGACCCTAAAACAAGCGCTTATTGGGAGACAACCCAAGTTTAATTTTTTAGTTTTTGGTTTTGTTTTATTTCAGTAGGTTTCATAGTAGTTAATAAATCTGCATTTATTTAGGATTTAATAAAATTGTTTCTATCGTGGTTCTATAAGTTATTCAAATCAAATTTAAGTGTCGTGCCCAATTTATTCCATGTGCCTAGCCTATTCTCCAAACATAGCGAACAAGGAGGAAGATTGCTATATTTTTGGGGAAGTCCTTTACTTTACTTTTTCCTATTTCAGCCATTGAGGACAATATCTAGTTTGGGGCATTTTAGTGTCGTATTGCATATAGTTAGTTATTTATATTGTAGTTCATTGTTTTTACGTGTTAGCATTGTGTTTCTGCATTTAGTGTGCATATTATACACGACAGTACTTGCATATTCATATATCTGTTGAATAAGTATGTGTTCATATAGTATAATTGTATTTTTGCATGAATCTGTGTGATCGGTTGGTGTGGTTTGAACAGAATTGATAATTGGTGCTTTACTCTAAATTGAGTCATGATGATAATCTAAGTTTGTCAAAAGCTTGTGTAACTGATTAGCACGTAGATTTGCTTATTTTAACTGATTTGGATCAAATGAGTTAATAATTATCTTCTAGGGGAAAATTGAACTTCAAATGTTAATGACATCTGTAAATGTTGACATAAAGGCTAAAATGAACTAAATAAACAAGTTTGGCGGAATCTATGGGGCATAAAAAAGAGAAAAAAGAAAAATCAAGAAAAATCAAGAAAAATATTTAAATATGCATTATTATATTGACTTGTTTGGTTCTGTGGCCTTTAATACTCGGATAAGTAAGCCCTAGGGGTGTCTCTACACCCAGCGCCCTAAAATCGTCTGGTTTGGGAGTTGTTGGTCGAAAGTTTGCTAAATAGGTAGTTCTAAAAAGCCTAAAAGAATCAGACATTGCACAGTCAAATGTTAGCACAGGTGGAGCGTAACACACGTGAAGAAATAAAGTATGAATAAAACTCTATATGGACCCTCGAGCTTGGTAAACATGTGGTTTTGGCTGGAATTATTGTGTTTACAGAAATAGTTGCTTTGAATGGTGAGTTTTTCCTCCTAAGAAGTAAATTATGAAATCCAGTTTGATCTGTAGTTGGTTGGAGCTAGTAAATGATCACACACACACACACTGCAAGGGTAATGATGGGTTTAGATTTCCAAATTGATTCCATTTATTGGTTTGCATTGATAGGATGTTCTGTTTGAGTTTCTTGAGGATATCTCACAGGCTTGTTATTAATATTTATATTGATTTGTTGTCAGATTTATAGGATTATAGAGTATAATTCATATTTGCATCATGGTTGTTTTTATGTAGTATAACATTGTTTTGTTTTGTTTGAGGACAAGCAAAGATTTAAGTTTGGGGGTATTTAATAGTGGGTTTTATACCCAAGAATCGAGTGCATTTGAGCTTAATCTTTTAGTTGGTTTTTAAGCGTTGTGTGTGCATTTCATATATTTTATGTTATTTTGTAGCCTATGACACGACATTAACATGAAGAAGCAAGAAAAACAATCAGGACTTCTTTTGGAGAACAATATTCAAGCAAATGCAAGAAAAGAAGGTTGAAGGGCTTTTAATGCAAAATTAGATGCATGTTCTTGGTTTGGGACTTGAATTTTATTGTAGATCTACTTCTTATCTTTTTGGAACACCTTGAAACATCCTAATACGATTTCGGATGCGAGAGTTATGGCCTTTTTATCATCAGAGATCAAAGCTCAAAGTTGTCATGCTTATAATTTACATAACAGTCACTTCAAGCCTAATATCGACCTTGATCCAACCTGTATCTCTCAATTCTCAAAGAATAAAAGTTGTAGATATCGTCAAGATCCTAGATTTGATAAGTAGTAGGCCTCGTAACTCCTTCCGGATCAAAAGTTATGGCCATTTTACCAAAGAACGTCGCAGTAGAAAATTGACCAGCATGGGGCGCGCTAGACCATCAGATTTTCTTCAACTGTAGTGCGGGACGCACCCAAATTAGCCTAAAAGTAGCGCTGGGCACGCCAGAAGGCGGAGAGAGAGCTGATTTGGGTGTTATGTTGTCCAATTTGAGCTAGAATAGGATTGTTAGTTGCCTAACTTGGTAGGGTTTCCATTAGGACTATAAATACTTGATTATAACTTGGATTGGAGGGACTTCTTCTAGAATTTGGACTACAAATCATTGAGAGCCATCTTGTGGAGACATGGAGATTTCCATTAGAGAACATTGAAGGCAGAGATTGAAGCTTGGAGATTGGAAATTCCTCGACAGAGTTTTTCTCCTTCTCTTAATTTCACTATCTGTACTTATGATGTTATTTAATTTTGATCTTCTTATTTCTATTATGATGATGAACTAATTTCCCAATTAGGGGTACAATGAAACCTTTTGCAATTCAATAATTTAATTATCAATATTTTCACTTGTTGATCCTATTGTGTGGATTATTATATTTTGTGCTTAATCTATTAACTGTCTAGCTAGCAATTAATCTGATATCTTTGATGGAATTGAAAGAGGAAATCTTAGATTAGATCTGAATATAATAACACATGTATTTGTTGATTCTTGTTAAGGATAACATAACAATGTATGAGACGAAAGTACTTATATGTCATGCGTAACTATGTTAGGCGTTTGTGCTTAATAAATCTATTTTAAGTGTCTTGCACGAAAGTAGCAAAATAACTGAAGTAGGTCTTTTTATAAATCATTGACAGATGTTAATAAATTGATAGGCAATCCTAGTTGGCAACTCATTGGATTAAATAAGTGAAAATATGGTAAGGAGATTATTGTAAAGCAATTGAGGAAATTGTATTCCTATGTTTTTATCATCTAGTGATCAATAATTGTTAGTTAATTGATTTTTATTTTCTTTTAATCAAAACAATTTCACAAATCAATTAGAGTGACTGTTTAAGTGAATTTGAATTGATAAAAACTTGTTAATTAGATTAATTGTTAGTAACTATTTCGTGTGGGTTCGACACTCTTCTTACTTTTTTATTACATAAATCAGAGAACAAGGAGGTTTAGCTAGAAGCTATCCTTGGCAACTACTTCTTCAAATGTTTACTGTTATGGCTTTTCCAGATTTCTTAGCTACTATATTATGTTTCCCTTTTGGAATCAGTTACTATCAGTTGACTAAAAGAATACTATAAGCCATTTGTCTCACTTTAACTCACTTCCTTTCTTTGTACACAAAATTTAAGAGAGCAAGTTTTGTAAAATTTAATTGAACTTTCAAATCTACGCTTCCCAATGGGCTCTGTCAGTCCCAATTAAAGAGTACTCTAAAATAAAAGGTAACTGGGCAAAAATGTTACCATGGATTCATAAATTTTTTCTTTCTGATCACACAAATTCTGAAGCCTTGTTTTCTTATTTATGATCTATCTATTAGAATTTCTCTATATCTATGAAATTCAATTTCATTTCTTTAGTGTAATAAATTGATAACTGGTGTATATATATCACAGGAACGTGTATCGAACATCGTTTATAACATTGTTAATGGAATTTGTCATCCTACAAGTGACCAAACTATTGGTGATGGAGGAAATATTGAGGGCTTGGTAACCAGGTAGGACTAGTTAACATATATATGTTAACATCATAAGCTCCAAAGACAGCGAGGACATGGTTACTGATGTAGAGAATTCCCTCCATCAAATAACTAGTTTGTTCCTCAAAGTGAAATGATATTCCAAGACTTTTTAAGTTATTATTTAGTAACAGTGTGATGCATATATCTAATCTATTCTTTGTTAATTAGTGTGCCATGTATTATAGTTTCCTTCATCTTTAGTTTCTCTGATGCATGTAAATGTGCTCCCCTAATTTAAGTTGCCAGTTTTTGTTTCTATTGAGATTTTGGTAGAGCAAAATGGAAACCTAATTGCAATCCTTCCTCTATCGAGCAGATGGTTTATATTTTTATTGTTGTGGCCTATCAAATGTGGGCATTTTTTGACTTGTGCAGAAATAGGGGAGTTTTACTTTTACCAGCTTCTTTGATTATAATTACAACTCTCTAGCCTGTTTGATCAACGCCATTTACTTTTCTAGTTAGCAAAAATATTTAAACACGTAATTCTAACTGAAATTTTTTTTTGTTTATTTTTTATGGAGGGGGGGGGGGAATTTCAAGGGTTTTATGTATAAGGACTTTACTGATTATCGAGGGTTCTATGCATAAAAAGGATCAAATTTTCTTAAAAGATAAATAACAGATGTCTCAAAAGTTTCAGGTCTAATATGAGGGACAAAGGAGAGGGAATTGGTAACTATTCAGCATACTGCAGAGGGTCTAAAATCTGAAAATCAAATAAGTGTGTTCTTTTTTGCCAACAAGAGGCGGAACTAGGGGCGGTGAAGGGCGATTTCCCCGATAAATTTGGGACGCCATGACGCCAGGGGAGGCGGTCACGGGTCAAAGCGGTGGCGGAACTAGGATGGGGGCGGGCGGCGGCAGCACCAACGCGTAACTCGTGTGGAGCTCCGGTCTTCACCTTCCTCTTCTCCGACAGCGACTCTCAGACTCTGCAGTTTGTTTGTTTTTTACATGAAACGACGTCGTTTCATTTTAAAAAATAAATAAATTGGTGTATGGCTTCTTCAGTACTCTTCACAGTTTCACACTTCACATTCTTTTCTTCAGTACTCTTCTCTTCACATTCTCTTCACAGTTCACACTTCACATTCACTGCTCTTGCCGCCTACCGGCTGCCGTCCGTCACCGCTTGGTTTAAAAAATTTTACCCCCCTACAAAAAGGTTCTGGTTCCACCACTGCTTACCAATCCGGCCATCTTTTTGCAGAGCAGTTCTTTCCTAAATAAGTGGTAGCCACTACTATTTAAGTAAAGCAAACTTTTTATAGTTTTCCTTTTCCATTTCTCATTTTAAGTTTAATATGTTTTTGTCATTGCATATGATTTTGATTCTTATGGTGTCCTTTTCGATCCTATAAGATGACTTGAGAGTAGAACTTGAGATGGATCCGAAGTTGCCAGCAGTTTTGTTGATGGGAGGTGGTGAAGAGATGGGTCCTGTGAAGAAAACTGACAAGGCTCTTGGAGAATCTCTGTTTGATAAAGAAATTGGGAAACCAATTGGGTAATTGATCATCATATGTGGGCGTAATAAAGTTTTAGCTTCTACACTAGAATCACTTGAATAGAAGATTCCGGTTAAGGTAATCACATTTTCTTTTGCGTTGTATTCTTCTCAATGTTAAAGTTGAACTTGTCTCAGTACTAAAATTCTTTAGTTTGTTTGACCCAATTCTTCTCTGACCAATTCCTTTCTGTCTCTTTGTAATCTGGATCTCTTTCTTTCGATTTCATTTTTCCCCATCAGGTAATGAATAACCTGAAAATTTGTTTCAAAGTGCTACTAATTTTGAAATCTGAAAATGTTGGTATAATTTCTCTATATTAACCGGGAAACTGACCTATGTTACTTTCAAGTTCTTAGTGATTTTGTGAAGCCCCCAAATTCGGGTACTTGAAACCCTAATTCAGTGCTTCACGATATCAAACATTCAACCTATTATAAACTTAAACTTAGTAAATTTATTACATCAAAGTCAGGTTCGTAGACCTTTAAGTACTTGTTACATGATAGTTTAATATTTACAGACATGTACATTATCTATTACATCAAATCCCTGCTATTCTGTTACTTTTCCTTCCCCCTTGTCCCTTCCAGACCCTTCTGCTTGAGTCTGCTCAGCTGAAAACATTTATAACAAAACAAGTATATATGAGCATTCAATTGCTCAGCAAGTAATAATATTCTTTAAGGGCTCAACAAGAATAAATGTTTTCTTTGAGGCATGCTTTGACAATGAATCAAAACTGTAAAGCAATAAATCTTGAATCATTCACATTTCTATAATATCATAAAAATTTGACTAACTGAGAGGTCATAAGATTATGAACATATTTTTTTTATTTTCTTAAAAAGGTTCAATAAAAAATTTTATCTGTGAATCGGCTTATCTTACGAGCACGAAGGGTGATCAACCCTTTATACACTGTATTGATCAATACTATCTCATCTAGAACAATTTTCATGTTCAACGTCACCACTCCCAGGGTGCAATAAAAATATCTCATTTCAGGGTATGTTCATTCTCAGTTTAGAATCCAAACTACAACAATATAGCTGGATAGCTTAAATCATGGCACAATAATATTTCAAGACTTATTATAAAGTAATTGACATATTTTACATCTGTGTCTGCCTAGAAGAAATGGCTCAAACTTCTTTACAATCTGCTCATTCATATTGAATTATACATGAAAATACATCACCCAATCTTTTGAAGCTGATTGGAATAAAAAGGTTATTTAACCTTATATTATTCATAAATAATGAAAGACATTTCAAAATTTAGAGAACCTGCCCATATATGAATAATCTTAGAATACTTGCTCAATAAAGAGTAAGATTTAGATACTTGCCTTATTTATAAACTATTGGTACAATTTTAGCTTAACTTGTGTATTCTCATAGATCCTACACAATTATTTGCATTTACAAGCATATTAGCCAAATAGCCAAGTCATATAGCTTGTATGTTCACATATCACATAATCACAGTGATCATGTTTTTAGTTTATGTTTCTATATTTGACATATTTTATACATTTTTCAAATACATCATCCATGTTCTTACAATAGCAAATTCTTTCTTTTATAGGGTGTGACTTATTCCCAGTTCATAACCCTTATATGATTTTAGTTCATATTTCTCTTCTTCTTTCTTGTTATAAATACACTTTGTAATCTTCTTTATAACTTAGGTATTCAAGGTGAATACGTAAGGTTTCTCAAGAATTAAATATGGTTGTATATCATAAGGGTAGAACTTTAGTTTCCAAGTTGCCTTAATCCTCTACATCTTTACTTTTGTATACATAAGTGTTAAATACTCTTATTTTTTTGTTATAGCTGAAATAGTCTCCTTGTTGACTAAACGTGTCTAGCTACCTTCTCTGTTGTACTAATAGTTCTCTAGCATTGCTTATTTTAGCTTAACAGCCCCCCAATAACTGACCATGCTAGCAGCCAAGCTTGGCTTGGCCCCGTGAGGCTTGGCTAAGCTTGGCGTGGCCTCATGTGGCCCTACGACCCCAAACTCAGCTTATCTACCCAACAGCTCCTTGATAGGCTTTAATGGTTCACTTAGTTTAATAGTTCCATGTTTACTATTCTTTTTTTTAAAAGGTAAGATATTAGACTATATTTGGAAACCAAAGAGGGTTCCAAAATTCTCTGATGAATGCTTTTACATTGATGTTTCTAGCCCATTGTTGCTTGATGGCGTGACCCTTGCCCATGCTTTGAGAACAATTTATTCCCTAGTTCCATGTGAAGTTTTGACATGCTACTTTTGATTCAATCCTTGTTATGTTTACCTATTAGCTAGGCTGTGAGAAAGACTTGCAACAACTCAATCTATTACACTAGCTATGGTTCCTGCTCAAGCCCAGCCATCCCTGCCCTTACATCATGACATAAAGTATAATATAATAATTATTAGCAACTAGTAGCATCACTAGTGTTTTGACTGAAAAACCATCAAGAGTCCTAGCTAGTGCCTCTTAAGGCCCATCGCTACTATTATTCTTCTTTATGACTCACTTCTTCTTCTTTGTTTTGCGTGAAAAATTTCTTCTTGATGGGCGTGTGTGCTTCTATCTTGGGCCATATTTGGCTTCATATATGGTAGCTTATTTATAACTTATTTCCAGAAATTTATAGATGATATACCCACCTTCTAAGTTAACTCACAAATCGTAGCCATTGAATTACATTTGCAAACCTACCGCAACCAACAGTATTTGTCGATCTGTTACTTTCTATGCAAAGTGAGAACCCTTTCTTTTTCCCTGTGTTTTGTTGCACTTTATTCCCCTCATTCTTGACCCTCTTATGCTAAGTGTTGGGTATTACATAACTTATATTTATTCTTATTGCAGAGAAGTGCTACATAAGCATATTTAGTAGTTTAATTGTGCCAAACTAGAGCTCAAGGAAAGCCTCAACTGTTGCACACTATATTTTGAAAAGAAATTGAAAATGTCCAATAAACCGGTCTGTGTAGAAGCACTCTTCTTAATGAATAAGTCTTGGCAGACACTTTCAATTTTTTTTTTGCTTGTGACTCCCAAAAAATGTATACTATTTAATCCAACAGGAATTTTTACAAAATACAGTGTTATAGGTGTGATTTGGATACATATAAGAAAATAGGGTTGTACAGACTGTATAACCCTATTTTTGTATATGTATCCAAATTATACCTAAAACACTATATTTTGTAAAAATTCCTGTTAGAATAAATAATATACATATTTTTGGGAGTCGCAAGTAAAAAAAAAGAAAATTAAAAATGTCCAATAAACCGGTCTGTGCAGAAGCACTCTTCTTAATGAATAAGTCTTGGTAGACATTTTTATTGGACATTTTCAAAAAAAAAATTTGCTTGTGACTCCCAAAAAATGTATACTATTTATTCGAACAGGAATTTTTACAAAATATAGTGTTTTAGGTGTAATTTGGATCATATATAAAAACAGGTTGTATAGACTTTATAACCTTATTTTTGTATATGTATCCAAATTATACCTAAAATACTATATTTTGTAAAAATTCCTGTTAGAATAAATAGTTTATATTTTTTGGGAGTCACAAGTAAAAAAAAAATTGAAAATGTCCAATAAACTTGTCTGTGTAGAAGCACTCTTCTTAATGAATAAGTCTTGGCTGACATTTTTATTTGACATTTTCAAAAAAAAAATGCTTGTGACTCCTAAAAAATGTATATTATTTATTCCAATATGAATTTTTACAAAATATAGTGTTTTAGGTGTGATTTAGATACATATTCAAAAACAGGGTTGTACAGATTGTATAACCCTATTTTTGTATATGTATCCAAATTATACCTAAAACACTATATTTTGTAAAAATTCCTGTTAGAATAAATAGTATACATTTTTTGGGAGTCACAAGTAAAAAAAATTTGAAAATGTCCAATAAATCGGTTTGTACCGTCGTTTGCATATACAGCCTCGTCGTTTGGTCGAGGACGAGGAGGAGGATGTACCGTTTGAGGTTCCTGCTCCTGTTGTACGTGTTCCCCGTAAGGAATTTCCAGGTATTTAAGTGGCGAACCTAGATCTTCTAGGTGACTTAAGTAGGCATCCTTCAGTATACCTGCACGCAAACGAGGTATGAAGTTAGATCTTTAATCTTCCTTATTTCCTATTAATGAGGAGTCAAGGATTCTAATGTTGATCTGCATTTGATGTAGGTTCTCGGCTTCACACAGCCTCGAGGGAACTGGTTTAGCATCCACTCTATGTATCAAGCCTTGCATGATGACTACAAAGCGATCGTTCATGGCTGGGGATTTGGGATGTTCTTCTCCATTATACCCCGTCGTTGTCCCTGGGGTTACCTCAGGGCTTTGTCTGAGCGATGGTTTCACCAGACTCAGTCACTCCATTTGTTGGATTGTGAGGTGATTATGACGCCGATGGATTGGCGGTTTATCACAGGTATGGAGTTTGGAGGAGAGCCAATGCCTTGCACGACGGATATCGCCCCTACTGCCGTCGGATCCTTGTTGGGAGTTCCGGCGGAGGCGTTCAAGGGCAGGACTGTTCGTACAGGTCCTTTGAGCGTAGATGCTATGAACGGGATGTTGAGTGAACCCATACCCGATGATGTGATAGTCAGGGATCGCATTCTTCGGCGATTGTTCTGATGATCATTAGAAATTTGCCATAGCAGATAATTCCTCTACGGTGTCCTTCGCTTTGATCAGCGCCACTCGACTCGTGGACCGTATAGGAGAGTATGATTGGGGTTCCTACACCTTTGCCTACTTCCTCAGGGGAATGCACATGCGATCGCAGGGCTTGACCGAGGCGTGGTTAGGATTCTACCCATTTCTGCTGGTGAGTGTTTCTCTTGTCTTTTCCCATGTATAGGTTAAGAGTGTTGACTGATAGCAAATGTTTGCCTTTGTGTTGGCAGTTTTGGGCCTATGAGAGGCTTCCCTGTTTGCGTCCTGTGAGCGTGTTAGGTTTAGACACCTATCCACGAGGATGAAGATGGCATCATTCCATACTGGCGGAGGTCCCTGATTCTTTGAGGTTTCACTCATTGTCGCTTCTGGTGGAGCTATTGATGACCAATGTCATCACACGTGGATTCCCTACTCTGAGAGAGAATTTGGGAGTTGGTTTTGAAGATGGGTACCCATTTGGAGTTGAGTATGTCATTTCCACCATGAGATTCCTCTCTTTCTGAGATGGAAGATGGGAGCTCTACTTGGAGGCGTGTTATTAGGAGCACTACAGGAGAGATCCGTATGTCGATCTTGCCTCCTGCCAGGCGTTATTGGCCTGTTCCAGCATTGGTGGATCCCTCGTACTATTGGAGCTCAGACCCGCGCCACACAGTTTATGGGGGATATGGTTCCAGGATCCTTGATGATGATGGATTGGCTAGCCTATGTCAGAGATCCGACTCATGTGACACAGATTGACTCAGCTGCTGGACCGATCACATCTTTTCATTCGGCATTTGGGCAGAGATCCTGTAGAGGTAGATACTTTTGATCCTTCCAGCTCTGGTGCTGGTCCCTCAGGTGACCCATATGGATTTGCTGGTGCAGATCCTCCCCTGTATTGGCCTGACATCCCTGTAGATAGAGATCCAGTGACTCAGGAGGAGTTACATCAGGTGGACAGGATCGATGATGTAGACATCGACACTATTAACTTTTTCTGATGTATTTCTCGTTATCTTTTTTGATAGGCCTCTGTTAGCTATTGGGTAGCTTCGCCCCATTCTCGATATATCTTTTGACAGAACTCACATTGGATGTTGGGTAGCCGCCCCCATTTCCTGTATTTTAGTTGTGCAGAGATGTATTAGATGATGATATACTTAGGAATGTATGTACGCTTTCCATTCCTATATCATATTGCCATCGATTGTATCATGCATGTTATTATGTTATGCATATGTATGTATGTCCGAGATATTCGACATTGACCTGGATGGTCTTATGACACGGCCGTCTGAGATGTCTTCTTGATAGTTAGTCAGTATGGATCATACCCCACCATTTGTGGTGGTAGTTGGTATCTTGATTCATGGTATGTTAGTATATCACCATCGACGTGGTGATCGTAGATGATTCTTTGTAGCATACTATGACCCTGTTGATGTTTGAGTTCCCACGAGTTTGTAGAGGGTATGCTAGAGCATTGGAGTGCGGGATAGAGCGGTATTCCGATTCGGGACCCATGAGTTGACTCTACTTTGGAGGAGTATGCACGGTTAACGATGCTGCCACTGGATAGACCTTGCGTGCACATGGTGATGGGAGACATGAGTAGACAGTTCATGGCTCTTACAGGATTGAAGCGCAGAGTGGTACATGACAAAATTACATCCGGCCACATGATATCCCAGTGTTTCCTGTTTGACAGGTTTGGCTCTGAGGACAGCTATACATGGCATTCCGGGGATTTCACCACACCGGAGGACCATTGGCGTTCAGCCAGAGTAGATGTACTGCTTCTATGCGTATTATCATACGTCTTCATGCCGCGGTACATGGATGAGCTAGATATCGGTGTCATCATGGCAGTGAGAGCACTCAGGGAGGGTCATACCATCATCTGGAATGATTATTGCGAGACTACGAGGTCGTCACTACATCTTGTTTGCACTTATCCGGCGGGGAGTGTTCACGAGTAGCTTCGGTCATCTTTGTATGTGTGGTTTATGTCACACTTGAGACCGATTGGCACATTCAGACGGCATGGATTTTGTTTCACCCATGATATAGCCATGACGTATTCCTTTCAGCCTGCGGAGTGTACATATGTTGTATCTTGGTCAGCTTTTCTGGCAGGGATTGGAGATCTGTTTGCTATATTGCCATGTTCAGGGCTTAGCTCACCCTAAAGCTTCATTACTCATGCTCTGGGCATGGATTATCTCCCTCTGGCTGGTTTGAGGGGCATGATCACTTACCACCCATTGGTCGTCATGTGTCAGTTTGACCAGTTTTAGTAGTTTCATCGTTTTGAGGGGGCAGTGAGTCAGTGCTTCGCATCACACCATTTATCAACGGAGGACAGATCCAGGTTGTATACCTGTTGGGATCAGCGAGAGCTGGCTGAGTTTTCTATCAGTCATCCAGGTTGTTCTGCAGAGTGTTCCGCATGGATGGAGCGAGATCATGTCGGTGCGGCGATATCCACAGTGTAGGGGATTGATTCTGACGATGAGGAGCCTATAGAGGAGGTTGTTATTCCCATCGATGATTTGACTGCTGGGTTTCCAGCATTTGTGATGGATTCTCCCACCCCGAGTACCACTTTGTTACTCGATGTCCCAAGACAACATTTGGGCGAGCTTACATCGATGACCTATGATAGAGATCAGGCTAGGGCCGCGATGTTGACAGCTCTTGATGAGAGAAACGCCGCTCTGTTAGAGAGGGACGAGGCTAGATCAGCCAGGGATGCATTGATTGGGGAGCGGGATGCCGCTTTATCTGCGAGGGATGTGGCCATCGCAGATAGTACTTCCCTTAGATCCCAGATGACTGTCAGTCTTGCCGACATGAGTGCTTACATTGATGAGCATTATGCCACCATACAGTTAGCCTCTGATCCGCTAGCTCGTGTAGATGCCATTGGGCAGGAGCTTGCAGCGTTACCTCCGTCTTCAAAGAGGGATGCTATGTTAGATCTGATAGTCCGCATACATATAAATCTGTAGATAGCTTTGTTTTTTCCTGCACAGACTAAGCTTAGCCATTTTGTCATGTACAACACATATGTATATATCAAACAGCATTATGTATAGCAGGGAAATATATTTTGATTTATTTCCCTTTTATTTATGCCTTGATATTTGCTTGTTTCTTCAGGGCCTTGTGATCTTAATGCATTCTGGACTTATCCTTGATAGATGGACATTAAGACGTCGCAAGATCTCTCAGAATGGATCATTGATTTCTATAAATCCCTACCATCTTTGGTGTCTTGGGACTGGTATCTGTATGGAAAAGTGGAGAGGAGGATGGTTTCTTCCTCTCTGAGATTGACCTCACCACAAATGGTCGCTAGTACTTCTATTTATGAGAAGCCTAGTTAATTCCATCTCTTATGGGTTGGTATTGCTCTTTGAGGCACGATCGCAGCTTAGATGGTCACCAAATCTTCTATTTGTGAGAAGAGGTTGGGTAATTCCATCCCTTTGATCTGAAACCGATGAAATGTGGCAAATTAAAGGTTGATCCCAGTACCGTGTGACAAGTAATTTTGTTCTGGTAGGGGTTAGACTGAACCATGAATGGCTGCCTACGTACTCCTATTGAAGAGGAGATCAAGTCTGCGTAGTTCGAACTTGGTGTAAGAGGTTCAAAGCTGAATGTGAAAGGCAGATGGGCGTAGGAATGTTTTTATTGTTTTTGTATAGGAAGGACAGAAATGTTTTTGTTTTTTTTATTTTTATTGCAACCGGGCCATATAGAATATGGTTGCCTACGTACCCCCAGGTATCAGGGAGATCAGGTCGACGTAGTTACGCCCTCGGAGACGAATTACGGTGAAGAAGAAGCGTGAATCCCATGTGCGGAGGCTATCTTTGCGGGGAGAAGAAAGTTTAATCCCATAATGGGATATAAAGCGCAAGTGTGGAAAAAGTTTGATCCGTCTTGAAGACAAAGCGCAAGCGTATAAAAGTTTAATCCGTCTTGAGGATAAAGCTGCGGTGTGAAAAGTTTAATCCGTCTTGAGGATAAACGCAAATATGAAAGGTTCAATCCGTCTTGGGATAACAAAAAATTGTGAAAGGTTAAATCCGTCTTTAGGATAACCGAAATTGTATGAAAGGTTTGAAATGAAGTGAGACCAAGCTGCTGGTTTGAAGTGTATGTTTCCCTGAGGGGCAGAAGAGTATGCAAAAAGGAGGGGTTCAAACCCGGAACGACTGGTGATTTGATGATCAAAACCAGGATGTTTATTTGATGGTAACTTCAGACATAGTACCGTTTCACGGTGTCCGAGTTGATAAGCTGTGGAAATTCATCGCCATCCATTTCCTGCAACCTGGGAGCACCTCCTGTCAATACTTCTTTGACAATAAATGGGCCTTCCCAGTTAGGAGCGAATTTTCCCTTAGATTGATCTTGGTTGTCAATGATCTTCTTCAAAACCAAGTCATGTTGTTTGAATTGCCGTAGTCGAACTTTTCTGTTGTAGGACCGTGCGATCCTTTGCTGATATAACTGACCATGGAAGATAGTCGCGGTTCGCCTTTCGTCTATTAGAGACAATTGGTGATACTTGTCTTGTACCCATTGGTCTTCACCCAACTGAGAATCCATCAATACTCTGAGGGATTCCATTTCCACTTCTATGGGGAGCACTGCTTCCATCCCATAGACAAATGAGTAGGGGGTTGCCCCAGTGGAAACACGCATAGAAATTCTGTAGGCTAATAAAGTCAGAGGCAAGAGGTTAGGCCATCCTTTGTGATTGGCGGACATTTTCTGCATGATCTTTTTGGTGTTTTTATTAGCCGCCTCAACAACACCATTCATCTTTGGACGGTAGATGACAGAGTTGAGGTGTTTGATGTGGAATTTTCTGCATAACTCCATCATTTTGTTGTTGAGGTTCTTAGCATTATCTGACACAATGACCTCTGGTTGTCCATATCAACAAACAACATTATTTTTGATGAAAGCAATGATGACTTCTTTAGTAACCTTGGGAAAGGAGGCTGCTTCTACCCATTTGGTGAAGTAGTCGATCATGGTGAATATAAATCGATGTCTATTACTGGCTTTGGGCTCGATGGGCTCGATGGGCCCAATCACGTCCATTCCCCACATTGAAATGGGCCATGGCGAACTCATATTGTGGAGTTCCCTTGGAGGGGCATGGATAGCATTCCCATGAATCTGGCATTGATAACACCTCTTGATGTGATCATCACAGTCAGCTTTGAGTGTAAGCCAATAATGTCCCGTTCTGAGAATTTTCTTGATAAGTAGAGGTTCACTCATATGAGTGCAACATACTCCACCATGGATCTCATCCATGAGTCGCTGAGCTTGGTCTTTATCCAGACATCTGAGGAGACCTAATCCTGTATCTCTTTTGTAGAGTGCATCTCCACTCAAGTAAAATTTCATAGCAAATCGATGAATCCACCTCTTCTCAGTTAGGCTCGCCTCAGCGGGTGTAGATCCATCTCGTAGATACTCCTTGATGTGCTTATACCAAGGGTTATGGATGGGAGGTAGCTCATCCGATACTTCTCCAACGTAATTCCCATAGACTGGGGCTTTTTGTAGGGCAAACGTGATGTTTGGCATGTTTTCCTTGTTAGGTATGTAAACCAAGGAGGCCAACGTTGCTAATGCATCTGCAAAATCATTCCTATTACGAGGAATATGTAGAAAGGAGATTTCTTCAAACTCCAAAGCCATCTGTAAACTTGTCGATAGTAAGGCATCAAATGTAATTCTTTGGTTTGATAGATTCCTGTGGATTATTTGATTACCAATTCGGAATCCCCAAAGACAGTTAATCGCCTGATGCCCATTGAACGGGCAAGTCTGAGCCCCATGATACAGCCTTCATACTCAGCTGTGTTGTTGGTGCTAACAAACTATAATTTGACGGCGAAGGGATACTATTCCCCCGTATCGGATATTAAAACTGCTCCAGCTCCAGAGCCTTATGAGTTAACAGCTCCATCAAAATACATTCTCCACGTACGGCATGTATCGTACTGATGTTGTAGCTGAACTGTCATTACCCCTTCATCGGGAAAGTATATTTCTAAGGGTTTGTAATCCCATGCAGGTGCGACGGCCAGTTGATCCGTAATTCCTTGACCTTTGACAGATTTTTGCGTCACGTAGACGATGTCAAATTACTATAGGATCAACTTCCATCTGGACAGCCGACAATTCAGTATGGGCTTGCTGAACACATACTTGAGAGGATCCACACAGGATATGAGATGGGTTGTGTGACCATGGAGGTAATGCTGTAACCTCATGGAAGCCCATGCTAAAGCATAATAAGTCTTCTCGATCAGAGTGTACTTGTGTTCACTAATGCTGAATCTTTTATTGAGGTAATAGATAGCTTGTTCTTAGCCTCTATCGTCTTTTTGCCCCAGCATGCAGCCCATGGCATTGTCATTTATGGACAGGTACGTGAACAGGGGAACATCATCCCTAGGAGGTACCAAAACAGGAGCGTTAATCAGTTGCTCTTTGATTGTGAGGAAGGCTTTCTAACACTCATCATTCCATTTCATGGAGGAGTTCTTCCTTAACAATTTGAAGATTGGCACACAGGTTGCTGTGAGTTGAGAGATGAATCTGCTAATGAAGTTGATCCTTCCGAAAAATCCCCGTATTTCCTTCTCTGTCTAAGGAATGGGCATTTCCTTGATGGCCTAGATTTTGGTAGGATCTAGTTCAAGCCCTTTGTGGCTGACTAGGAAACCTAGCAACTTGCCTGACTTAACACCAAAGGCGCACTTGGCAGGATTCAACTTCAAGTTGTACTTACGCAACCTGTTGAAAAGCTTTTTGAGATGTTCTAAGTGGTCCTCCTCCTTCCAGGATTTGACAATGATGTCATCCAAGTAGATCTCTATCTCTTTGTGCATTAAATCATGGAAAAGAGCCATCATAGCTCGCTGATAGGTTTCCCCAGCGTTGATGAGGCCGAATGACAACCGTCTGTAGCAAAAAGTTCTCCAAGGCGTGATGAAAGCAGTTTTCTCATGATCTTCCTCAGCGACCATAATTTGATGGTACCTAAGAAAAGAAATCGACAAAGGAGTACATGCCTTATTGAAGCGGTGTTATCAATAAGAATGTGGATAAAGGGCACGGGAAAGCTATCTTTAAGGCAAGCTTTGTTCAAATCCCGATAATCCACGCAGACTCACACCTTTCCCCTGGTTTAGGCACGGGAACAATGTTGGATATCCACTCCAGATATGTAGACACCATGATGATGTCAGCTTGAAATTGTTTCACAATTTCTTCTTTGACCTTTAAACTCCACTCAGGTTTCAATCGCCTGAGCTTTTGCCTAACTGGCTTGAATCCTTCTTTAATGGGAAGGCGATAAAGAACAATGTCAGTGGACAAACCGACCATGTCTTCATGAGACCATGAAAACACATCCTGGAATTGGGTTAACAGTGCAACCATGTCATTCCGCTGATTTGTAGTAAGGTCTGAACCAATCTGGATTAGCTTAGGGTTGTCTAAGGTTCCAAGATTAAAAGAAGTGGTTTGATCAAGATTGGGTTTGAGTTTGTTTGTGACCCATTCCTTAATCTCTTGAGGTGTCTCAATGTCCTCTTGTATGTCCATCAAGTCTGAGTCCAACTTTGCATCAAAGTTACAGCCCTTGTGGAGAGAAGGCACTTCATCAGCAAGTACAGACACATCTAAATTCAGAGTCCTGAAACAAAATATGTTTTCACTTAATATATGCAATTGTTCGATCATACAAACGTGTTAGCATGTACTTGATAAAATAACTACTAATACTATAAAGGAAATCATGCAATTAAAGTTATCTACAGGGCAGAGGGATTTTACTGCCCATTTTACCCTTGTCGACCAATGCATGGAGTGCTGCTCCAATTATCGAGGGCAAAGTCCTGAAGGACTGCAGTGATGGAAGGATCGTCATTGTCCTCCTTTTCCCGAATGATAACCATGACATCTGGGCAATCATCGTCTGGGGTGTATCAGTTTGTATGTTCATCATGAACAATGACGCGGATGCCTGCCATCATCAAGGCAATGTCATGTTTATGTTTTCGCTCCTTTTCTTACGCTTTGGGATCAGGAATCAACACCTCTTTTGCTTTGATTGGCACTTGTTTTGGAAACAGAATAGCCACAACATGGGCTGGAACCTTTACTAGAGATTGTATCAACTCATACGGTAAATGTATATAAGATAGTCGTGCAGTGGAAACTTGAGGAACCTGCTCGTACTTATGAGGATTCTTGTGTTTGGAACTGGCAGAATAACCTAGTCCGGCGGTTCCAATTTGTCTGGACAATTGGATAGGGTGCTTAATACCCTGCTGATCTTTACCAAGCCCTTGTCCAGGTTAATGACCCAATAACATCATTTCTTGAGTGACTGACATAACCTCGACAGAAATCTTGGGTACAGGAAGTGGCGCTCCAATAGAATGGAATTGCGTGTTACTCACTTCCAGAGTATGGAAACTGGCCGGTTCAACTTCTGAATTGAAACTGATAATTGGTAGGGTTCCTTGTTCAGGACATTCTGGCTCAGCGTTGACAGTGACTAGACTGTTGTTGACAATGTATTTGAGTTGTTGATGTAAGGTTGAAGGAACAGCTCCAGCCATGTGTATCCATGGTCTCCCCAATAACAGGTTGTATCCTGAGTCTATCGTGAGGACGTGGAAGGATACATTGAATGTATTTGGACCAATCTCAATTGGAAATTCAATCTTTCTAATGGAATTTCGCTGGGATCCATCAAAAGCTCTGATGACCGTATGGCTGCTTTGGATCTGCTTGAGATTGATATTCATTTTTACTAAGGTGGCATAAGGATAGATATTTAGAGATGAGCCTCTATCTATCAAAACTCCTGCTAGCATATACCCAGAAGACAAAACTGCAATGTGCAATGGCTTGAAATGACCGGTCCCTTCAGGTGGTATGTCGTCATCAGTGAAGGATATCACATTGTTGTTGAAAATATGATCAACCAAATGTTGAAATTTTTCCACATCCACTGATTTTGGCAAATAGGCTTCTTCCAAAACCTTTAGTAAGACCTTCCGATGATCCTCAGAAGAGAAAACCAAGTCCAGTATTGAAATCTGATGTGGAGCTTCTCGCAAGCTTAAAACCACTTTGGCTTCATTGTGGCCCATAGTGCGGAGGAATTTTTCAATCCTCTCCATGGGCAACTTCCCCTTTGCTTCGCAAGTAGGTTTGATAACCCGTTGAGGAAGGTACAGTGGATTTTCCTTCGACACTGTAGTAGTAGTAGTATGAGACGTGGATCCTTCAGCTTCTCCATAATTCCATGGAACTTTGTGTAAGCTGACAACAGGATGTTGTGGTCTGAAAGGTAAAGAAATTGGCTCTGGTGCGGCCACTTTCAAAGGATTGTCAACTCCTTTGAGTTGAATTGGTTGTATGGGAAATACTTTGACAGTCTCATCATCCACTTCGGATATGACCGCTACTGATCCATTTCATTTGGTAGGACATGAATTCCCACCCTTGAGTTGCACAGTGTAATCGTCTGCTATTTGCAGGACACCGCTATCAATAAGATTCTGAATAAGATGGCGGAGTGCCCAGTATTCTTCTGTGCTGTGACCGCGAGAATGTGAATGATATTGACACACTTTATCAGGATTAAATCATCCTGAGCGAGGATTGATTAGAGGGAGAAGGAATGTAATTCTTCCTTCGTTGATCAACATTTGAAGTATCTCCTTCATTGATTATCCCAAATAGGTAAATTCCCTCTGATTGTCAAAATCCCGATGGGCTTTAGCACTTGCTCTCTTTGCAACCTTATCCTCCATAGCTTCGCTTTCTGAATGTGTTGATGGAGCATTCATAACAAATGGAAGGAGATAGGCATGCTCCTGCCTGATTAATTGGCGTGTGACTTGATGCTGGTGGGTCACCAGTTCTGCCAATTGCTCAATTTGTTTGCAAAGAGCTTTCATCTTTCATTCCATGGTAAACTTGAACTTTTCATAATCCCATTTTTCAACACTATCTTTGATGGGTTGGGATGATTCGCCATTAGAATTGGAACTTTGTACACTGCTCTCACTGATCATGTTGACCTCTTCTTCTTTGTGTTGAAGAAGAGGGTTGTCTTGAACATGAGGTTGATCTGGTTTGGTTACCACGATCTCACCGTTGTCTATCAGATCTTGGATCTTGTGTGTCAAGGCCCAACAATCTTGAGTCATGTCCAGGTGCTCCAGCATGATAAGCACACTTCCGAGTAGCATTGAAACCCCTCCCATTAGGGTTGGCTGGTGGAAAAAGATGTGTAATTTTCTTCTAAGCAGTCAGAAGAGCAAGAATGTTCTTGAGCAAGTCCCCTAAGGGTGTGAACGTTCAAGGTCGCTTTACTTCTCCATTTTTAGGCAATGGAGGGTTTGAAGATTGTGCTGGAAAAGGGGAGTAGTTTCTCCTCTGCATAGGCATGCTTTGATTGCCTTTTTGTCCTTGTAGTATCAAGGAAACATCCTCCTCTTTCTTTTTATGGACCCTCAAAGTTGTTTCCATAAGATCCGGATTTGGATGTGCTTTCGATAACGACTTTAAGAGTGGCTAGGTCTTGAATTTTACCTGACTTTAATCCCATTTCAGCCATCTCTTCGTGTTTGATCATTTCAGAGAATGGTTTTCCAATACCTGCTAGAAATCTTTCATAGAAAGGAGCTTCCTATAAATTTATGAAAGTCATGACCATTTCTGATTCTGTCATGGAAGGAATAACTTGAGCAGCAAGGCACCTCCACCTTTGAGCATACTCTCTAAATGACTCATTAGACTATTTCTTGACCTTCATGATTTGATACCGGTCAGGAGCCATCTGAGATTGAAAACTGTATTGAGTAAGGAAGGCGTGAGCCAGCTCTTCCCAACTATGGATCTTTGAGTTGTCTAATCTGGTATACCATGAACGGGCTTCTCCGGTCAGACTTTTCTAAAATAGCTGCATTCTAAGCTTTTCATTTTCCGCATAAGATCCAAGTTCTCCAATGAAAACCTTTAAATGTGTGTAAGGATCCCCTAATCCGTCATACTTCTCAAAATCAGGGTTCTTGAATTTCTCTGGATAATGAACACCAGGAAATATGAAAAGGTCTATATATGAAACACTGCTATGTGTTCCAATCCCTTTGAGACCACAGATAGTTTCCTCCATTTGGAGTACCTTCTTCCTGATATCACCGGTGTCTGGATCTCCTTTGAGTGGGTGTTTTCAGGGTCTTTGTTGGTTGTATCCAACTGAGGTTCTGGAATTGTTTTTTCCAGACCTTGAACTCCTCCTTGTGTAGAGGATTCTGTATGTATAGGTATCTTCGTACCCTGAGTAGACTGGTGTAATTCTTTCAGTAGAACAGCCAAGTCTGTGATTTGTTTACTCAATCCGTCAAATTCTTCTTGGGAAACAGGACTAGACTGTTTGGAAGAGGACATGATTGGTTGTAGGCTTGTGGCCTTTTTGGATTTTGAGCGGGTAACAGGCCCAATTGCTTCCCTACAAAAGACTTACATAGTTTAGTCTTAGGGTAATGAAAATGTTATCATAACATGTCCGTTTTAGGAATTTTATCCTGCAAAATCGGTGGTTAACATGTCATGCATGCACAGATATTCTTCATATTTTCCATTACATATGGATGAACATGGAATAAAATTACAAGTAAATACTTTTACAAGTAATTGAAAATGGAAAGCATGAAGAGACTTTCCTCCGCGTTTGGTTTATCAAAGGTTGACCTATCTTAGGGTTTCTTTCGTGGCTTTTTGGCATGAAGGTTCCCAGATCAAAGCAATATACTTGACGGGAAGTTAATCCGGTCTTTCAACTGGAGCGAATCTGGGTGGTGCATTTCCTGAGTCTCGCTAGAATTATTCTTCCTGCAAGTCCAGTAATCAAACACCGACAGGATAGCCTCCTGGTGGAGGAACCACACAACATACATTCACATACAACATGTCTCACCATTTATGCAAAATGATGGTAGGTGCAAAGCACTAATATCACAGATAAATATTTAGCAGTGCAGTAAGTAAGATGCATTCGTACTCATTCATCCGAAATGTAAATGCAACATTCACACACAAGCATATAACAATTTTGAAAAGCTTGAAATAGCGGCTTAAGCCCTCTTACTAGAGTCCCGAGCAAAGTCGCCACCTGTCGACGTCGGGATTTTTGAGTGTCCCTTTTCGTTACTTGTTCTTTGGTGTTCTCATGTTAATGTGAGATTTGTTTGAAAAAACAAGTGAAAAAGGTCCGACATGTATAATGTCGACGATTTGACTTTAAGAGTCGCCAGTTGGTGTATTTAACTGGTTGAACAATGCAACCGAAAAAGGTTTGCACATTGACCCAGTGATTTGACACTGCTAGACGGGTCTATGAAACCGAGATTCATTTTGGGTCCGAGGGCTTGATTATGCGGAGGGAAGGTGTTAGGCACCCCCCGACATCCGTGTTACCACGGTGACCGCCACTTCTCAAAGAAATTGTTATATGAATGTGTGTGTGTGTGTGTGTGGATCAATGCGGAATTTATTTGGAAGTAGTGCTTTACCTCGTTCGCACCTATATACATAGGGTTTGAATTTATAGAAAAATTCAGTTTTAAACAAGATATAGCAATGACGTTTTGTAAAGAGGTTTTTCAAACCACATGCTCAATAGTAATTGAGGTCTTTGATACTTCCATTTTATTATTAAATGTTAAACATTTGTTTTTTTTTTTTTTCAAGATGCGAAGCATTCTAGAAAAAAATAATATCTGGCGATCTTAGAACTCCTCATGGGCATATGACCATCATCAAGGAAATTGAGACATCGTAAAATAATGTACAAAACGCTTATAACGGTGAAAAATGTCCATCATGGGAACCGAATCTAGATTCAATTGGTGAACTCATGTGATCACATAATTCCTAGGCTCACATGATCTTCGCAATTTGTATGGAAAAGCGATGGCGATTATATATAAAGTTGTAAATATATATATACGAGACTTGATCAACCCACGAAGCAACTCCATGGGAGATCAGAAATGTAAATATATAAAAGCGATAAATATATATATATATGGACATGATCAACTGCCACGAAGTAAACTCCAGGCAGGACGAAATATAAATATATATATATATAAAAGAAGTAAACGCACTGGATGTAAATCCAGGCTCATCGGATATGTCCGATAACAATTATATATATGTATATATATAAGCAATAAATGCAATGGATGTAAATCCGAGGTTCATGGATATGTCCCACAACAATTATATATATGTATATATATATATATATATATATATATATATATATATAAGCAATAAATGCTCGGATGTAAATCCGGGCTCATCGGATATATCCGATAACAATTATATATAAGTATATATATATAAGCGAGTAAATGCTCTTGATGTAAAATCCAGGCTCATCGAGATATATCCCACTAATTATATATATATATAGTATATATATATATATATATATATATATATATATATATATAAAAAGCAGATAAACGCTCTCGGCATCAAGTTCAGGCTCAATCGAGGCATAACTTCGATAATGTTAGTCCATATATAAAATATATACATATATAAGTATATATATACAGACAGAAATGAAAACCACGGACCGAAGTCCGGGCATACGCACACAACACGACTCTCAATCACTACAAAAAACGGGCCTTTAGCAACGATTTTTCGGGCAACGATTTTATAAGTCATTGCTAAAAGTATATGTTTAGCAACGAAATTTGTCCTTCGTTGCAGATTGTGTCAGGCTTTCACTTTTTGCAACGAAATTCATAAGTCGTTGCAAAATTTCGTTGCTAATTCATTGGCGGGAAAAAAGTTCGTTAGAAATTCATTGCAAAATTTTTGGCAACTTGATTTCCCGTCATCATGGGCCACAAAAGTTTTTTATTGCTAAAAATGGGGCTTTAGCAACGATTTTTCAGGCAACAACTTTATAAGTCATTGCTAAAAGTGTATGTTTAGCAACGAAACTTGTCATTCGTTGCAGATTGTGTCAGGCTTTCACTTTTTGCAACGAAATTCATAAGTTGTTGCAAAATTTGAAAACAAAATTCGTTAGAAATTCATTGTAAAATTTCTAACCACTTGATTTCTCCTCATCGTAGGCAACGAAAGTTTTTTTATTGCTATATTTCGTTACCTAATATGAACCGCATTCATTGGCAACAATTTTTATTTTTGTTGCATATTTTATACAACTTTTTGCAACGACTATTAAAATATTGCCTTAAATTAAGATAATCCCAATAAGCATGTTTTTGTAAGATCATATTCGGTATTCGAAGAATTGTCAAAAAATATTTGTATTTAGTATTTAAAAATTATGTCCAAATGCGAAATATATTCGAACTTGTGACCTATCATTTGAAACTTCGGTCATTTGACCGCTGGAGCAACACAAGTTATCTATTAATATCTTGCAAGGATTAATATTTATATCAAAACATGAGATTTCCCCCATATATTCCTTTCTTCTCCTTCACTATATACCATTAATATAATATCGGGAAGTTATATACTACTACTACAATAATAATAATAATAATAATAATAATAATAATAATAATAATAATAATAGTAGTAATAATAACAATAAAAATAATAATAATAACAATAACAATAACAATAACAATAACAATAATAATAATAATAATAATAATAATAATTATTATTATTATTATTATTATTATAAATAATAATAATAATAACACTATAATTTCTTCTTATATATGTCAAATACTTACAAAATTATGATATTTATCTTACATATTCTTTAATTTATTTATTTTGCCTTGGAATATAGTATAAGTTATTCTTTTCAATTATCTTCTTCTTTTTTTTGAAAGAATTAATTAATGGGCGATTGAACACTTTTTTGATAAAAATTGGTAATGAAATAATTAAATGACACATCGATGATCATACATGATCAATATATAGAAGATTATAATGTAAATTAATAGCCAAGTTAATTAATTAGTTTTTTAATATTGGACATTTTAAAATAAGTAATAATTAATGCTATTGTTTCTCGAAAATCTACTACTTTTTTATTTTGTTAAAAAAAGAATTGATATAATAATTAGCGCTTGTGGAAAAAAGAAAAAAAAGAAGTCAAACAGGTCTTTCCATACTAACGATCTTATATATCACAGAATAAAATGACATACTAGCTAGTGTGTTATTATTATAAGATAATATATTTGTATTTCATGCATAAATTGTTGTACAAATTATAAAACGTATAACCATATATATATGGATCATATGTTATGTATGCATGAAGTAACTTTTATGTATACATTGAAAATCAATGAACTTTTATTTTTATAGTAACATTGTAAATAGCCACTATCTATTTTATTTTTATTATTTTTATTTATTTATTTATTTATTTATTTATTTATTATTATTATTATTATTATTATTATTATTATTATTATTATATCTTCTTGAGATTATATTAATGGTATGTAGTGAAGGAGAAGAAAGGAATATATGGGAGAAATCTCATGTTTTGATATAAATATTAATCCTTGCAAGATATTAACAGATAACTTGTGTTGCTCCAACGGTCAAATGACCAAAGTTCCAAATGATAGGTCACGGGTTCGAATCTATGTAGAAGTAATTTTTGGAAAAAATTCAAAAGACCTGCCACGTCAGCAGCGGACACGTGTCAATTTATAATATTAAATACCACGTTAGACTTGCCACGTGTGCCATGTAGGCGCCACGTGTGTCATGCACGTCAGCAGGTCAACGTACATGTGGCGCTTGGGGGTTCAAAGTCAAAATTTTTGAATAGAAAGGGGCTCAGTTTGCGTTGACCGGAAGAAAGGGGCTCAATACCCAAATATCAGAAAAGTTCGGTGGTCGCCTTTACATTTAACCCCACAATATAATAGGAAACCAGCTGGTGAAACCAAAACATCATAACTTGCGGGCTAAACCCAATAATAGTGCCCAAAAAACAATACCACAACTTCATAAACTTACAATAAATTCTCAAATTCGCAAACCAAATGCATATATGGTGTTCCTTTTTTCATATTCTTATTCCAATTAAAGTGATATATTATAATGATATCACTTAAAATTAATCAAATTATTATTATAAATATTGTCATTAAAATATGTCATATTTAAAATTTATCTAATAAATTATCTATAAATTTAGTTGTATTTTGCACTAGTTATTAAACTTATTTATTAAAAAATAAAGTTTAAGTTGCTTTAAATAAACTATAATGAAGAGATTTTATATCTAGTTGTTCTATTATATCAATAATTGGTGATTATCGAGAGCATAAGTTAAAAATCTACGAAGAGCTCTCGAGGGAAGTGTATACAAGTATTAGACTATATTTATTTACATCTGAATGAGTTTGAATTTGACCGAATAAGTCATTTCAGACTATTTATTTTACATTTTTTTAAACTCTAAATGATCCAGACAAAAAATTATGGCTAAATTAGTAAGAAGTAGTGCTAAATGATGTTTTTAATTGCATTTTCTCAGCCAAATTTTGTTATGTACAGATTGTGTAACGCCCCCAAAATTAGGTATACGTCACCCATCTTGAGTCGCCACTTACATGGTACATAAATTCAAATACAACTTACTAATATAAGCTGTCGTATAATATCTGACATAAACTATGAGTTTGAATACAAATATTGTCTACTAGATATTATACAAACTCAAAAGGAGTCCTCATTACAACTATTATCACACTATTTCACGTATAGTGAGGACTACTAATGCTATCCTCTCGACCATTACTTCGTTCCTCGACTCGTCCCGGTATGTTCTCATTTTCTCAAGAGAACGGTGAAAGAAAGGGTGAGCTCAACTAGCCCGATAAGAAATATTATGACTAAGATAATGCGAATAAATTATCATTAGCCTTGAACAAATGTTAAACCGATAAAATACAATAGACAACCAGTTTAATCTGCAATGAATAAGCAATCCATTAAAAGAGTCAAGTAGAGAATAAAGTCTACTATCTTTTAGGTTTTAAAAGGTTTTCATCAATTTTTATCACGAGACTCGACAATAAATAAACCACCACATTTAATCATCCCTGTACCTGCGGTCAAGGATTTTCATCAAATTATCAATGGTCATGACTATACCGAATCACCCCGGTCATAATCATACCAAAACTATCCATCAACGCATTACAAAACCCATCGAGGACTTTTGTCACATCATTTATATCAAGTCATGATTATACCGAATGATCCTCGGTCATAATCATACTAAGTTCATCTACGCACGTAAGCCAAAGATAACATAATATAACATGAGGATGATGACAATGACATAGTAATTCAATAAAACAAGTTCAAGAATTATTTAATCCATGAATTATTAACGTCCAAATTGTCAACATGATCTTTGTTTAAGAGAGTAAAATTCAAGAATGATCGAAGAATATTTCCATGAAAAGATCTTTGGATGAAACGCAAATATCGAGGATATTCTACTAATTTCATGGAGTATAGAAGTCAAAGTTTTAACCAATTGGGTATAATAAAGAATGGAATAACAAAAGAAATCACCATGCATGCGGTTGCTTGGCGCAGGCAGTTATTCCAACGTAATAATAATAACGGAACCAGTCGGTGAAATTCACACAAGCAGGATGTTCAACAGAAATAATAAAGATGGAACCCGGATCCGGTGTAAAACACACGATAGGATATTCCAATGAGAATGATAAAGACGGAACCAGTCCTGTGTAAAACACACGATGTGGATGTTCCAATGAATAATAAAAGCGGAACCAGGTCCCAAAAAACACAGACATGGATGTTCCAATGAAATAATAGAAGAATGTCACCAAGTATAGGGTAAATCGGCATTATCTGAGTTATTCCAATGTAATAATAAGCAATGGAATAACATAAGGATTTCACCAAGTATAGGGTATCTGGCGTGTCTGAGGTTATGTATAGGGTATGCCACTTTTACGAAAGTTATTCAACGAAATAATAATGAATGGAATAATGAAGTTCTCTTCAAGAAGAAAGAATAACACCCACTACCGTAAAAAAACCTAATATAGAAGTAGTGAAGTAGCAGAATACTCTTCTTCTTTCTATAATTTTCTCTATAGCTTCTCTCTATAATTTCTCTCTAGAGTTTCAATGAATTAAGTAAGAAAATAATGAAGGAATGAGCTTATTTTATAGGAAAATGAAATGCATAGTAACTAATCCATGAACAGTCCAGTTGATTTACTTTAATCTGACGGTCCATATTTAAAGAAAAATCTTTTAAATAAAATATAATATATTCTATTTATATAAAAACATTTTACTATGCAAACACTATGCAATACTATGCAAAACACTATCTGACACTATGCATAATAAAATATAATATATTCTATTTATAGAATAACTTTAATAAAGTATTCTATTTTATATAAAAGATGTTTCGCTTTTATTACGTTAATAATACGAATAAAACAAAACGTCATTATCGCTTATAATAATTCATATTTATTAATCGACAATAATGGAATCAAACCGAGTGACTTCTCACATAAGCATCGATAATCAATACCGGTGTCTTACTATGCAACCACACGTATTCTTCGTATTTTTACTACCGAGTAGTTCAACAAGAACCACTTGGTAAAACTTACCGTTATTTCAATAAAATATTTTTGTCGTTTTCTCAATCCGACAATAATTTACATTAATGGGTCCACCAATGATTGAGTAGTTATGCGAATATTCCCCGCTAAAACCGAATATTCCCAGACCAATCGAATATAATATAACCACTTGCATACTTTGCAAAATTTATAAATACTACCCACAACTATAATATTTATCTCAAATTCACACCATAATATTAAAAAATTATTTCGACAAAATTTAAATCTTTATTGATAAAATCTGGGTCTCACAATCTCCCTCCTTATGGAATTTAGCCCTCGAAATTAGAAGTGCGATACACGGTATGATAAGAGATGAGGATACCTTGAATACCTTTATCGTTTAAAATATTAAATTCATCTTTGCAATCCGGCCAAAGATATTCATTAACAATTCATCTTTGCACTACTGGGCCAAAGATATATAAGCTGTAAAAACCAATAATATCGAGACTTAGCTTAATAGTATCACGACCACGAATTATCCATGCACTCACGGCAAGGATATTCGTGTTTTCAATCTGATCGTGATTATACCGAATAATCCGTGGTCATAATCATACCAAGTCTATCAATGCACTACTGACAAAGATGACTTTTACCACATCCATGAATTAATATTTCATTCTTTGAGACTCAAATTTCAATAATTAATCCATATCATCGAATCATCCCCGCACTACGGGCCAAGGATATTCATTAGTATCACGACCACGAATTATCCATTTTACTACCAAAGATAATTGTGTTTTCAATTACGGTTATGATTATACCGAAACAATCCTCAGTCATAATCATACCAAGTCCATCTATGCACTTCTGAGCCACGTATGACTTTCAACATAATATAAGCGTGAGGATAATGATATAAAGAATCAATCAAATGAGATAAAGGATAAATATTAAACATTTATAATATAATTTATCCGAGATTCAAGAATATCCCCATGTTTTCAATCACTTAATAATCTCATAATCTAATATCATTAATATTATAACAATATTTTAATCACTTCTTAAATTTATAAACAATTTATCTTAATTGTTTACGCTTTACCATATAATGCATTTAATCATTCAAAAATGTCATACTCATAAAATATCATCACCAATTATCAAATCTCTCATCAAAAATATATATATACTACTCTATATAGGATTCTCTAGCCATAAAATCCTATTTTCAACTTTGTTACTTCACATAACATATTTAACTCATATGTTCGTAACTAAACTATTTTCATGAAAAATACCAAATTAGTCCCAAAAATATTTCTTTTCTGGGATTTAGCATAATATAGTCCCATAATGAAAATATATTTTTCTCGAATTTTAAAAATTCATTTACTATTTTTCAAAAATCAATTTCTAATTAATTCCTTAAGAAATTAGCTACCTCAAGTTTAACTCCAAAAATTCCTAAATCTTGGCACGACCTTACACATGTTAACGTGAGCTTCTAGTTTAAATTTCATGGTCATTGGAGTTATAGAACTCCTAGGTTATAGCGTTTTATTTAAAAACCTAAATATTGAAATAGTCATAACTTGCTCATTTTAAGTCAGAATGAGCTCATTTTTGGACAGGAGGTACTTTATACCATATACCTTCATGTCCCAAAAGGCCAGAATTTTTCTCATAATTTAAGTGGCCGAAACAGTCCCTTAAAGTTTCTGGGCAGTAGCATTTTCGAAATTTACAGCTTTGGCCTCCTTTGCTAAAATTAGTCCACACAAAAATCTACAACACCTTTTCCAGTAATTCCACTTGTATTAGATAGGTAACTCATAGATCTAACTCTAGAACTTGACCATACTCAAAAATTCAAAATATAATAGGAGATATGGTCTATTGAATTTCATGTTACGTTTTTCACCAAAATCTGATTTTCAACTCTTTGTGATTTCTAGGAAACTTTCACGTTTTCACATAATAACCACATAACTCATCATAACACTTACTAATACTTCATATACCCATGATTTTCATTAGTCCAATGCTTTTATTATGACTTTCATCATAAACCACGTAAACTGTTCATTTTAGTTGAAGAAATATTTGAGGGTTTAAGAAATGGGTTTTTGTACTGGGGTCAATACAAAATTTGATTTTACGTTCTAGGGTAGGCTAGGAAGTCTTCAAGAATACGCCAAGAAATTTATTAATGATAGAAATATCATTCAAAACTGTTACTCTCGTCCAAGACTTGGATAGTACGTCACATTAATACCAACTGTGACTTCTATCCCTTAACCTGGATGGCACCTCACAATGATACCTATCAACTTGCCATCTTCATTCACGATGTCGCCTACAGAAAGTCTGGCTTCGGTGCATTCCACACAAGGAAGTCAACAACGAAAGGTTCGGGGCTCTTTACTTATGACTTGATATAACAGTGATTAACTTTAGGATTTGGTTACTTTGAATTCGTATAACAGGTTGGTTAGGAATATGAAAGCTAACAACCTTACAAAAAGAATAATGAGTAGTTAATCAATCGTTTTCAAAAATTACCTCAAAGGCAAGTATTTTCAAAGAGATAAGATCGTGAAAGTGTTTATTTGAATTAAACAAGATTTAAAAATAGTAAGCGATAACGAAGGCTCCTACTTACGAAGTTTCAATCAATAAGTCAAAGTTTATCTTCTTGGGAGTTAAATTTAAACGTTGAACGCATAGCAAGAGAGATAAAATAATGGGTAGAACCCAGGTATCTAATAAGGTATAGACTTCAAGAATTTATAATTAACTAACCCGTGCTAACTTCGTTCGGGTTACCCACTTTTTTGAGAAGTCACGAAAAACGCTCTTCCCGAAACCACCGACTTTATTTTGTCTCATATCCGCCTTTGGTGCCACTATCCCAAATTGGACTTGACTTCACTCTACGACAAAATCGAGCTAAATGACCTTCTCTTCTTGAAATTTCCACTTCTATTATCTTTGCCATGATTACCACCGGAAGTGGTTACCATTCTTAGCATGATAATTTCCCCGATGGTTATCATTGTTCGATAGCCGTTGCCACCATATATGATTATTATCGTGTTGTTGGTCGTTACCTTTTGTTTGAAATTTGAATCAACACTCTCATGTGCTTCATTGCTTATTTCAAAGATTTTCGATGCCATTCTCAAACATTGTCACAAAACAAGGGTTAATTGACATGTAACAAATTATCCTATATTACGTGACCAATTAAATACCAAATAAATTTAGGTAGGTCATACTAGCGAAGGAATTCCCGCCTCCCTCTCTAGTACTATTCTCACATCTTAGCCAGGATCATATCCTAAGCTCGATACCAATTGTGGCGCCCCAAAATTAGGTATCGTCACCCATCTTGAGTCGCCACTTACATGGTACATAAATTCAAATCTGACTTACTAATATAACTGTAGGTATGCAATACGACATAAACTATGAGTTTGAATACAAATATTGTCTACTAGATATTATACAAACTCAAAAGGAGTCCTCATTATAACTATTATCACACTATTTTACGTAATAGTGAGGACTACTAATGCTATCCTCTCGACCATTACTTCGTTCCCAGACTAAATCTAGCTATGTTCTCATTTCACAAGAGAAACGATGAAAGAAAGGGTGAGCTCAACTAGCCCAAGAAGAAATATTATGACTAAGATAATGCGTAATAAATTATCATTAGCCTTCAACAATGTTAAACCGATAAAATACAATAGACAACCGGTTTAATCTGCGTGAATAATAAGCAATCCATTAAAAGAGTCAAGTAGAGAATAAAGTCTACTATCTTTTAGGTTTTAAAAGGTTTTCATCAATTTTTATCATTTGAGACTCGACAATAAATAAACCACCACATTTAATCATCCCTGCACTACGGTCGAGGATTTTCATCAAATTATCAATGGTCATGACTATACCGAATCACCCCGGTCATAATCATACCAAAAACTATCCATCATCGCATTACTGCCATCGAGGACTTTTGTCACATCATTTATATCAAGTCATGATTATACCGAATGATCCTGGTCATAATCATACTAAGTTCATCTATGCACGTAAGCCAAAGATAACATAATATAACATGAGGATGATGACAATGACATAGTAATTCAATAAAACAAGTTCAAGAATTATTTAATCCATGAATTATTAACGTCCAAATTGTCAACATGAATCTTGTTTAGTAGAGTAAAATTCAAGAATGATCGGAAGAATATTTCCATGAAAGATCTTTGGATGAAACGCAAATATCGAGGATATTCTACTAATTTCATGGAGTATAAAGTCAAAGTTTTAACCAAACCTGGGTATAATAAAGAATGGAATAACAAAAAGAAATCACCATGCATGCGTATTGCAGATGCATAGTGTTATTCAACAGAATAATAATAACGGAACCGTGTCGGGTGAAATTCACACCGAAGTGATGTTCCAACAGAATAATAAAGATGGAACCGGATCCGGTGTAAAACACATGATAGGATATTCAACGGAATGATAAAGATTTTAACCAGGTCCTGTGTAAAACACACGAGCAGGATGTTCCAATGTATAATAAAAAGCGGAACCAGTCCGGTGTAAAACACATGATGTGATGTTCAAATGAATAATAGAAGAATGTCACCAAGTATAGGTAAATCACAGTATCACAAAGTTATTCCAATGTAATAATAAGCAATGGAATAACATAAGGATTTCACCAAGTATAGGGTATCTGCAGATATCTGAAGTTATGTATAGGGTATGCCACTTTTACAAAGTTATTCCAATGTAATAATAATGAATGGAATAATGAAGTTCTCTTCAAGAAAGAATAACACCCACTACCGTAAAAGAACCTAATATAGAAGTAGTGAAGTAGCGAGAATACTCTTCTTCTTTCTATAATTTTCTCTCTATAACTTCTCTCTATAATTTCTCTCTCTGAGTTTCAATGAATTAAAAGAAAATAATGAAGGAATGAGCTTATTTATAGGAAAATGAAATGCATAGTAACTAATCCATGAACGGTCTCGATTGATTTACTTTAATCGACGGTCCATATTTAAAGAAAATCTTTTAAATAAAATATAATATATTCTATTTATATAAAAACATTTTACTATGCAAACACTATTTATCTTACTTATGCAAAACACTATGCAACACTATGCATAATAAAATATAATATATTCTATTTATAGAATAACTTTTAATAAAGATTCTATTTTATATAAAAAGATGTTTTACATTTTATTACGTTAATAATACTGAATAAAACAAAACGTCATTATCGCTATAATAATTCATATTATTAATCGACGATAATGGAATCAAACCGAGTGACTTTCTCACACAAGCATCAATAATCAATACCGTGTGGCTTACTTGTCAACCACACATTACATCGTACTTTTACTCTACCGAGTAGTTCAACAAGTAACCACGGTAAAACTTCCATAGTTATTTCAATAAAATATTTTTGTCGTTAATTTTCTCAATCCGGCAATAATTACATTGTAAGGGTCCACCAATGATTGAGTTGTTGTATGAATATTCCCCGCTAAACCTAATATTCCCCACCAATCGAATATAATATAACCACTTGCATACTTTGCAAAATTTATAAATACTACCCACAACTATAATATTTATCTCAAATTCACACCATAATATTAAAAATTATTTCACAAAATTTAAATCTTTATTGATAAAATCTGGGGGTCTCATATCATGATTGCGTTTGATTTGTTTTTTAATAAATTAGTAACCAATTTAATGAAAGTTGTTATAATCTTTTGTTTTAATTTTATGGACCAGATAAAATGTTAGTAATATTTTTAGTTTTTTTCCTAAAATATTTATGTTGGAATTATTTTAATAAAAGTAAAATAATATTTATGTTGGAATTAGTTTTTTAATTAATTTTCTAAGCTCTTTTCTCATTTACTTAATTTTAAAAACCCAACAAGGTGTTAGGTGAGTTTATTTTTTATTTTATGTGAAATGTATTTTTTCTTTACAAAAAACAAAATTATTATTTTAAGGAAAATTTAATACACTTATAAATTGACTTAAAAATTAATAATTATTTTATATATGGACTATATATTTAATTAAAAGAGAGTACTATTTTTATATGTGTTTTTGATATTTTCACATAATTTTTCTTCACATAAAGATGAAATTCACTGTATACTCCTGTAAAAATATTTAAAACAAATGTAAAAATATCCTGAACCCATCCCCCCCCCCACCTTCGCCCTCCCTCTCCCCCTCATTTTATTATTTTTATTTTATATTTTAATATATGAAAAATAGGGATGTAGTGAAGGGAAATTTGTGAAGGAATTCATTCCTTCACATAACGAGTTTTCTAGAGAGGGAATAATGAAGAGAAAAAAATTAGTGACAATATAGTTATTATGAAGGAAACATCCTTCACAATTTAGATTTTTTCCTTCGCAAAATTGAGATGATAGAAGGATGTTTAGCGCTAATTTTTGATAAAATTTTGCGAAGAAAAATATTATTAATGAAGAAATTATTACTCGCTATATATTATTGGTGAGAGATTTTTTGCGAGAGATAAAATTAGTCATTATTTTATTAAAATAAGTTTTTTAGAATTAATTACAGTGAATATAAATTGTATTATATATAAATAGATTAAATTTTTTATAATAGTAAATTTACTTTTAATAACATTTTTAAGTAACTTATACTATTAATTATTTTTTTAATAAACTATAAAGTAAATAATTTTACATTACATTAAACTTTAAAATTTTATACATTGGCAGTAAAAAAAAAAAACTGGGACTCTTTTGTGCAATAGAGCATAAATGCCAAAAAACTATTCCTTTAAATTGTAAAACTCAATGTTTCAACTCTTAATTAATTAAAAAGAGTTACCTCGGTGGATTGAAAAATTTACGCAAGGTTCAATTTTTCTCGCCTTCTTCCACTTTCTCTTCTTCTTCTTCCAAACTTCCACTTCTCACTTGTCTCTCTCACTTCATCAGCTCTCTCACTTCTCAACTCCCTCTTCATTCGTTTCTCCCACTTACCTGAAAACTATGAGTGTATCCCTCCTCCTCTGTGGGTCCTTTACACAGTTTATGCCCTAAAATCCCCTCCCATCGATCACCAACTCTCAAAATCCACGATTTGGGTCTGCTTTCTATGATTTGCTCTGATATGGTATAATTTCCACGATTTGAGTCTGATTTTCACGGCTTATATGCTTTGAATAGACCAACACCACAAAGAAAGCATTTATTCCTGTTTTCTGAATGACGAAGTTGCCCTAACATGCCGCTGGTGCCTGCTACCTTGCCGCCGCCACTATTTCCTTCCTAAACATTAGGTATATGTTACCGATTTATAGTCTCGGATAGACTTTGATAGAAATTAAGGGAGATATAGAGAGAAGATAGATTGGGGAAGAAGTTTTAATTCAATTTCATTGATACTCACTTTTTTACAATGACAGAGTTATATAATAACACTGAAAAAGTTGAGACCAATCCTACCCGTTGACTAAAAACACCTAAGAGAATTAATCCTAGCCTTCCATTTTATTTAATACTCCTATTAATTATGTAATCCGTAACAATACCCTCCTCTTCAAAATCCACCTTGCCCTCAAGGTGGAAAGTATGCAAAATAGCAATTAGGACATTGGCAACCTCCAACATTTGTTATAGACATTTGTTATAGAGCTGATGCACTCTTGTTCCGTTATCTGACCTACCTTCGAGCCTGCTAAGAATGAGAATAGAGGAATGTGCTACATTTCTTCAATCTGAAGATACGTCTTAGGCGTGAAACTTTGATGCTTGACTTTCACCTTTTCAATTCCAACCATAAATGGGATATTAGTCTTAACCATAAATAACATCCCAACTCCTTTGTTAGTAATATGAAAGAGAATTGTTGCCCCCACCACAGTAGCCTAGTGTATAACACATCCTATAGAAAGTGTGTTGCTCATAATAAAAACTCCAACTCCATATTTCTCATTTTGTTTTTCACATGTAAAGACCTTCATGTCCTTCACAAATGAAGGAAAACCAGTAGTTGTCACTATTTTCAGCAGCAAAGCTATGGACACGAACATTAAATCTTTAGCTTGAATTGTTCCATAACAAGAACTGCCTTTGAAAGAGACGATGCCCAGTCCTAGTTCAAGCATTATGTATATAACAAGACGCAACCCATAGTAAGGGGGTCTTCTTTTTTCATGAATAATGCTCTCTGATAAGGATCTTTTGAATAATGAACTTCCAATATGACAATTAGTAGTGAAATTCAAATTGATTATCCCTTTATGACCTGAACAGTACAGATACCAAGCACACAAAATATATAATGGAAGAAGTGTTGACCTGATAAGCCCCCAATGTATAACTTTCATGATTCCAACCAAGCCATAATTTTTTTTAAAACCATTATGTTCATCTAGATTGAAAGTAGCAGGCCCCAATGTATGTGGAACCAGAATCTTTAGTGCAGAAATTTTTAGCACTCCTTTGAGCTTGTTGACCACAAGAACAGCAAGAACACACTCTGTTACAGAAGCACACTTACTGATGTCATGGGTTCCATCCACAAGAATCTCAAGCTCAACAATAGGGACCAGGCCATTCTCTTGGCAGATGATGGCATATCGGGTCAAACCATTAATATTCTCATTGATAGCTAGGTGAGAAGGTTTATTAGGTCCAATCTTAAGCACAACACACCATTTAGCAAACCTAACACCTACTGCATCGTATTTAGCACGAGTGACAAGGTCATAAACACATTGAATGATCGTCACGCCATTGGTACCAAGTAACTCAACTGTGCCCTTGTCAACCTTAGTTCTAGGGAGAGTTCCATTTTTCTCAAGGACGTCCACAAAAGGCTTGCCTGCAACAGTATTCTGATTGAAAGTTTTGTTAAAAAGAATTACTCTGCTGAGGTTTTGAAACTTGAGAGCAACCTGGAACGCATAAAAGAAACTCACGAAGTGCCCTTCTGTTTTTCTCAACTTTCTTAGCATTGATGCTTGATAGATGCTTGTTAACTATTCCAGTAAACTCAATAGCTTCAAGGATACCTTTCCTGGTTATTTCAACATAAGTCATTGGCAATGAGCTTATCCTCATATTTTCCCCTTGTCAAGTTTTCGATAGCACATGTTATATGTGACTTGCCCTTAACAAACAAATCTTTGAAAGATGCTAGCTTCTTTAAAAATTCAAGGTCGTTCTTATCTACTGTATAGAACTTCACATTCTTATATACAAGAACACATGTACTAATGTATTCTCTCAACTGGTCTATTATGATGGTATTTTCCATAGCACCGTTTATGACCACATGTATAAGCCCAATTTCTTTCATTTGTCCCTTAAATGTTCCTGTAATTGTTCTTACAAATGTTCCATCTAAGATAAGAACGAATGCAGTAAGAACAAAAATCTTAGTCATTGTGAACAAAACCCAAGTTCCTATTGCTCCGGCCTTTGTTTTTTCACCGAAACTAACTCCACCATAAAAATCAAGGAACCAATTCAGAACATCTTGGATGTCATGCATAACATTATTAGTTTCATTAGCTTCACTATTTGATCTGCATGTCATTGAACCATCAAATGAATCAACAGGTACACTAAATAGGCTAATGTGTGTGTAACTAGTATTGAAAGCAAACAGATTTTCAATTATTTTTATAATGATAGTCCTTTGTACAAACTCAAATCCTGAAAGCTTTCCTCCAACTAAAAGCTTACTCCGTACATCCCAAAGTGATTGCAGTACCATCCACACAATGGATTTTAGAATAAACCATTCATCGCAACAACCCATTATGTCATAACAACACCCCATTATGCCATAATATAATTGCCATACACCCTTAGTGTGACCAATTCGAATAGATACCAATAGAGCAGAATGCCATGGCACTAATAAAGGGCAACCAATCATGCAGTTTAATTGATCAAACACATAACATTCATTTAACTTTAAAATACCCGGTGCTGGTGCAATTTTGGTGCAGAGAAGAGAACTCTTTGCAAACTTCCCATTTTGAATAGTCCAAATGGATATATAAAGCAAAGGAACATTATCCCAGCTAGAACATTGCTCTGCAACACCAATACCCATTTTCCTCTTCACAAGAGCATGACAAGCATTTCCCGGACCATCAACAACCACCTTGTCCCCAAGGTGGAATTTGACTGTGCCTTTACATTCTCTATTCCCTTTTAGTACAATTATTTCTCCTGGGTCACAATTGAATCCTAAAGATTCACTCCCTGCTGTCTTGCCACTCATAACATCATGATACTCCAATTCTTTTGTAATAAGTTCCCTTCTAAAACATATATGGAAGCCTGCTTTGTTATCCTTGAACACCAAATAATTTTCATGTTTCACCTTATCTTTTGCCTCAAGTATAGCCATAAAATATTTTGAAGTCTGCCACAAAATTTGAGCCTCTTGCTGTGAAATATCCTCGAATACTTCAATGATACCATCTGATTGCTCTATGTAAAATTTGACAACTGAAAATTGCAACTCATTTACGATAACATACAACCGCCTAACTTTAGTTCTCATAGCGGCTTCGCCCAAGAAGATGATCTCCACATTTGACCAAAGGAAGAGAATGATGAAATTCTGAGTCAATAGCCCCAACGATTTATGAACAACTTCCATATACTTTTCTCCCTCAAGGCAGAATTCTTGAAGTCCCAATTCATTAACATCACCCAAACACCAGAAATTACAGCCAACTAGCATTGTGCAACCATCATAATACAACAAAAATGGTTTTAAGAATTTGCTAAAATAAAATTCAGTGCTCTCAATTTTTCCCCTTTCACCCCAATACAACCCATTTTCCCTTAATTTAGATCCAGGAATTCTCAACTCTTCCAGATATTTTTCAAAATCTTGACACCCACAATCATTTATAAGTGATGAGGAGATAAAAGGAGCAAACACAAAGACATGACCAGAAGAAATGAGAGAGAAAGGACCAATGGAATTAACCTTCATGCTTTGCTCTCGCTCAATTTCCTCATGGTATACAAATTCCTTTTTGATTTCAGAATTATCTTTAGCTTTAGTTGGCTCAGGAATTTTTTCAAACACCTTATCTACAAGGCACAACTCTTGCCATTTGGCCAAAACAATGGCCCTTTGTAAGGAATCTGGACGCCACAAATTCACGTAGTTCCTGATTTCTTCCTTCAACCCAACAACAAATTGACTCACAACCCAATCTTCATCAAAGCTTTCTTCACTCCAAGTTTCTGCCCAACGTTTCAACTGCAAGAATGAAGTCTCATACTCAACTATGGAGTTGAATTGTTGGTGATGCATGAAATAATTCATCACATATTCGTTGTGCGCCAACTCAAAATTCTGAATCTCCCGTGCTTTTAAGATTCGTCGGTTCTTTGTTTCATAGCTTTGCAATTGATCCACGAAATCAGTAGTGTCTTCCGATTGTTTGTTGTTTGATTCCATCCTGGAATCTCTCGATGAAAGCACCATTGTTACCGATTTATAGTATCGGATAGACTTTGATAGAAATTAAGGGAGATACAGAGAGAAGATAGATTGGGGAAGAAGTTTTAATTCAATTCCATTGATACTCACTTCTTTACAATGATAGAGTTATATAATAACACTGAAAAAGTTGAGACCAATCCTAACACCTAAGAGAATTAATCCTAGCCTTCCATTTTATTTTATACTCCTATTAATTATGTAATCCGTAACAGTATACCTGTTCAGATTTTTGATAGTTTTAGTTTCAGTTGTGGTTATTATAACATTGGTCTAGACTAATTAGTGTCATTTCTATTTTGTTTTTTTGTTTAATTATTAGATTTTAGTAGAATAGAGCTAGTTTAGTTTGTTTACTCAATTGAGTTTTTTTGCTCAATATTTTCTAGGTATCGAGTATTTTTATATGTAACTTTTTACGATTCAGGTTTAGTTGCAAGTCTTGAATCTGTATTTATACCTTATGGTTTTTATTTGTTAGTTAAGTTCAACTTATAAATCTGTTTCTTTCCATTTGGGCTCTGTATGTATAAAAAGCAAATTATGCTTAGTTATGGTTTCTCATTATTTTGAATTACTTTAATTCAATCATTCAATGTCAATCTTATGCGGTCTCTCCTATGATATGGTGGTTGTTATTGTGGTTTTTTTTTAATTTTCAATGTTAGCAATTTTAGTTTTATGGCAAATTGGCAACTGAGCATGAGCATGAGAGTAATGGTTCCATAGTAGCAAGTTTTCTGCTTGTTTTTGGACACTTATGGTTAAAAAGATGTAATGTGCACGAATAGAAACATACAAATGCTAGCTTGACCTACGTTGTGTTAAATTTGTAGCAAGAATACTAGTATTGCTTATCTTGTGTTGCCCTGCCCATTGAATGAATGCGAATATATGTAGCAGTCTTCTTCTCGATTTTAATTTTTGCTACCATGGTAGTCAACAACATTGAACATTTTGTCTGAATATGTTGAGTAGCCTAATTAGTACAGAATTTAGGTAGGTACAACTGGTTGGGTATGAAATCAGTGAGAAAAAGAAAATTATGTATGTATGTTGTATTAGAAATTATTTTTGAGCTAAATTAATTTTTCTGAGTGCCTTGCCTTCTAATCATTGTAAGATGTATTCTTTCTACTTATGTTGCTTCAATACAAAAACATGTCAATGACTTTACACCGAATCTGCTTTGCTCATCTTCCTAAGAGACAACATCAAGCGTGAAGTTAGGACTTCACACTACGATAGGTGAGTTGAACTTGAAGAACAATTTTTGCACATTGGGTTGGGTTATCTTAAGATTTTTCTACATTATACAATCAATCTATATCTATTGGTATTAGTCCGTGGTATGTATCTCTCGATAGGTAATAAGAACCGGATCTTATTCTTCTTTTTCTTTTTCTTATTTTTTGAATTGTATGTTATATTATATCAGGTTATTGTCCATGGAAGTACAAGTGTTACGAGATCATCTTGTAAAAGCTCAAACTCATATATATCGTCGATTCGATTTATATACCAAAGAATTGAATAAATACAATATTATGTAATAAGAGCTTTGAGTTTCATTGTGCTTGGTTCATGGTTCTTGAAGTGCTAAGTGTGTTATGTATAGCCTTATGAACGTGTAGAAGGTGAAAGTATTATGCATACAAGCCAATCATGTATGATGATAAAGCATATCTTTGTGTAATCAATCTTATTTATTTATTAATAAAAGAATTATTTATTAAAGGCATTTATTATTTACATGGTCTTTGTTTTAATAATATGTGATAAACCCATAGTTTTAAGCAACGCTTTTAGAATAATGATGATGATCATTCTAATGAGATCTAAATTCTTAGAAAGCTTAAAACTAAAATAGTTCCCAATCATTGGATTACTAAATTGGGGATTAGTGAATCCGGATAGATTGGTACATACGTTGCTTCTTTTCATCGGATTGGATGAGGATGATTGATCTCATGATCATTTGTGTGGAGACACTAAAAGCAAGTATGTAGGTGCTTATTAGAGAATAAGTTCATTTGAGCGTGACTCGCAAAGGAATACCTAATGGAGTTTTACTTACATCAATAGAATTCTAGTAGTGATAGTAATACAAATGATCCTTAGACTTGAGATCATCATAGTATCTTATATATAATGAATTACACTTTGACTTATTCCTTAAGACTCTTAGAGTATATCAAAGGGTATGCTTGGGTGTAATAAGTTATATATGAAGATAATGAATGATCGATAAAGAATCTACCACTTCTAGTAAAAGGAAAATGTCTATGTGATTCGATAAATGACAACCCGGAATCCTTGGCGAGGTGGAATGAAATTAGAAAGTAGTTTCTAATTTACATTCATTAGGAGTTGTTCATTTAGGAATCGAAAATACATATAATTAAATAAAATAAGACTTGACGGTAATTCCATGTCTTATATTTAATTGGGACATTGTTTGGTGGAAGGATTGAATTGTGCGGTAACTATTTACTCAAAGGTTCTTTTATGATTAATGTTGAAATCTATATTATCTGAAAGTCGTTGATCGCTAGGGAGGCTTATCCTATTGTAGAATAAATATTATTTATTTAAATAAATTATTTATTTAATTTATTTATTTAAATGAGATTAAATTGTTACAATTGATTTATTCACAATAGGTTTAATATGGAGAACCTAAAGGGTCACACCATAAAAAGGAAGAATAATTATTTAAGAAGTTAATGGCATAATTATAATAATATGTTAAGTATATTTAATTTAATCTATGGTGATAGAATAAATTAAATAAAATATTTAATTTAATATTTTAGAAATATTAAATATAAATTAATAAGAGAGTCTTATTAATATTATTACAATTATTATTATTTTAATTTCTAAAAGGTTTAGGAATTAATTTAATATAAGTACTCTCATTTATTCCTAATTGGATTAGGAAGGAAAATTAGTTAAAGGAGTTTAATTAATTACCCTAATAGGATTAGAGAGCCCATTTAATTAAAAGAGTTTAATTAAATAAATAATACCTTATTTTAATTAAAATAGGGTTACATGATATCTTTATAAGAGGAGTCTTATATTAGATATCTAATATCACGTAATTCTAGAGTTGGAGAAGACGCCTCCTTTTTACTATTCGAGATAGGAAAAACTAGGGTTTGAGCCAATATCCATTCTTCTTGAAAATTCTTCTTCTTTGGTGGATCACCTATGAGGGCCATACACTTGGGTGGCTTACATTGATCGAAGGAAGGAATCTACAGGAGATTGAGGAGATCATGGAGAAGTAGGAGGTGATCTCGTGCACGAGGAAGCTCGTTTCTGAGGGTATGATTTCATAATTTCTTATTCTTCGTTTAATTAATAATATGCATAAAGGATGATCCAGGGATGGTTGGTTTGTGAAAAATTTTAAAATCGATTTTATCATGCTTATTTATATTTTGCAATTTGATTCTACTTTGATTTTCACAAAACCTATCAGTGGTATCAGAGCCAAACTTTATGCGAATTATTAATTATTTTGATTTTATATATGTATGGGTATGTATTTAGAATAATTTATTGGGCATAATTTGTTGTATAAAATTATTATTTTATTGAAAAAGAAAAAAAAATCCGTATAAAAAACAACTTGTTGTTTCGGAAATTTTTTTTTATTATGCAGTTCGTACAACTTGTTTATCAGATAACATGTTGCTTTTTTTTTTCATGCTGGACGGTTAAAGGCTTAAAGCCACGGACCCACACGAATTAGCTGCAAAATTTAATAATATATATATATATATATATTAATTCTATATATATGTGGCGTTAGTACTGTTATATATATATATATATACTTTTACGGTATATAATGTTGCAGCTCATCACAATTTTTTTTTTGGTCAAAAATGAGTCCTGATGCAACTTGTTTCTACAAGGGGCGGTGGTTGTGGTTTACCGCCTGGTCCACGTGGCGGTTTAATGTCCAGGATATAAAAAAAAAAAAAAATTATTCATGTGGCTGTTATTGTTAGCAAAGCAGGTCTGACGTTGATAATAAAGTAGGACTTTTATTATTATTATATATATATATATAATTGTTATATATATATTAATCTTAATAATTTTATAATTAAAATAAAAGAGTTTATTTTAATCTTGAAATTGGATTTCATGCAACATAAAATTGCCCATTAAATGATACTCATATATATATGAAATGATTTAATTTATTGATACATATGATGATATGTATGATAATAAATGGGATTGATTATGGACAATTGACCAATATGATTGGATTTATTTTAGTTGGATGTTTGAATGAATGGGTTTTATTAAATGGGGTTACTGCGTACCTCGCCTTTTTTAGTTTTCTTCTTGATGTAAATTCTATCTCTCTCTATGTACTTCCCTTTGATTTGCGATCGAGGTTTCTATTTAAATTAAATAGTTTAATGTAATAGGATTAGTTAGAAATTTTTTTGAAGAACCGGAGATCAAGGAGCGTTTGAAGACCCGTTTGTAATGGAGCCCGGGTTTAAATGTAATAGTTATATTTAATTGTTTATTCTTGCACCCTAGGGTTTGACCTTTTGGTTCACTTGGTGGCTCTAGTGAACCAAACTAGAATAAAAGTCCATAATCAATCCGGGTAGAATATAGTATTCTATATGTGCATACTAGTATTATATATATATATATATATATGCAAACATGCTTCGCATGTTTAATAATATGATGCGTATTTTATATATATATTTGCATGCTGCTAAACAAGATGAGACAAATAATAACAAATCCTCAAAGTTTTTTTTATTTAAGTCTTAAGCGTTCAAAGATATTTAGAATATCGAGCGTCGCCTTCTAGCATGATAAAATTAATAGAGTATTAAATATTTAATATGAGTTTGTTGTGTCACCACAAGGCAAGTATTAAGTATTTAAGATGTTAATTATCACATTTGATGCTTATAAAAAAATTGAACAATATTGTTTTGTTGTGTCACCACAAGGCGATATTTTCTTTTTTGAATATATGGAAGTGCTAGGTTGGACTTAACTTAGTTAATTTTGATTCGGATGTGCCACCACTTGATCAAAATAATCCAAGAGGCAAAAACATAAGGAGTTACATGTTGATGTAATTGACAAGGAGTTGTCTACCTATTTATTTATATATAGTTTGTTGTGTCACCACAAGGCTATATATATTTGAAATGGGATCCTTATTCTCACTAGCAAAAAACTTTAATTAGATTTTGCTTAGACTATATAAATGAGGGTAATATAGTTTGAAGAAAATAGTGGGAGATACCAATATAAAATAAGACCTAATTTATTTTGGTAATTAATTAAATGAATGTTTGCTAAAATATTGTCTTTTTACATGCGAAATTTTGAAAATGTCACATTCACTAATTTCATCTGCGTAGCATACTTGATCTTAACAAACCCAATTTGGATCGAACTACACGGATTTGGTTAAGGAATCTGAGAATTGTTCTCACTTCTTTGAAAAGATTTCTTATGTCCTAAATTACTTTAGTGTACTGCAAAAAAGTTGCGAGCGACCTCCTCGAGGAAGAGATTGCTACTTTTAAGCGATGGCGAGATGATGCATCGTGGCTCGATGCATCATGCTCGCATCCATGAGTAACGAGCTTGGCGTCGGCATGAAAACATGGATGCTCCTCTTGCTCTTCTTGCACCTTCGAGAGTTGTATGGTGAAGCAAAGTAGAATTGCTAGATATGAAATATCTAAGGAGCTCTTCCGATCTCGGATGATGAGGGCACTACCGTTGAGACTCATGTCCTAAAGATGATCAATCTGATTGAGCGTCTTGGGCGGACTTGGGTTTCGTCGTGGATGGGGAGTTGAGTCAAGATTTAGTCTTGCGGTCACTCCCGGACACCTTCTCACAATTTGTTGTGAATTTTTACATGAATAAGTTGGATGTCGGTTTGCACAAATTACTTAACATGTTGAAAAGCTATGAAGGTCACTTCCCATCCAAGAAGAACCATGTCTTCTTGGTGGATGATTCTTCCAAGAAAAGGAAAAGGCCCAAGGTATCTTATGAAAAGAAGAAATCCAAGAAGGCTAACGGAAAGGCGAAAGTGAAGGATCAAAAGAAACTGATCCAGACTAGCAAAAAGGAATTTGCTTCCATTGCAATAAGTAGAGATCATTTGGAAGAGGAACTATGAGGATTATCTCATGAACAAAAGCGTAAGAAGCTTGGAGAAGCTTGAATCCTAATCAAGGTTTGTTTATGATTGAAATTAATTTTTACGAAAGTCGATCTTCTACTTGGGTATTGGATCTTGGATGTGGTTCTCACATATGTAATAATATCGGGGGGTCAGTCGAAGTAGAAAATTGAGCAAGGATGAGGTCGCCCTATGAGTGGGAAATGGAGCAAAGGTTCTTTGCATTAGTTTGTATGGACTTATTGTTTAGCACTTTGCTACTGGCAAGTTCATTAATTTAAATAATTGTTATTTTGTTCCAAATATCATTAGAAACATTATTTCTATCTCTGTATTGGATATGGATGGTTTTAATATTATAATAAAGAACAACGCAGTTGTTCCATTTATAATGATAATGTTTTATATGGTGTTGGTAATTTGCGAAATGGACTTTATATACTTGACTTGCATGAAAATATATTTCAAATTGAACAAACTAATAAAAGGAAAAGAGATGATGTTAATTATACCTTCATGTAGCAATTGTAGACTCGGTCGTATTAATGAAACAAGATTATCCAAGTTGCATAAAGATGGGCTCCTAGAGCTATCGATTATGAATCATATCCAACTGTGAATCTTGTCTCATGGGTAAAATGACTAAATCTCCTTTTAGTGGAAAAGGAGAAAGAGTTCTGAGTTGTTAGTGTTGGTACACACGGATGTATGTGGACTATGACAACGACATACATACGAGGAGGAGGTATTCTTATTTTATTACATTCACCGACGACCACTCAAGATTTGGATATGTGTATTTAATGAAATACAAATCAAATCATTTGAAAAGTTCAAAGAGTTCGAAGTGAAGTTGAGAAGCAAAGCTGGTAAGAGTATTAAGATTCTTGATCGATCGAGGAGGAGAATACTTAAGTGGTGAGTTTCTCAATTGTCTCAAAGAAAATGGTATAATCTCATAATGGACTCCACCGGGGGCGCCCACGGATGAATGGTGTATCTGAAAAGGAGAAATCAAACATTGTTGGACATGGTTCGATCTATGATGAGCTTTTACCGACCTTCCGGTTTCATTCGGGGATATGCCTAGAGAATACCGTGCATACCTACTTAACAAGGTACCTACAAAATCAGTCCCCAAGACCCCATATGAGTTATGGACGGGGAGAGAAACCAAATCTTAAGCATGTTAAGACTTGGGGTTGTCCGAATTATGTCAAAAGTTTGAAAACGATAAGCTGCAGACTAGATCTGACAAATGTAGATTTGTGGGATACCCTAAAGAAACATCGGGGTATTATTTCTATCATCCAACTGATCAAAAGGTGTTTGTTGCGAAACATGCTGCCTTCTTGGAAAAGGAGTTTATCCTTGAAGGGGTCAGTGGGAGTAAGATATATCTTGAAGAGGTTCAAGAACCACAAAATACTACAGATCAAAGTGAGGTACCTAACCAAGTAGAGATTCCTTCTGTACCACACCCTATTCGTAAATCTGGAAGAGTACCAAAGATGCCAGACAGGTATGGACTTGTCATAGAAGATGACAATGAGGTACGCATCATAGATGATGATGATCCATTGAATTACGAACAGGCTATGAGTAGTAAAGACTCAGAGAAGTGGCAAGAAGCCATGAAATCCGAGATGGACTCCATGTATGAGAACCAAGTATGGACTTTGGTCTCACCACCTGAAGGCATTAAGCTTTATTGGGTGTAAATGGGTCTTTAAAAGAAAAGCTGGAGCAGAATGCGGCAAGGTAGAGACCTATAAGGCCCGGCCCGGTTGCAAAAGGTTTCAAACAAAGACAAGGAGTTGACTATGACGAAACCTTCTCACCAAAGAGCAATGCTCAAGTCCATTCGAATTTTGCTTGCGATTAAACTTACCATGACTACAAAATCGGCGGATGGACGTGAAAATGGCCTTCCTCGATGGGAAACTTGAGGAGGATGTGTATATGACACAACCGGAGGGATTTGTTTCAAAGGTTGGAACAAATCAAGTCTATAAGCTTCTGACGATCCATTTATGGATTAAAGCAAGCTTCTCGTGGGTGGAACATCCGTTTTGATGAGAAAATCAAAAGTTTGATTTTATCAAAATGAGGATGAACCATGTGTGTACAAGAAGGTTAGTGGGAGCTGACTGTTTCATTCCTTGTATTATATGTTGATGATATACTACTTGATAGGGAATGATATTCCTATCTTTGCAATCAATTAAAATCGGTTATCTAAACACTTCTCCATGAAGGACTTGGGAGAAGCATCCTATATTTTGGGGATAAAGATCTATAGAGATAGATCTAATAGGATGCTTGGCTTATCCCAAGGAACGATACATTGACATGATGCTAAAAAGGTTTAGCATGGAAGATTCCAAAAGAGGTCTCATCTTGGAGTGAGCCATGGAATACATCTCTCCAAGAAACAAGCCCCAAAGACACTGAGGAGAAAACCGTATGAGTAAGATTCCTTATGCTTGACAATAGGATCTATCATATACTGTATGATATATACTAGACCGGATGTCGCTCATGCACTTAGTGTAACAAGCGGATATCGATCGAATCCGGAGAAGAACAACTTTGGGCGGTGAAAAATGTCCTAAAGTACTTAAGAAGAACTAAGGATGTATTACTTGTCTCACGGTGGAGTGCGAATTAAAACTAGAGGGCTTCACGGACTCAAGTTTTCAAAAGCAGACTAAGATAACGATAAATCCGTTTGAGGTATGTGTTTACCTTAAACGGTGGCGCAGATGAGTTGGAAAAGTTCCAAGCAAAGACGATTCTTGATTCAATGATGAGGCATAAATACATAGGCTGCAAGTGAAGCTGCGAAAGGAAGGCATTTGGATGAAGAAGTTCATTACCAAACTTAGTGTGGTTCCTAGCATTAAAGGACCAATGCCTTTATTACGTGACAACATTGGAGTACATTAGCATGAAGCTAAGGAACCCGTCTCATCGAAATCCAAACACGTGTTCATGGCTATTTCATTTGATCGGAGAGATCATTGAAAGAGAGCGTCACCACAGGAGCGTGTGGACTCTCAAGACAATATTGCGAGATCCATTTACTAAAGCGTTAACACAACAAAGGTTTGATCGTCACTTAGAGAAGATGGGTATGAAATACCACGGCGATTGGCTTTAGTGCAGTGGGAGATTGAAAGTATTATGCATCTGAAGCCAATCATGTATGATGATAAAGCATATCTTTGTGTAATCAATCTTATTTATTTATTAATAAAAGAATTATTTATTAAAGGCATTTATTATTTACATGGTGTTTGTTTTAATAATATGTGATAAACCCATAGTTTTAAGCAACGCTTTTAGAATAATGATGATGATCATTCTAATGAGATCTAAATTCTTAGAAAGCTTAAAACTAAAATAGTTCCCAATCATTGGATTACTAAATTGGGGATTAGTGAATCCGGATAGATTGGTACATACGTTGCTTGCTTCATTGGATGAGGATGATTGATCTCATGATCATTTGTGTGGAGACACTAAAGCAAGTATGTAGGTGCTTATTAGAGAATAAGTTCAACGAGCGTGACTTCATGAAAGGAATACCTAATGGAGTTTTACTTACTTGTCATAGGAATTCACAGTAGTGATAGTAATCTGAAATGATCCTTAGACTTGAGATCATCATAGTATCTTATATATAATGAATTACACTTTGACTTATTCCTTAAGACTCTTAGAGTATATCAAAGGGTATGCTTGGGTGTAATAAGTTATATATGAAGATAATGAATGATCAATAAAGAATCTACCACTTCTAGTAAAAGGAGAAATGTCCTATGTGATTCGATAAATGACAACCCATGAATCCTTGGCCAAGGTGGAATGAAATTAGAAAGTAGTTTCTAATTTGCATTCATTAGGAGTTGTTCATTTAGGAATCGAAATACATATAATTAAATAAAATAAGACTTGACAGTAATTCCATGTCTTATATTTAATTGGGACATTGTATGGTGGAAGGATTGAATTATGCACAGTAACTATTTACTCAAAGGTTCTTTTATGATTAATGTTGAAATCTATATTATCTGGAAAGTCGTTGATCGCATTAGGGGAGGCTTATCCCTATTGTAGAATAAATATTATTTATTTAAATAAATTATTTATTTAATTTATTTATTTAAATGAGATTAGAATTGTTCTAATTGATTTATTCACAACCTATTTAATATGGAGAACCTAAAGGGTCACACCATAAAAGGAAGAATAATTATTTAAGAAGTTAATGGCATAATTATAATAATATGTTAAGTATATTTAATTTAATCTATGGTGATAGAATAAATTAAATAGCTTAATATTTAATATTTTAGAAATATTAAATATAAATTAATAAGAGAGTCTTATTAATATTATTACAATTATTATTATTTTAATTTCTAAAAGGTTTAGGAATTAATTTAATATAAGTACTCTCATTTATTCCTAATTGGATTAGGAAGGAAAATTAGTTAAAGGAGTTTAATTAATTACCCTAATAGGATTAGGGAGCCCATTAATTAAAAAGAGTTTAATTAAATAAATAATACCTTATTTTAATTAAAATAGGGTTACATGATATCTTTATAAGAGGAGTCTTATATTAGATATCTAATATACGTAATTCCTAGAGTTGGAGAGTACGCCTCCTTTTTCTATTCAGATAGGAAAAACTAGGGTTTGAGCCAATATCCCTTCTTCTTGAAAATTCTTCTTCTTTGGTGGATCACCTATAAAGGCCATACACTTGGGTGGCTTACATTGATCAAAGGAAGGAATCTACCCGGAGATTCAAGGAGTTCGCGGAGAAGTAGGAGGTGAACTCGTACCTGAGGAAGCTCGTTTCTACAAGGGTATGATTTCATAATTTCTTATTCTTCGTTTAATTAATAATATGCATAAAGGATGATCCGGGTAATTGGTTTGTGAAAAATTTTAAAATCTGATTTTATCATGCTTCCGCTATATTTTGCAATTTGATTGCTACTTTGATTTTCACAAAACCTATCAGAAGGTCCTGCAGATTGGATGTGTAAGGGTTTCAGTTTAATTGATCAGATACCTTAAACATTTATCATCCTAAAACATTCCAATAAATGCTTTTTTGTACTAAATTTCCTTTCACTGTTCTTTCCTTTTGGACGACTAAAACTCAAATGCAACTACTTGAAAAAATTTGAAATGAGGTAAGACTTGACATTCAAAAAATTGTTGTTCTTGCTATGTCATAATCCACCATTAGTCATCTTAGATTTAGTAGGCAGCTTCTAGGCGTACTCCCACTGGATATCCCAGCCCCTCCTTTTTTGGGATGTTTTTGTAATATATGTCATTGTGAGGGGTTTGGAAGACTATACTCAAAGTTATTACAGTTAGGAGTTAGCCATTAACTCCTGGTAGCCAGCTCTTAGAATGTAAAGGGTTCAATGAGAATTATCCATCTAATCCCATCGAGTTTTGGAATATTTATTTATTTCAGCATCCCACATGGATTCTATTCTTTATTATCTTTGTATTTTCATTTTTGTTTTTTGTTTTTCCACTACTGGGTACCTACCTTTTTTGTGTCATTAAAGCGGGTAATTACCGATTCCATTTCTTAATTAAACATATCATGGGGTGACTGATCCTCTTTCTTTAACCCATTATTTAGCTTGTTATCAATTCTAATTATCTTTAACTTGGATTTTAGTCTAAGCAATGGGTTTTAAAAATGAGTTCGTAGATATAACACTTTATTAGAGTTTGCATGCCTTTATTCGAACCCTTTAATTAAATTTTGGAATCAAGAGTTAGACCCTAGTGTGAACTCAAGTTAGTAAGAACAACAACTTTCTGTGTTATTAAAATGGAAAGCTTTATAATATATATATATATATATATATAATTTAGAGAGATTATGCTGAATGCATCCCCAGCCCAGTAAATGTAATAATACCAACACAACTCCGGCATGCCTTTTGGCATTGGCATGGCATTATTCGGATGAAATAACAACAAAATATATCTCTACCTTTCTTCTGTCAGCTGATGCCATCAAATTTTGAACAATATTAGATCATCCACATCTTATACATAAAATAAAATTATACACGGATTCCGATGGTTGCAGTGACCAAGTAGTTTTGGTTTTTATTTATTATTATGTATCTAATTAAGTATTGACGATAATGGGTACGATGTTTATTATGTGGAGATGAGGTGAGGGGATTTGGATCTGTTTATTGGATTCGGATTGGGATAATGTTTATTGGACATGAATATTGGATATTTTTAATTTTATTTTTTTTATTGCGACTCTCAAAAAATCTATTCTCTTGATGAGCGGTATATCTAATGTCAATCTGCAATACGGGGAACAACTGGAGTTGCAATTGCTGGTCTTTTAGGAGCTGTAAGAGCATAAGGAAAGCCAATGATTGACTTTCTGAAGCAGAAGATTGTTGTTGCTGCTGCTGGAAGGTATGATACTTGTCTTTGCTGTGTAGTAAACCTTAAGTCCATGCATCTGATCTGGTTTGATCTCTTATGTTCTATATGCAATATTTTTTTATAGATCCTTTACTCCCAACCTGGGGCTTTTTTCTTATTCTTCTCCTTTTATTGGGTAAATCAACATTTAATTGAGAAAATAGGACAACTAGAGAAATAGCCTCACATCCAAAGCAATAGTGATGTGCACCTCACCCCAGCTTATCCACAAGCTAAACCACAGATTATTGATAAGAAATTTTTATCCCAATCCTCCTACGCCCCTTAACTTTGATTCTAATATCAAACTCGATATAGATTCTGCAGAACACAGATTAATATATACCAACTTTTGAGGTACTCAAGCAGTTGAGTTATTATTGGTGAACTAAACCATGTGAAGGTACCCATCCCTCTTCTTCCTTTAACATTTATAATGACATAAGTTTGCCACATAAGAAAGTTTTATATTTTGATATGTATAGATCAATGCTAAAAGGTCGGAGTTATCTCGTTATATATGAAAATTAGTCTCTATCTCAGAAGACATGTAAAGGGATCTACCACATATTTAGTCCGATGATAAGGTTGGAAGTTTTAAAATCTATAATGAATTTATTTAAATCATATTTATATTCTGTTTTCTCTTGTAGTTGGAAGCAACAAATTCAACCTACCAATTTTTTTTCCATGTGCTATTCTCTTGCTTCTAAAGTATTATGAAATAGGAGCCAAGCCTTGACATTGTAGACTGTTTTACATGTGGATCATTTGGTTATGCTATTTTTGGTGACTTGAATTTGTTAGAGAAATTGGTCATGAAGTCAGATGCTCGATATATTTTCATGGTGGAGTAGGTATGCTTGTTCATTTTTGTTTGTGATGTCTTTGCTACTTATGCTTCAATATAATTTTGGACAACTGTCTCTTGTAGCATGCAATATTCCAGCGCTTGACTGAAGATCACATATTTATCACTGCAAAAGGATACCCTGATATTGTCACAAGGTAGCGTAAAAGTTTAAACAGTTTAGGTGAACAATAAAGTTGGTATTGGTTTGTTTCTAGATCTTGTCCTGAAAGTCTATTATTTATTAATTTCTAATTAAGTTAATAGACCTGTTCATGGATTATAAATAATATAATAGCAATCAATACGAATTCATGTGTAATTGTAGAAAGATTTGATAGTGAGCATGTTGAAGAAGTGCAAGCATTCTCTCCATGTAGTTTAGAGGATTGCAGAGAGCACGAATGATTATGAGGTTAATTAAAATATTTGCAACAGTTTGAGAGCATAGTTTTATTGTTAATTTACTTTTGTGGGAAAAAGCTAGAAACAAAACATGAAAATTTTATTCTTTTGATTTCCTCTTTATGCAAGCTAGTTGTTAAAATACTATAAGATTGGTTAATAGAAACAAATTTTTAGACTAATTTTTGGCAAAGAAATAGATGTCTCATCTTTGTGAAGTCAGTTTCTTTTCTATTTTATAATAGTTAAAGTTCCTCATATATTTGCTAATATTTTGCTTAAAATATCACAGCTGGATGTTGCAAGCAATATACTATAATTTTTGTGGTTTTTAATATTTCTGTGATTTAACATATGAAGTATATGCAAAATAACATATAATCTATTTATGTGTTTCATCTGTTTTTCAATATAGTTGAGGTGAAGAGTAGTTCTGATGGTTTCATGATCAAAATGAGAGATGGTCGACATTTAAGATGTGACCATATCAACCCTTAGGGACTATTCTTCATCAGGGACTATTCTTGTAGGACCCAATTATGAAGGGGAGGAACTTATCTCGCTGACCTGAGTATGTTCTGCTATTACCACTTAAAAATTCCCAAGTTATCAATAAATGTGTCTTTCCAATGTCTGTTGCAACATGTTGAATTCTTAGTAAATAAATCTATGATGTCTGTGATTATAGCTAGCATCTTTGGGGCATATACTGTATGGAAATTTGTCGTCTCAAGAAAAGTTTTTCCACATTAACTAATAGCCTCAACTTTTCCATAATTGTTGTCCTTTCTATATAGAAATCTAAACATTGTTATTTAAGATTGTGTGATGGTATTTAAGATTGTGTGATGCTTGTGGCTGTTGAATGTGACTGAATTCTTACTTGAGGTCAACATATAATAATAATCTACAAGTCATGTAACATAAAATATGTTTACCACTATGCTTACTGAAATTAATTCATGAAATGGCCAATTAAGATTCTAAGTTTTTTCTTGTAAACATATTTATCATATGGTCGCACTGAAGGTTCTTTTTCTATTTGGATTTGTAGCAAATGATATTGTGATTGCCCATTTGTCTTTTTCTGCTTATGAGCAATACGGTGTACATTAGTACCACGTAGCAACACTATTGTCTTTGTGTATTGATTTTGGCACTGAGTGCCTCTGGTGACCTATTTACTTCATTTTCCTGACTTGCTATTATTTTTTAATGTGCAGGAAGACTGCTTCTACGACCTTCCTTACAATACTGGGTATCAAATTTCTGTGCTACATTTACAGAAGACAAGGAACAAAATTATGAAGTGTACTCTTTTTATATATGTAGATATATACTTTGATTGAAGAACTGGTGATAGCTTTAGATGGTTAATTGTAAAGATAATGAATGATTATGTAGTGGATGATTTTATTAAGTTAATAATATTTTAGTTTTTGTATTTTTATCATTATTTGCTATGGGGACATTGAGCCAGCCAGGTACACAAAAAGAATGTCAAATTTTGATTTGGCAACAATATAATTTGTTACCAAAGCATTGAACAAGTTTTAATATTACAATAATTTGTTATACATTTAGCAACAAATTTTCATTGCTAATGGCATTAAAAATATAATATTTGGCAACGAAAAATTAACCTAATAACATTGGAGATAATATTGTTGCTAATACTAAAATAAAAGGCAACATATTTTATCGTTGCAAATCATATCAACTTTCGTTGCACATATAAAGAAACAGCAACATATAATGTCGTTGCTAATCGAAGACTTTCGTTGCTATTGAAAAATAACCAGCAACAAATATTTTCGTTGCTGATTCAGCATAATGTCGTTGCCAAATAATATAATCAACAACGAAAATCGTTGCTAAAAAGTTTACATTTTGCAACGAAAGCAAGCTTAGGCAACAATTTTCATAATTTACTGCAACAAAAAATGCCGTTGCAAAATGGTGTCAATTGCAACGAAAATGCATGGTCATTGCAAAAAAAAAGAGTTCATTTCGTTGCCAATTAGTAGACTTTTGCAACGAAATGGGGTTTTTAGCAACGACATTTTAATTATTCTGCAACAATACATTTTGTTGCTAAAGGATCGATGTCTTTGTACGACAGCCAAATTTTATTGCAAAATATATTACTTTTAAAAATGAAAAAAATACGTTTGTTGCGGAACAATTAGCAACGTCCATTGCGCAACGAAAGACGCAACGACAGTAAAGTCGTTGCCAAAACCCTTTAGTAACGAAAATTGGTTGTTGCTGAAGCCCCATTTTTTTGTAGTGAATGTGTATAACAGTGTGTGCTAATATGAGAAGAAGGCCTTATAAAATGTGAGAAGGCTTACAGTGGGCTGCCAAAGTAGACTTCTATGACTTTAAATGGATAAACACTCAGCTCCCGCCGGATAAAAGATAGCTATATGTGAGTTAACAAGTGTTTAAAGATGAGGAAACACTCAAAAGATGTGTATATAGAGTAAAATAGACAGGGCTTCCTTGCCTTTTTCATTCTCTCTCCTCTCTCAAATGGCTGACCCGAAGGCTTGTATATATAGACGGATGGCCGCAGGTACACTCGCTGTAGCCGCATGCATGTACCTAACAGGTGGTCGTGGTGCATCCGAGCCTCATGGTCCTATCGTCTCGTGAAGACGTGCACTCATGCAATCGTAATGTCCGCTCAAACTTGCGAACTTCAATCGAGAGCATCCGAACGAGGTATATCTGACCTTCTTCTGACAGTTTATGTCGAGAGTTACGAATTGACATGGATTAGAGGTTGTACGAAGTCAGGAAGAGGGGTCCATGCCCATGGTCTTCAAGCTTCAAATTCTATCCAAAGTACTGTCACGCGTAATAGTCACTCGGGATTGTAACTCCTCGGTTCTTGTGGGGCATTGTTGGATGTATGTATGTATGAAGTGTTGAGACGACGCGCAGGTGTTGACGGAACAAGATGACGTTTGATGTAAAATCCCAAATTTTACGAATAAAGATTTAATTTTCTCGAAATAATTTTTTTAATATTATGGTGTGGATTTGATATAATGTTATAGTTGTGGGTAATATTTATAAATTTTGCAAAGTATGCAAGTTGTCATATTATATTCGATTGGTCGGGGAATATTCGTTTTATCAGGGAATATTCGTATGACGACACAATCATTAGTGGACCCTGCAACAGAATTATTGTTGGATTGAGAAAATGATAAAAATATTTTATGAAAATAACGGCAGAAGTTTTACCGTTAATACTGTTGAACTACTCGGTAGTAAAAGTACGATGTCTGGCGTGGTTGATTATTGATGCTTACGTGATAAGTCACTTTCGTTTTTGTTTTATTAGTATTATTAATGTAATAAAATGCAAAAAGCTTTTATATAAAATAGAATACTTTTATAAAGTTATTCGTTTTATTAGACTATAAATAGAATATATTATATTCTATTATGCATAGTGTTTTTGCATAGTAATATCTTTTATATAAAAATGTAATACTTTTATAAAGTTATTTGTTTTATTAGACAATAATTAAAATATATTATATTTTATTATGCATAGTGTTGTATAAGTACTGCATAGTGTTTTTCATAGTAAAATCTTTTTATATAAAATGAATACTTTTATAAAGTTATTCATTTTATTAGATTATAAATAGAATATATTATATTTTATTTAAAAGATTTTGTTTTAAATCTGGGACCGTCTGCTTAAAATAAATCAATACTGACCGTTCATGAATTAGTTACTTATCGCATCCATTCTTCTATAAATAGAAGCTCATTCCTTCATTATTTCTCTACTGAATTCATTTGAAACTCTAGAGAGAAAACTATAGAGAGAACGAAGAAAAGTGTTCTTACTTGATACTCTATATCCAAAGAGACTCTTCTTTATAAGGTAAGGGATATTATTTGTTTTACTCGTAAGAGATATTATTTGTTGTACTCGTAAGGGGTATTATTTCTTTTGTATTCATGAAGAGAACTTCTATTATTCCATTCTTTATTATTCTGTTGGAATAACCTATATACGTGAAATTACCCTATACTTGGTGAAATTCTTCAGTTATTCCATTCTTTATCATTATGTTGAATAACCTTGTCTATGTGAAGTACTGCATACATGGTGAAATTCTTCATTATTCAATTCTTTATCATTCATTTGAACATCCCATGCATGCTTTACGCATGACCGGTTCCGTTATTTATTATTACATTGGAATATCCATGCATGCTTTTACGCATGACACGGTTCCGTTATTTATTATTCATTGGAACATCACATGCATGTTTTACGCATGACCGGTTTCGTTATTTATTATTACATTAGAACATCCTGCATACATGCTTTACGCATGACCCGGTTCCGTTATTTATTATTCATTGGAACATCACATACGTGCGTTTACGCACGACCGGTTCCGTTATTTATTACTCTGTTGGAATAACTTTTATGCATGCGATTCTATCGCGTCTGGTGATTTCTTTTGTTATTCCATTCTTTATTATACTCAGTTGGTTAAAGTATTGGCTTTATTACTTCATGAAATTAGTGGAATATCCTTGATATTTGCGCTTCATCCAGTATCTTTTCATGGAAATATTCTTCTGAACATTCTTGAATTTTACTCTACAAAGAAGTATCATGTTGACAATTTGGACGTTATTTGTTTCTGGATAAATTAATTCATGAACTTGTTTTATTGAATTATTATGTCATTGTCATCATCCTCATGTTATATTATGTTGAAAGTTATCTGTGGCCTGTAGTGCATAGATGGACTTGGTATGATTATGACTAGGGATTATTCGGTATAATCATGACCGTAATGTTATAAATGATGTGGAAAAAAGTCCTCATTGGCCCATAATGCATTGATGGACAGTTTTTGGTATGATTATGGCTATGAATTCTCTTCGGCCAAGGGTGCAAAGATGAATTATTTTATGGCATGATCAAGACTGTTGATGAAAACACGATTATCTTTGGCCTGTAGTGCATGGATAATTCGTGGTCGTGATACTAAAGAATATCCTTGGCCTGTAGTGCAGGGATGATTTGATGATGTGGATTATTTATTGAGCTGAGTCTCAGCGATAAAAGTGATGAAAAACCTTTTAAATCATAAAAGATTAGTAGATTTTATTTTCTACTTGACCCTTTTAATGGATTGATTGTTCCGTTGCAGTTAAACTTGATGTTTGTTATATTGTATCAGTTTAACATTGTTGAAGGCTAACGATAATTTATTCTGCATTATCTTAGTCATAATATTTCTTACTGGACTAGTTGAGCTCACCCTTTCTTTCATTGTTCTCTTTAGGAAATGAGAACGTAGCTGGGACTAGTCGGGGAACAGAGTGATGGTCCTAGATGGTACATTAGTAGTCCTCACTATTCTGTGAAATAGTGTAATAATAAATGTAATGATGACTCCATTGAGTGTGGATATTGTCTAGATGACAATATTTGTATTAAAACTCACAGCATATGTTTTGTCGTATTTTACACGACTGTTGTATAATTAGTTATATTTGTATTCTGTACCATGTATCTGGCGACCCAAGATGGGTGATGTCTACCTAATTTTGGGGGCGTCATATTTGACTCCTCGCTGGGGTTATCACCGGTTTGAGTTCAAAGTAGACGTTGCTCAGGGTTACATCTGAGATTGGACTACTTGTTGGTATGTCGCGATATCATCTTGTTGAGACGGTAAGATGACTTGTTGACTCCTCACCGGGGTTATCGCCGGTTTAAGCGGAAAGCAGACGTTGCTCAGGGTTACATCTGAGATTGGACTGCTTGTTTGTATGCCTCACTGTCATCTGTAGATGTGCCTGTCTGCCCGTTGTTAGCTCCGGGTCAGAGGTATGAGTGCCTCGACAAGATGTTTGAAGCTGATTGCATGTGTTTGAAACAAACATTTTCGGGGTTATCGCTGGAACTGCAATGACATCCCCTGGGGCTATCACCAAGGATGGAGTTGCTACTCCCAGTGTTGTTTCTGGGACTGGAACTAAACGTCATGGCAGTTATTCTTTGGGACGAATCGTCCTCTCTGGTGTTATTCTTTGGTCTTTTGATCTGCATACCTCGGGTTATCTCTCGAGATTGGAAATGACACTCCGGTGTGTGCTCAAAGTTGAGATGACGTTCTTGTTTGTGTTCGAGTTGGGCCGATGTTCTTGCTTTGTGTTCCGGGTTGGAACTGAACTTCCAGTAGTATCCAGAATGGGTGTAAGCTGTCCTCCAGGGTTATCTCCGAAAGACGAATCTACCCTCCTGCAATGTTAATAATAGGAGTGAAAAAAATTTCGGGTGTCTACAGAAGTATTTTTAGAAAGTATAAAACCTCTATTTTAGCTTCAATAGGGTACCCAGAACAGTGGTTAAAAATAGCTTGACACACTGAATTCCAACCATTAGTTTTGGTTTGAAATTAAATTTCATTTTAATTTAGTAAGCTTAAACTTTCCAATTATCATCATATGTGGTGTACGTATCCAGCCCAAGCTTTAATTCTATCAAATAACCAACTTTTAAGCAAAACAATCCATTAGAGACTTTTATCAAACAACTAATGTGCAGAGTTTAAAACTACTTGTGTCATAGCTATTTGCTTATGTTAAAAATACATTTTATCACCCTTATACCTCCACACAAACAACCTATCTCCTCCAATCTTAGTTCCAGTCATAGCAATTCATATAACATTCAGATTTCTATATTAACCAATACATACAAACTAGTTAATTCAAGTTCCTTTTATACTATCACATTTGCTTCTAATGTATGCAATATAAGCTAATATCATCTCTATACACATCACTATTAACCTTACTCATATAATACCACTATCAATTGGTAAATTCCAATACATAATCAAAACAACACATTCTCTGTGACGCCCCCAAAATAGGTCCATTCCATCCAACCCATTCTGAGTTGTCAATACATGGTACAGAAACAACTACAACTTTATTATTACAACAGTAAAACTATGAGTTTGAATACAAATATTATCTTCTAGACAATATCTAAACTCCAATAAATCCTCATCACATTTATTGATACATTATTTTACAAAAATGGTGAGGACTACTAAACAACTCTCTCTAAAACTTTCATTCCATACCCCGACTCGTACTCACTATAATCTCGCCTCCTGAGAAGAAAATGGAACAAAAAGGAAAAGGGTGAGCTCAACTAGCCCAGTAAAGAATATTATGACTAAGATAATATACAACAAATTATCGTTAGTCTTCAACAGGGAAAAATCTAATAGAATACAATAGAAAACAAATTTTAAATCAATATTCGCAGCGGAAATAATAATTCATTAGAAGAGTTAAATAGAGAATGCAAACTACTATCTTCTATGTATGAATTTAAAAGTTCATCGTCTATCTTTTATCCCCTCAGTAACATCAATCAATATATATCCGAATCAAATATTCATCTTTGCACTACAAAAGCCAAAGATATTCATCACTGGGTCATGTTTCATCTAAACACGTGTTCATCTTTGCACTACAAAACCAAAGATATTCTTCGAAATCATTCATCTTTGCACTACAAACCAAAGATATTCCATAATATCATCATTTAAGATCAAGATGATGAAAAATATTTTAAAAAACGAATCCAAAGAAACAAAATGACAAGGATTAAGGATTAAGGATTCGTACTTTGTTTTATCCACGTCCAAAAATACCTTAAAAATAATCACAAAGTGGTGTAAAATTCAAGAATGATCAAAACAGGATACAATCAAAGCTAGTATCCGAATAGATATTTTGACGAAAAAATTTTTTTAATTTTTCGATGAATAGTCTTGCCGTATTAAGTGAATAGTGTCAGATACGTGAATAGTCTTGTATACGTGAATAAGTAACTCAGACACCAAAAGTTCTAAATTTGTTAAAACTTCAGATCAATATTTCAACATAATGATATTGAAGAAATAATATCATTACTGAAAAATAATAATATCCCTTACCTCGAAAGATCAAGATTTCTAATTTGAAACACCTGATATAAGGCTATGACTTGGACTTGCAATCAGATATAGCAATACTCAAAGTATACTCAAAATACTCACAAGAATACGCCGATAATATAGAGAGAGAAAACTTCGAGCTTACGGTGTGATTTTCAATTCTAACCCTAAGCACCCTATTTATAGAAATTGCTTAGAACACCAAAGCGTAAAATTTAATAAATTAATAATATAATTATATAAATTTCCTACGCATGCCTAGAATATGATTTCAGCCATCAAACACATGCCACATTCTAGAAAAAGTAAGAAAAACGTTTTTCTAATTTAAAATAATTTAAACTTCCAAAAATCAATTATTTCGGAGCTTCGGAACTTCAATAATTCACAATAAATATCCCTTTTATCATAAAATTCGAATCTCGCGAATTTTTATAGGAAATTCAATTCTCTACAACTTTGCAGAAGAAAGTTTTTCCAAATTTCAAATGAAATTGACCAAATCCACAAACAGACGATTTTACGGTATGTGCTATAATCAAATTTCGATCAATAAATGGGGTCCACCAATACATGTTTAACATGTTTTAAACATTTATTGCAACAAAATATTCTTCCTCCTTGTATACTCATATATCCCACATTCGTTGTAAAAATATCACCATTATTATATTATTAAAATATAATAATACCTTTAAATGAATTATCTTATCGTAAAAGATAAAATTTTAATTTTCAACAATTGTCACATTAAAAATTTTCTCCATCTATATCCACATAAAATCAATATTTTCCTCATCATATGAATCAATAATTAATTATTCACAAATAATATTACGTAATCACAATATTGACAACCAGGCGCATTCCTGTGAGAGGGGCTTTCAATAAGAATTTCTCCTTCTCATGCCAAGCAATTAGGTGACCAAACCTCTCCTTAGATGAACTTTCTAGACATTGCCAATAATGTTATCTAATAATATTATTCGGATAATATGAATTATTGCTTCGATAATGAAAAATACTTGTGTAATGACAATTATTGAAACAACAAAGAATATAAAATATCAACGCAATTAATTATTAAATCAATAAAATATTGAGCGAGAATTCTGTAACCATTATTGAGTAGTGCCTTTCTTACGTAAGAATCAATAATTGGTGCAATACCGTGTGCTTCTTGTGTTTTAACCACCGAGTATTTTAACAAGATTAACGATAACAACTACTGTTTATTATTTTTAAACAACTTATATTTGTCGCTTTTCTTCATCCAATCGCTTTCCGTTATGGGGCCCACACATGGTCGCTACCACATACGAATATTCCCCGACAATGATTTAATATTCCACGACCAAATCGAATATTCCCCAACAACAATGAATATTTTATAACCACTTGCTTATTTTGAAATATTTATGTATTTTACCCCTAACTATCCACATTAATCAAATCAACCCTTACTATTTCAAAATAATAAATAGAAAAATTAAATTTCATTAATAATAAGTTGGGGTCTTACATTCTCAACCAAATTGATACTTGTCTTACTAATAGCTAATTGCATAGACACAAGTAATAAAACATGTAATTTGAATTACCTTAGTACTTAGATAACTTCTGTAGTAAAATTCCCTTTTTGCTTCCCTCGCCTGAGCTCTCTCTCTCTCTCTCTCTCTCTCTCTATATATATATATATATATATATATATATATATATATATATACTACTGATTTGGCCTTATATGGCTGAGTTCTCTTCTTTAGTCAGTCCCTGCTCGACCACTAAGCGTGGCCCCTATTTTCCCTCATCATTGATGCTACCTATCTACACATTGATCTCCATTCATCCCCCTGACATAACCTGTTTCTAGCAGTCAATTGGCCTCTATTAGGCTTAGCTGAGACCCTTCACTTGGCCCCTAAATTGAGCTCTAGGTTATCTACTTTTGCAGGCTACTTGACTCCTACCTTCCAGTCATATCCTCAGTCACCCTACAAGTCCCTAGCCTCTAATTGGATTATTAACTAACTAAAATAATTAGATAACTTACTGACCAATTAACTAACCTAGCTAATTCCCTGCCTACTGATTTCATTCGGGCTAAACAGTCCCTTTTTTGCTACACCTCATGTGGGCTGCCCGATAGGCTTAGTAACAAGGCAATGATTAGATTTAAGGTGGGATCACAACACCTATAAAATAAGCAATAGCCCCTCATACAAAATAATAAAAGGCTTGCAAGCATACATAACAAATTAAGGTAGCCCCATATGTAAATATGGACCCTCAATACATATAGTATTCATAAATTTGATTAACAAAATAGTTAACACATACATCCTTAAAAATGATGGTTCTATGTAATTAAATGATTCATGATAGCACTTCATTTCTTTATTTACTATTTAAATAACACTTTTAATTATATGTTAATATAATTAATTCTATGAAAACATAGATAGCTTTATATCAAGAATCTCTTAATTAAACCATGTTGGCTTTCCTTTTCATTCTTGATATCTATATAATATTATGTTAATGTATATCATTATTTCTTTTCTTTGCCATACATAATCTAAGATATTAAGTAATAAATAATTATAATGTCACAACAATAAAAAGAAAAAAAAAATATACGCAAAAATTTACATTATAATAACTGAATATTAAATAGAATTTTCTAAGTCATTACAGATACTCTATTATTTTTATCATGCTAGAAGGCGACGTTCGATATTCCAAATATCTTTGAACGCTTCAGACTTAATATAATTTCTTTGAGGGGTTTGTTATTAATTATCTCATCTTGTTTCACACACACACACACACACACATATATATATCCATATATATATATATATATATATATATATATATAAAGTAAACATACACATATAGAATACTATATTCTACCCGGATTGATTATGGATTTTATTCTAGTTTGGCTCACTAGAGCCACCAAGTGAACCAAAAGGTCAAACCATAGGGTGCAAGAATTAATTTAAACATAACTATTACATTTAAACTCGGGATTAATTACAAACGGGTCTTCATGCGTTCCTTGCTCCTTTGTTTCCGGTTCTTCAAGATAATTCTAACTAATCCTATTATAAAAAACTATTTATAATAAATAGAAACATTGATCAGCAGTCAAATGAAAGTACATAAGAGGGAGATAAAATTTACATCAGGAAAAAAACTAGAGAAGACGAGATACGCAGACCCCATTTAATAAAACTCATACATTCATGCATCTAACTAAAATAAAATCCAATCACATTGATTAATAGTCCACAATCAACCCCACTTATTATCATACATATCATCATATATATCAATAAATAACATTCATCGCATGAATAATAAATCCATTTCATATAGGAATCAATATCAATTTAATGGGCAATTAAAAGTTTACTAGAAATCCAATTTTGAAACAAAATAAATTACTTTATTTTAATCAAAATTTAAATCAAAATAAACTTCTTTATTTTATTTTATCCAATTTTATTAAAAATAAACACCTTTATTTTTAATCAAATTCCAAATCAAAATAAAATCATTTATTTTAATTACCATGGAATTCAATTTCAAGTACAAAATAAACTCCTTTATTTTAACTTAAAATTGCTGGAAAAATAAAATATGTTGAATCTGATTCCTTATCAAAATTAAACATTTTAATTTTAGAAAACATGAAATCCTATTCTAGGAAACATGGAATCTTATTCCATATATGAATAAACTCCTTTATTTTAGAAAACATGTAATCATATTCCATATATGAACAAACTCATTTATTCTATTTTTTGAAAAATTGCACAAAAATAAAAAATCAAGTTTTTTGCTGGTCCGGCGCGCCTCGCGCCACACCTGTAGAAACTAGCGCTCCTCGTGCCTCTACTGGCGCACCTAGCACTACCCCTACAGAAATCGGCGCACCCTGCACCACGACGAGTTTCTGGTCTTTTTGTTTTCTTGCAAATCGCTATTTTTGATCTTTTCATCCAAAAAATATGATTTTATACAACAAATTATGCCCAATAAATTCTTCTGAACACATACCCATACATATATGGAATCAAAACAATTAACAATCTGCATAAAGTTTGACTCTGATACTACTATTAGGTTTGTAATATTCATGAACATGTAACATGTAGCAATTTCAGCCTATGACCATTCATTTAGCCAATTTTGGTGAAAAATAAAAGAGATGATAGTTTGATTTGCTTATATAAACGCTACTTTCCTTTTCTTATAAGTTGGTCACCCAACTTAAGTCTTCTAGGGACAATCCCCTTCACTTTCCAATCTTACAAACAACCCCCTAGGTCAACCTAACCCTAGCTCAAGTTAACCTAACCAAAGCTAACCACCATGGTTATTTAGAGGGAAATTTAATGCCAAATGATAAGAGTTGGGACAATTTGGTCATTTTCTAACAATCCTTAGCTTATTACACTTTTACCCTTGGCATATTCTTTGAATATGCCACAATATATTCTTGGAATATCTTTTTCCTAGCTTTGGCTCCAAGTTTGTATTAGTGGTGGCTCCAAGCCACAAGCCATGACTCAACCCTTGCCAAGACACACTACTAGAAAATTAACCTATAGCGACGGTCGCCGACCGTCGCTATAGGCCAAAAGACCGTCGCTAAAAGTTTTAGCGACGATCGCCGATCGTCGCTATAGAACCAGTCAGTAAAGCCTATAGCGACGGTCTTTTGGCCTATATCGGGTCTCCGACCTTAGTTATAGGTCATGGCAAAATCGTGTATTTGCTCTTTACTAACGGTCACTGAGAGTTATTGCTACGGTCATGACCGCAGCTATATATAGATGTCTATAGCGACGCTCGGCGACCGTCGCTATAGGCCTGTGTTTTATAAAACACTATAGCTACGATCGATGACTGTCGTTATAGACTTTTTAAATTTAAAAAAAAAATTAATTGTGTACATTTATCCAACAAACACAAATACAATATAAAATAAAACATAAAAGATTATTGTTTACATGATTTAAAATCATTCACATTACAATTACAATAATTACAATCTTCTTCAGAGAAGGCTAACTACTGTATCAAACATTAAGTTACAATAATTTAGTTCCAACAATGTTTACAAATTAAGACAAATCAAAAGCAAACAATAATTATTGCAGATGTATTTGTAGACTAATCCAGAACCTGCCAAGCAATACAATCACGAAGGCAGTACAAATCAAACACATGACATGTATAGCTGATTAAATGCTTCAAATTTGCCTTTTATAGCTGTAGCACCAGTTGTCAACTGTGTCTTTCTCTGCCATTTATCTATTGTTTTTTCTTTAAAAGAAGCCATTCTGTAACATAGGAGCATCAACAATCTTAGTTACCCAAAATCGCCCAACTAAAGAAATATCAATTGCTTAATGTAAAGTACATGATGCATGAAAACAATGTGATAGAACCAAAATGCACACAATGTTCAATCTCAACCAGCGTATAGTAAATTTTGCTTTAATCGTTTATCATGATTAATTAAAACATTAGTTTCATGCATCCCTAGATATACCTTCAATTCAGGGGAAACGAAAGAATTTTAAATGAGATTCCGAAACCACCATCGGCAGATAGCCTAATACTAATGGAAGGAGAGAAGGTTGTAAATTTTCCTTAAGCTAATTACAATGTTTTGTAAGATTAGTTAGTCATAAATGATTGGTTAAAAGCAGTGTGTCAATTTTCTAGATGACTGAGATAGAAAAACCAAGCAACTTTGCAAATGGAACCATATACATTAAAATGGCCTAATTTTGGAAATTCAGTTCAGTTACTTTGAAACTGTATAGAATTCGTTATACAGTTTCCATAGCATCAATAGCACTGTAAAGGAAAATATAATACTCCCTCCATTCCATATAAAATGCTCCCTTTAAAGATGATTTTCCTTTACAGTGCTATTGATACTAGAATTCGTTATACAGTTCAGTCAGTCATAGCATCATTTGAACATATAAAATGTAAATATGAGACACAAAGATCCAATATAAATTTAGCAAGAACAAAAAATAAAAGAAAATATAACCACATATAGATTAAGGAAGTCCTTAGCATTTTCATTCCAGTATTTGCATATTGCGATTAGAGTTTCAGGCATTCAGCACTTTAATATTAAAAATTAGAAAGGAACTACCTAAAAACATATTATCTCTCTTTCGAGATTGTATTGTTCACCTATCAAAAAAAACAAAACAAAAGAAAAAGACAAAAGAAAACTTTCAAGATGTTTCTACAGCGCTGTAACATCGAATGAGAAACCAGATTGTAACACAGAAATATATAAAGCCTCATGTCGTGCCTTTAAAATCCAAATAAAAAACAAAAAATACACCATGTTAACTGCAACACCACAAATATCTCCCTGGGGAGAAGTCAACATGTTAGATGGTGTAACCACAAATACTTTACTCAAGCTAGTCTAAAGGAGTTAACAAGCAACCCATGCATCGATATGATCATTTGGAAAAATGAACTAGTTATATTGCAGAACTCTTTAAATTATAAAAGGGGGGGGGGAGGGGGGAGGATTGTATAGCTTCTATCCTATATTCTTAAGAGTAATGGCAGACTTCTATTTTCAACTCAAAAAAAAAGAAAAAAAAAGGAGAAAAATGGGCCAAAATTGCAGCATATATTTGTTACCTCATCTCAATTGGGCAGGAGAAAAACACTGCAACATGCTTATATGCGCCAACAAATGCATCCATGGATACAATTGCATCATTTAGAAAGTCCATTATCTATAAGGAAATAAAATATAATTAATACAGAAACGAAAACATGAATTTATCCTCGCACATCAAGAAGAGGGGACAACAGAAAGCACTCAAAGCAGTCTTTTCATTGCACAATAGACTAAAATTTCTGACATTATCAATGCACTATAAGATATTATTATTCGTTATACAGTTTCCATAGCATCAATGCTTCCTTTTAATTATAGTATCAATAGCACTGTAAAGGAAAATCATCTTTAGGTGTAATAATAGGTAATTGTAAACCAAACAACAGTTTCCATCAAACCATTGGCTCTAAGGAAAAGTCTCTTTCTAATGACCATCATAGTACAAAAGATGCAATCTAGTACATGAAATGCCATTCACTCTAAATTATGAATGCAGCTGATTACCAAATGTAACAAGTGCGAGATGACATTTAAATTATTATCTTTTTATTTGTATCCAAGCCTCAACCAAGATTGTATCATTCTGATCAGGTTTAAGCAAGAAACCTTGTAAATTTCTCAGTAAAATGTGAAATGCATATACAATGCAAATGAACAAGAAGAATAATTGAGTATTGGCATGAGTTTGCAAAAAGCACTTGTGCCCTTGACTCAGAGATACTTCAATCTTATACTCCCTAAAAGAGTCCCATTTGGCTTTGATAGTTAATTTGAGAAATATTACATTTAGTATTAGGTTCGAATTAATTTAGAATTAATGAACTATACTTTAAAATTCATTATTTTTTTCTTATTCTATTTATAATTGTAATTAGAGCATTCATTTTAAAATTAAAATTTAGAATTTCAAAAATGATGAAAAGTTATTTGAATTGTAATTTAGATTATTGATTTTGTATTTATTAAAAATAAATAAATTAATATTCATTCATTAATACTATACTTTAAAACTCATTATTTATTTTCTTATTCTAGCTATAGTTGTAATTAAAGTATTCATTAGATTATAAGCATTATCTTATTTATTTCATACACCATCTCTTCTACATTCCTTGTAATATAAAATGGCAAATTATTCTCGGGGCGTATTTGGTAGTTTATATCTATGGCAAATTATTCTCAAATTTATTTGGTAGTTTATATTTTAGATATATAAAAGTAAATATTAAAAATGTATATTCTTAAAATTTATAAATATGAACCCTTCAGTAGAATGAATGGAGGGAGTATATTTCATAAAAAAATTAAAAAATTCACCCAATCAATCACCCAACATACAAACCATTAAATTTAAACAAAAAAAATCTCAAATTCATTCAATTAAACACCATATCTCGATAACAGAGAAGAAATTAATAGGGTTTTGCGACAATCTCTAACCCCCAAACTACTCAATCCTCACCATGAAATCACAAACCCAAAAACCCCAATCCGCATCTCCATTCCCTTTCACCGTCACAAGGATCGCCGTCATTTGCCCGATTCTGCTAATCGGTGGGCTTCAAATCACTTCAAAACTTCGGCCTTTCAATCCCTAACCGACATCGCCACTGCAGTACCTCCAAGCCACAGTCGTCATAGCGTCCGCCAATTCTACCGGCCAAGACGCAATCCAACCTCCTCGACATCATCGTTGCAATTGAACACCGCATTCAATAAAGGGTTTTCCGCCAGATCAAATGTGAACTAGAGATTTTACGAGTTCGAGCCTATTCTTGATATCATCAAGTTTGTAAAATACAAAGACGAAATCCCATTTGCCAAGCCATTGACACGACGCCGTTTAGAGGAGGGAGAGGGGTTTGTGGATTCGGCGAGTGGAATGGAGTGGGGAAAGATGGGAGGAATTATATTCCGAGGTGGTTGCCGGGAATTCTAGAGATGGGTGGAAAGGAGGGAGGAGAGAGAAAGGAATTTGGGTTTGGTGGGGAGGGATGTTTAATACATGGGAGACGTTATCACAGCCAACAATATACTAATTAAAAATGCGAGCTTGTACTGGGATCAGGCAATATCTCCAACAAGAGCCAGGAACATACCATGGGCCAGTGTGTTTGGGAACCATGATGATGCACCATTTGAGTGGCCGACGGAGTGGTTTTCAGCCACTAGAATTCCTTCACTACATTGCTCTGTAGATAATTTCTCGTACACTGGTGAGTTTGAAATTTCAATGATAAAAGTTCTTCACAGATTGTCATGTCCGGTAGGGGTGGTCTCTTATTTCTTCTTATAATCAGGGTTGTTGGCAGTTTTAGTACAAGAGTTCTTTTTCATTGTCTAACATTGCCGTCTCCTTAATGCAATCTGTGACAATTGAGAGAAAGAGGGATATACAAAAAGTATACTAAAATGATAATAGATTTTAGAAACCCAAAATAAATATTCTAAAAATATGGACCAAATACTCTTGCTTGTCTTAGTTTAGACTTGCACGCTAGCAATTAAATGTAGTTCTGTTATCCTTAATTTAGTTCAAGCTAATGGATGACATGACATTGCCATAATGGTATGTGATCTAGTTTTTATGACTGGATAATTGTTTTGGAAATTGTGATGAGAAAAAAGCAATTCATATTTGAGATCAGTGAATCATGTTACTATTATTTTGGTATCAAGAGTAGAGTGTAGCTTCAAAGGCACGCCACGTTTGGAGCTTATGAAAAATGAGATTGAAAATAATGCATTTTCATACTCTAGAATTGGTCTTAAAATCTTTGCCAAGCGTGATCGAACTATGTCCTTGATTTCATCATTGAATGATCCTCAACCGGGCGTGGCATTCATGTACTTCTTTGATTCGGTGGTGGGTCATACCCGTGAGATTATATCAAGTGCCCAGCGAGAATGGTTTCATTGCAAATCTCAAATGATAAACCCTAATGCAAGGTAGAGGAAGAAACACTAATCTGTACTTTTCTATTTTTGAAATGACTGAATGTGTTAAGGGTGTTTGAGTCTGGTTTTTTATATTTTTCTATCCTTTGCCAACAGAAGGAGAAAAAAAGTTTTTAATCATATTTCTTTCCTTTGTTTGCTTGAGAAGAAAAGGTAAGCCTACTTAAGAAGTGGACTAGTCAAATAGTTGTAAGAGGCTCTCAATTGAGCTTTTCTGTAGCATGATTTGATGTGAAACAAAATATTACATCAATGATTAGGGTGCCAGAGATAATATTTTGGCATATACCAAGTAAAGCCTACAAGAAGGTGGCTCCAAGGTTTAGTGTACACAAGCATTGTGTGGGCTCAATATGCGGTTACTGCTCAAGAAGCTGAAATGGGCATCATGAAAATTCTCGAGGAAAGGCCTTCTGTCAAGGTAAGGATAAATTTTCCTTTTCTATCTTTGTTTATTATTTATGTAAGTACAACTTATAATCAAATTTGATACTAAAAAATGATTGAGATGGCTCAGTGGTAGCTTAATGGCCCAATAACCTATAGGTCTTCATTTTCCTGACTTGCTATTATTTTTAAATATGTGCAGGAAGACAGCTTCTACGACCTGCCTTATAATACTGGGTATCAAATTTCCGTGCTACATTTACAGAAGACAAGAGACGAAATTATGAAGTGTACTCTCTATATATATGTAGATATATACTTTGATTGAAGAACTGTGGTAGCTTTAGATGGTTAATTATAAAGATAATGAATGATTATGTAGTGGATGATTTTATTAAGTTAATAATATTTTAGTTTTTTGTATTTTTGCCATTATTTGCTATGGGGACATTGAGCCAGCCAGGTACACAAAAAGAATGTCAAATTTTGATTTGAAAAAAATATAATTCGTTACCAAAGCATTGAATAAGTTTTAATATAGAAACAATTTTTTATACATTTAGCAACAAATTTTCGTTGCTAATGGCATTAAAAATATAATATTTGGCAACGAAAAATTAACCTAATAATAACGGAGAGGATATTGTTGCTAATACTAAAATAAAAGGCAACATTTTTTATCGTTGCAAATCATATCAACTTTCGTTGCACATATAAAGAAACAACAACATATAATGTCGTTGCTAATCGACGACTTTCGTTGCTATTGAAAAATAACCAGCAACAAATATTTTTGTTGTTGATTCAGTATAATGTCGTTGCCAAATAATATAATCAGCAACAAAAATCGTTGCTAAAAAGTTTACATTCCGCAATGAAAGCAAGCTTAGGCTACAATTTTCATAATTTACTGCAACGAAAAATGTCATTGCAAAATGGTGTCAATTGCAACGAAAATGCATGGTCGTTGTAAAAAAAAGATAGTTCATTTCGTTGCCGATTAGCAGGCTTTTGCAACGAAATTGGGTTTTTAGCAACAAAATTTTAATTATTCTGCAACAATACATTTTGTTGCTAAAGGATCGATGTATCTGTACGAAAGCCAAATTTCGTTGCAAAATGTATTACTTTTGGCAATGAAAAAAATACGTTTGTTGCGGAACAATTAGCAACGCTCATTACTTAACGAAAGACGCAACGACAGTAAAGTCGTTACCAAAAACCTTTAGCAACGAAATTTGGCACATTTAGCAACAAAAATCGGTTGTTGCTGAAGCCCCATTTTTTTGTAGTGTGTGTTTTTTTCCGTGAATAATGTTTTTACGGCTTTTTCTCAAAAAAAACTTTTATTACATATTTCATCTCGCCTTCTCAAATAAATTTTATGACGTAATTCGAAATTCTCGAAAAAGTACATTTTTTTGCGTTATCTACGTTTTATGAATAGTGACTTTTTTGTCATTTTCTCTCAAATTTTTTTTTATTTCCTTATACGATTCTAAAATCGTAAATTTTATCACAGAAACACACTCCACCACAAAAATAAATCTTTTAACACATAAAATAGAATAATATTCATAAAATTTAATTTTATTCAATAATATTCCAAAATATTTAATTTACAAACTAAGTAGAATTTCTAGGTCGTCACACGATATATGGCTATGATGATATTGGTACTCCTAATATGGGGATATAGTTAGTTTATGTTTTTAATTTTGACTTTCATGTATATACTTATACAGTTTTTCGGTTGTTCAAAGTAGGGTTTTGTATCTAGTTAGGTTGATGATTTATGTATCTGACTAAATTAATGAAAGTTTTCTGATGATTACATTTTCTATCTACTAAGATTTTATACTTTCTCTATGTGATTACGTTGTCTACGTATTTGATGGTTGATAACAAAAGATTTGATGGTTATTCATATGCGTTCGTGAATAATTATTTATTTTTTCTTTAGTTTATAACATGTACAATTATGTATATGTAAATGACCAGGGAAATTTTGCAATTTTTTTGATAATATCATTAGCGAAGGGGTCACTAGCGACATCATTGTCGTCGCTAATAACCTATAGCAATGATCTTAGCGATAGATCATTGATCCTTTTAATAATATAATTACAACCCATTGCCGACGGACCATGCATAAGTCATTGGCAACGGCCAGACCCTCGCTAATAACCATTTTAATAAATAATTTTAAATAGTCATTGGCGACAGATAGTCCGTCGCCCCTGCCGTCGTCAATAAGTCATTGTTGACGGACAACCATCGCCAATGACCTCAGTCCTGATGGCGGTTGACAAGAGCCAGGGTCGACGACCCCTTGGGCGACAAGAGTGGCGACGGGCGTTGTCGTCGCCAATGACCTCACACTACAAGAAAAAAGCTTAATTCCGACGGAATGTTCTGTCGGATCTAAGCCTATTCAGTCAAAAATAGATTATTTCCGACGCAAAGATCCGTCAGAAATTCGGTTGTATATATCGGAGTCGAAGATAAGATTCGTCAAAAATTCCGTCGGATCTTTATTATCTTCGACGAAATTATCTCCGACGGATTTTTGTCGAACATAAACTATCTTCGACTGAATATATAGGACGAAACTTTCTGTCGAGTATAAGATACCTTATTTTTGACGGACATATTCCCTCGGAATTATCCTATTTTCGACTGAAAATTTAAATAAGCCGGTATTTATTAAAAATGGCTCATTATAAACTCCGACGGAATTTGTGTCGGAGATAACGTAGTTCCGACGGACAGGTTCCGTCGAAGTTAACTTATGTCCGACTGAAATTAGAATATTTCGTTATTTATTAAAAATTGGTTCTTTGTTAAATCCGAGGAAAGTTCCGTCAAAAATACCTTATTCTGTCGGAATTAACTGTTTTTTTTAAATGCAGATTTTAAAAGTTCTGTTTCCAGGTGTTTAAACCCATTAATGTACCTATAACCTATCACAACCCAATACACAGTAATATAAACATGTATCTCACATTCAAATATGCAACGTAACACTAAAATGTAATCTTCAACTCATTATCATTCACATCCACATTCAAATATCCACCAAAACATATTATTAGCTAATGTTCCATAAATATAAGCTAACCAATTACAAATATATGCTAATGTTCTATAAATGATAAACAATATAATTTACAATACTTATACAGACGCAATTAGACACTATAATATATACAAATGTTCTACAATACTTATACAGACGCAATTAGACACTACAATATATACAAATATTCTATAATAACATGAATACAAATGAACTATAAACTAGTAAAAGTATCATCATCGAGCGGAGGTGAACGACACTACTCTGGTGTATGGAAATCGTTGTCAATACTTACCGTCATCGCCATCTGCTTCATTTATCGCCACCTTCGTTGATAGAATCAAAAATATAAATCATTAGTACGTATATATATATGTGAGAATTAACAAACTAGCCTTAATTTAAAAAAACATAAATAATAAGAATACCTGAGTAGGTAGGGGCGGACGAAAAGCCTCCTCCAAGTGGGTAATCACCATCCGGAGCATCTCGGCGCTCCAAGCACCAAACTGCTCCCGTGGTAATCCCGTACTCTCTGTAGAGGCCCCTGCTATAATATCTTGAGCAATTTGGGGAAGACGAGAACTGGAAGGCAAATCACGACACCGAAGATCGGATCGATGACGAACCTATCGTCGACACGACCCTATCACCGGCCGAAGATATCGCCATCCAAGCCAAAGTTCTGTGTATGAGATTGTCAGACATGTGCTCTGGGGATATTTGGCCATTTGCCGGAGCTATATAAAGAGATAAAAATTCGATTACTAATAATAATTAATATAATGTGATAAATTTAGATAATTTCATGAAACATAATAAAATATTATCTCCAGGAAGTGTATATGCCGTTATCCTCGGCAGACCTAACACTCGATATCTGCCCGTACTGCTAGTAGGGGGATCCTGAGACGCGACCCATAGTCTCAGCTCCTCATCCCGATCTAATACAATATCGGGAAGAGGGGTGGCAAAATCTAACGGCTCAGAACCCCTCCTAATAACCTCCAGCTCAGCAATACGCTCGTCCCGAAGCCTCTGAAATCGGTCCTATAATGTATTCCGTATACGTATGTTAATTATATCATTTTATTTTCGATTGAATATTATTAAAAGCTAAATAGTAAGATGAGTTTTACCCGTATAGTTAAAGCTGCCTGAGACAAATCACGCTCGTCCTTAGGCGTGTGGGCTCGATCCCAAAACTCTAAAATGGTAGGATCTCGACCCAAGGTCCTCCCCAATGCCTAATAAAAACATTCATAAAATAGGTATTAAGTATTTGTGTGAGAACTTGATGCCTAAATAACTAAATACAACGCACTTACCATCTTTGCCTCCTCGAACAACTGAGAACCAGTGGTGTGTACTATCCGAAGCTGACCATGGTTCTTCTTCACCTGCTCAGACTTTTTCTTGAAGTCATCAGCCTTGCAGTGCGCACATATAGCCTCCCAGGCTAAATCGGAGACTATGCGGGGCTGATAATCTCTGATAGTGGTTCTGGGCTGGTCCACAACTGCCCGGGCTGCCCTTTGTTGCATCTCATACAGCCATCTAGAGTAATTCACAGCGACATGATGCTCAATCACATCGTCGCCAGCTGACTGAGAGATGCTCGGGTCAAATCGATAATAAACCTATAACAAAAGTTAATTTTAAATTAGGAACAATTGATTCTTCATCCTAATACAACTATGTAGTAATTAATATAATATTCTTAATTTACATGGAACTCCCGTAAGATGGTCTGTATAAAAGTGGTATTGTATCGCGCATACTGACTGAACTGCATGCACCCTTTCGAGAGATGCGTCAAACAGATCGCGTGTAGGGTGTGCTTAGCCACCGGGTCTAGTATACTACAGAAAAAGTATAACAATATGTGTTATGTGAATTATGTTTTGCAATAATTGATAGAAATATTATGAATATGTTAACACTTACTGCTGGGAAGCGACATCTACCGGTACTGTAAGTGGCACTGCCGGCGGACGACCAAAGATACTGAAGTTCGTCCCTCGGTGTCGTCGACGAGGTGCATCTGTAATAATTATATTTAACTGAGTTAATAATCATTTTAACTAATGTAACTTGAGATATATTTAAATCCTAGTTAAGATAACTTACTCGCGCCTGAAGAAGAGCCTCCATCGTGGCTACCATCTCCAGTACCGGATCGCCCACCACCTCAGCGACCTCCACCGCTATGTCTAGCCATGAATATCCTACTGCAATAACAAAATTAGTAGATTATGAATATGTAAGGTTTAACAATATGTGGTATGTACTAATATGAATGCTCATTTTCAATTACGCACGTCATCAAACCCATCAGAATCAACGTGTATATCATTCTCGGAATTGGTATCTTCCTCATCCTCAGTTTTGAGATCAGTTTCATCATCGTTATCATCCTCAACGACTACATAATCATTCATGTGTACGTTTGTCTCGACATCCTCATCGTTAGGTACGTCAATGACATTAGTACTCACCATATCTTCAGTATGGAACACTACGGCCAAAGGGTTGCTCACATCTTCTTGAAACGTCTCATCCATACCAAACATGTTATCAGCATTAAATGAGCGTGTTTTAGTAGTGACTACTGTATACCAGGGGCTTCAAGTATTTACGACATTAGGAGCGTAATACACTTGAGTCGTTTGACTTGCTAACACAAACACGTCATTAGACTTTAACACTGACTTGATATCCACGGTTGTGATTCTATTACCATCAACTTTAATCCCCTTTTCAGTATCAAACCAGCTACACTTAAATGTAACTACCTTTTTACCCCCGTGATAATTGAGCACAACCACATCCTGTAAACGGCCATAGTAATTGGACTTAGAATCTTAGTAGCAGCTTCCTAACACCACAACCCCAGAATTGACTAATGTGAGTTCATTCAAGTCACCGACTATAAATCTGTACCCATTCACGATGCAACCAAGAAAAGAACTAACAACTTTGTAAGCTCCTTGGATGACATCTATAAAATGCTCAAAATTGTTCTCCACTTCAACCCTTTTCTTAAACCACTGTTGGAAATTAGCATTAGTGAATGTTTCCAATTCTGTTGCAGTAAAAGTTGGGTTAGAAGCATACGCTTCCTCTTCGAATGAATTGCGATATTAGTAAAATGTCTTTAACATATATAGAGATGACTACACTTGTAAATTGTACTAAATACCGCAAATAAGCTGAGACTTACATGATGTATGATGATACTTAGGGCATATTTAGAAGCACGTATGTAGATATTGTAACGACCGAGAAATTCGGATCCTTTGTAAAATAATTTTATTTAATAAAATAATGAATAAAAGTATATTACTTGTTATTATTACGTGTCAGTAAGATGAATGTCGTTCTATAACCTAGAAATGTCAGAATTTAGTAGTATTTTGACTAAGTGAGAGAATTAATTAATAAAGTATTTGAATTTCCAAGACGAAAATAGAAGTTTTTCGAGAAATTTTCTGAAAAACACTATTCATCAATTTTTGCCCGGGAATTATTTTTGAAATTTCGAGAAATACGTAACGGTAGAATATTGAAGTGAGTTGGATTATATAATAATAATTCAAGTATGGAAAATATACTTTTTCGCTTGCGGACTTAATTCGAGAATGTTAGGGAAAATAAAGCGTTAGAAGTTAATGTAATGATCGTATGATACTTATGTATTGTACGAGGTAATGAATACGAGTATGATACAAAGTATTATACGAGTATATATGAATGATGGGGTATCGTATATTATAAATTAGTATACGAGTTAGAATACGAGAACAATACGTAAATAATACATTATAAGGTTTTAAGCCAAATAAATTGGACTTGTAGGATTGTGTAATAATTTGTAAAGTCCAATAGAAGTAATTTAATGATAAAGCCCAAGTGGTTATTAAAATAAAGTCCAAAGGGAGTGAATGTAAGCCTAAGAGTTTCAGTTAAGCTAATCAAATTTAAGCCCAAGATAGGATCCAATGGATTAAGGTGATCCATGGGGCAACCCATGATCATGTGGTTATTCTTGATGACCAAGATATTGTTGTGATGACCAAGTAATTAAAGTGGGAAGCAAGTTTACTTAAGGATGAGGTAATGAATAGTAAAGAGGTTGTAAAGGAGGTGAGATGTGATTTTTGTCCATAATGCCCTCACTTTAGTTTTCCTATAAATAGAAAGCCAAGATTTCATTTGTTGCTTGTTCTTTTTCATCCAATACTTTTCTACTTTTTGGTTAGAGAGATTAAGCAAGAATAAGTTAAACCTCCATTGTTAGAAAAGAAGAAGAAAAGCTAGTTCAACAAGGGTAAGCCTTTCATGTCATTAGTCTTCCATCTCTACCATTGTAGGTTGATAAGAGAAGTGTGGATTAAGGGACATGTATGATAAGAAATGATAGCAATGAATAAAATAAGGACTTAAGTCTTAATAAGCCGAGAATAAGTACTTTATTCATAGAAAAGCTATGAATTAAGGAAGAACTTGTAAGACTTGTAACATTTTTTCATAAATGAAGTTAGTATGATAAAAGTATGTAAGAATATTGGTTAAAGTACTTAAAATATCATAAGTCATGAGAATTGACACTTTTTGTAGTTTATACTTTGATAAGATATAAACTCATGGAGAATAAGTCATAACTTATCGTGAAAATAAGTTGATGTAATGTGTAGTTTAAGATGTCAATATGATGGATAGAATCCATTTGGAACGATGATCAAATCATAAGTAATGATGTTATGTCAGAATTCTCACAGTTGGACGATAATCGTCGAATTCGTGAAATTCTCGAATTAGAGGTTGAATTTTGATTTTGAGCTCGGAAACGTTGGTTTTCGATGGGAAAAAGTCTTATTTGGCATTATAGAGTGGCAGACTCAAAAATGGCTGAATTCCGACATAGAACAAAGAAACGAGCGTTGAACGTTCACGAACGTTTATCATTTTCATTAAAAATGAACTCATAGGTGAATTTTGAGTTAACGAAGTTGAAAATATAAAATTCTTGCATGAACATGTAGAGTATGTGATTTGTGAACTAATGACTTTTGAACGAGCCAATTCAGACTTAAAATGATTAAATTTGGAGTCCGGGAAGTTTGTTATGCAAAGAAATTTTTTTATGTTCGGTGCACGAGTGGCGTCGTGGCGCCAAAATTACAGATAATGGTGGCGTTGTGGCCGCTGTAGTATACTGGACCTTCTGTAGTTTTACGCCGTGGCGTGGCTTGAAGAGTAAGGAGTGGCGCCGCAGCGCCGGGTTCGACCCTCAACCACTGAAGAGTGGCGCCGCAGCGCGACTTAAAGAGAGACAGCTGTAACGATCCGAAATTTTAAATTGTAATTTAAATATTTATTGAGTTATGTAAATATTATTTGAGGTGGTTATTGTTAAATGAATATTTTATTGATTTGATGGTTGATGAATCTAAGTGTATTAGAGAATTTTCTAAATTAAATTAATTTATAATTTAGAGGTTTGTGTTGTAACATGAGGTGTTATGTTGTTGTGTTGATTTAATAATTTAGATGGTATATTAAATTAATTAATAAAGTTATAATGAAAATTATAATTTGGTGATATTTGCTAGAAGGCTATATTTAATTAAAATATAGTATGTGGTTAATTTAATGGGTTAATGTTGGATATGAAAATAATATGTGATTATAGTTTATAAACTAAAGTGTTTATTAAAATAAATTAAAAGGATTTAAATTAGTTTTTGCCAAACAAGGCTTAAGTATTTTAATTCTTTAAAATTTAAATGGTTTGCCAAAACAAGCCTTATGGCTTTTGATATTTCTAATTTTAAAAATTTAAATTTAATAATATAAATAAAATAATTAAAATAATAAATATATTATATTTATAATATATACGTTATATGTTATAACTGATGAGGCTTATTATGGCCATATCAGTTTTATATCTTTGTTATTACGCATACTAGTATTATCAGTTGGTTATTTGCCAGCCTAGAGTTCAGAGAATTGAGAGTTGAGAGAAATTGAGAGAAAGCTTAGGATTTTCAAGCAATTCTAGTGGGTTAGCAAGAATTACACGCTAATTGAAGGTATGTTCACAACCTTAGAGTTATATGTGTGTATATATGTGTATATGTATTTCACGGCATGAATTTCTCATGTTCCGTTATAAGCAATTGTTGAATTGTGGATTTATATAGTTGGTAATTGAAATTGTATATGTTTATAGGGCTAGAATTTATGTCAAATAGGGTAATCGCATGTTAATTTTTGGTTAACAGTGAAAGAAAATTTTGACAGTGCATGTGTTCTTCATATGGCTTGAATAATTTTCAATTATAGTGGTCAATTCAGGTGTGAAACTGTAAATTTACACTTGTATATGGTAGTTCATTCACAAATGAGCATAACGTAATTGGAATGGAGTGATTTGGCCAAATAATGAATTCACAGTGATGATTTTTGGGATGAATATCAAAATTTGGAGTTTTATATGAAAAACATGAATTTTGAGAAATTAAAATAGTTTTAGTTGGTGTTAAATTGTTCCAATTGGTTGTAAATGTGAGCAATCATGCTTATGATAGTTGTATATTTATTTTACGTGTTAATATCACTGTTTGATGGGTGAAATTTGTGTTAGTTGGCTTAATAAAATGTCTTTGAAGCTCTGCTTTTGAAAAAGCGGGTTACGTAAAGTTCTTGTGGTAGCCGCAACATCCCCATATAAAACTTCGTCTTGCTGGCCATGCGAGTGCCTATTTTCGAATTAATCGAAGTTTGTTTATTCTGCAGACTTTGGTTGTTCGTTGTAGCTTAGCTTAAGGTTATGGAATGTGAGAATCATGTAACAACCAGGTTAAGTAGAGTCATGTTATGTGGATTATGAATTTAAAATTTTAAAAGTGATTAGTAAATCGAGAATGCATTATGTGATAGTTTGGTATACATAATGAAAGTTAGACAAGTGTTGCTAAGTAAAACACTTAGAGTTTCTGAAATGTGAATGGTCATGAACATGTTATGATATGTTAGCATATCTAATAGGTATTGTGGTTCTAAAATTATATGTAGGTGATCGTGAGTTTAACTTTATAGCTTACGCTCAAGGCAAGTTTTTTAACTCTATATTTACATTGACCAAGTTTCTAAACTCTATCTTTTACATTGAAAAATTTTCCTAATTCTGTACTTTCGTTGAACTAGTTCCATTATTACATTATGTAGCTTTATTCTTTGATTGAACAAACTTTCTATTCCAACTATTGATTTAATAAATCAATTGTCCTAGTTCATTCGAATTAACTTTAACTCTAATGTTATTTGAATCCTCATTTTGTTGATTCATTCTAACTTGTTTATAGTTAAGCAAGTTTCTTGAATTCTATTATTGTATAATGAACGTATTTTTTGAATTCTCATTTCTATTATTGAACTGTTTTAACCCTTGCATGAATTTAATACCATGTTGGGCAAGTTTTTAGTTTCCAGCTTGCTATTAGTTATTGTACATTCAGTAAATTCATTTCCGATGTTATAAGACTCTAACCTTAGCTTATTTATTGTTCAAGCAAAGGTTAACCATTTTAGTCATTTTATTGAATACTTATGCTCTATAGTTATTTCAAGCATGAGTTTGATATGTATAACCAGTTCATTTATAATTCTAAATTGTTCTATGTTATGTTGTTATTAAACATCTATTGTGATTATCAAACACTATTGATTCAACTAGTCGTCTAGTTGATGTTCGTTTAACTTTAAATTACCCTTGAAAGCTTATCCAAACCAAACTTTCTTTGGTGTGGACTTGTACTCTAAATACTGAGAAGAACAACCCTATTATTATTAGGGGTTAACTTACGCGTAGCGTTAAAATGTTTGTGCACAATACATTGTACGAAGGGCTGATCCCCCTTAGCACGAGGAGTCCTTATAGTCTTATGACTGTTAAAGTTGGAGTTGAAAGATTACTTGCAACTATGGACACGGTTCATGGTCTTATGACCCTCAGTTAGATGTATTCCATATTTTGGATTCCATTTTCTGATTATCATTGTTAGAGCACTATTCAGTTTTGATGAGCCTATTTTTTGGCAGTTATTATTATTATTATCCTCTTGTTGATTTTTTGTTATATCCAGTGAGCAATTGTTTTGCTCACTCTTGTATATTTATAATCTCATTGCAGCTAAAGAGGAGAAGGTAGATGAACCTTGGACTAGCAAAGGAAAGGGAAAAATGTACAAGTGATGAAGACTTGTAATTTTGATTATAGTTATGATGTTAGACTTTTATTATGATGATCTTAGACTTTATTTTAATGATGTAATGTTATAATTTTAATTCCGCAATTGAATGATGTTTAAAGGTTAGATAACCTGGGATATTTTTGAATTTAATGATGTAACCCTATTTAAGGGGAGGTTTTATGATTCAAATATTATTTTATTTGGGTAGATAGTATGAATGTTTGAATAGTGAGCACCAAATCTTGTGGGAATGAAATACCTAGATTTGGAGGTGTCACAGGTTGGTATCAAAGCTTTAGGTTATGAACCTTAGGTGGGGGAAAAACCTTAGGAAATAACATTTGAAAAGATAGTGATGATAAACTCTTATCGAGTTTTAGGAAAGAAAAAGTTATAAAACACTTATGTGCTTATGTGATTACAACTTATGTGCTCATAAGTGTCGAGTAGTAATGATTAGTAATTAAAAACTTAAACTTTGGTTGACAGGATGGCTAATGTAGGAGGATCTAGTTAGGCTAGAGAGGAGGAGTCTCGAGATATTCAGGTGATTTGGGAACAACTCATCGCCACGGAAAACAGCCCGGCTTTCGGCCACGATGAGTTGAGCAGGAGAGGAAGCAAGTCAGGATTTTTGGACCGAGTTTGCATAAACTGCTTCAATCACCTGAAATAAGATAGCAAACAAAATAAAAAATAAATTATTTAAGTAAAACTGAATTAATTTAACTGATATTGTAATAAATTAAGATCTATGCTAAATTGTCCCCGGCAACGGCGCCAAAAACTTGTTGGGTAAAATCTAATTACGCACAACACGTAAGTATACATGGTCAACAAGTAATAAAGTGATAAGTTAAGTATCGTTCCCACAGAGACAACTAGCAAGAACTCAATCTTACAACTATCAATTTTTAACTAATCCAAATTTTATTAAACTAACTTTAATAAATGATGAGAAAATCTTAACAACTAATACTCTAGCTATCACTAATAACCCACAAAGATAAAACTCAATTTTCAAACAATACTTGGAGAATTAGGATCATGATTTCACTCTAAGCTTCACTCAGATTAATTCACTTTTACCTCAGTTCAACTCAATTATTCCAGTTTATTAATCAAGAACACGATTGTAGAATTAACCACCTCTCAGTGCACTAATACCAAATTAACTCAAATCCACAATTAAGACAAAATTAAGCCAAACACTTCAATCAATTAACTCACAATATCTCTATGCAAATTAAATCAAAAGAAGTTTAAGATTAAGTTCTCTAACGATTACATGCGATGTTAAGCATATCTCTACCTTAACATTCATCATAATTCTGCTATTCACAAAATTCATGAACACATGCTATATCAATTAAGTCTAGATTTAAACATATTCTCTCGAATCCATTCAAATCCACAAAGAATTGTTGATTAGGCAATTCACAAATTCAAGCTCAAATCAATATAGATAAACTGTTGAATATTTTATTAAACTGAGAATTAAAACTAATTAACCATTGTTCAACTCAAAGATCCATCAATCACCTAAAAAGATAGTTAGTTCATAATAAATAAATTAACTACTGAATAAGTAAAAGGAGACATCATCCAAATTACAGATAAAAAAAATTAAAGAAGAATAATAAAACACCACCCTTCTCTGAATTCAATTCCTGTAATTTTCGTGAAGTTATTCCTTCTTCTCTAGACCTCCAAGCTTGATCTCCAATGTTGTTCTCCTTCAAAAGTATGTATATCTTATTCTCCTTATCCCCTTGTAGACCATCACTTGTCTAGATACTCTCCTAGCTTCCCTCCACTTCCTACCCAAAACAACATAAAACAATTCTAATTCTCTCCAACTACCGCCACCTAACTCTTCTTTAAAAACCAACACACCGACTGGCGCGAGCTAATACCATGCCAACCTTCCTTCATGGCAGCGATCGTAGCTCGGCATCGATAAGTATTTTTGATCCGTGTATCCAAGTAGTACAAGCGCGATCGTATATAGCAGCGAGATAGCTCAATTCCAAATAAGACTCGGCGCCTCACACAATCTTGACAATATTACACCATCAATGACTTCATTAACTATTCACACATCCTCAAATGCTTCCACACGCGAAACGCCTCTGCTTTTCCTACATTAAACGAAAAACCCATCAACAGTAACACAAAAATGCATAAAAACAAACACAAAAACACACCAACTGAACACAATTCATGGTTTAAAAACCTACTCATCAAAGGTACCTGATGAGGATGATGAGATAGAGATGGATGAAGAGGACGAGGAGGAAGAGCTTCCATTTAACTTGATAGCTGCCCGTATGTACGACGAGGTGTATGATCGTAATGTGGAACTTTAAGACACCGTCGATGTGAGACCCCAGATTTTATGAATCAATATTTAATTTTCTCGAAATAATTTTTTTTATTATGGTGTGGATTTAATATAATGTTATAGTTGTGGGTAATATTTATAAATTTTACAAAGTATGCAAGTTGTCATATTATATTCGATTGGTCGGGGAATATTCGTTTTATCAGGGAATATTCGTACAACGAGGCAATCATTGGTGGACCCCGCAACAGAATTATTGTCGGATTGAGAAAATGACAAAAATATTTTATGAAAATAACGACGGGAGTTTTACCGTTAATACTGTTGAACTACTCTCGGTAATAAAAGTACGATGTCTGCGCATGGGTTGCATAGTAGCACACAATATTGATTATTGATGCTTATGTGATAAGTCACTCGATTTTGTTTTATTGGTATTATTAATGTAATAAAATGTAAAAGCTTTTTATATAAAAGCAGAATACTTTTATAAAGTTATTCTATAAATAGAATATATTATATTCTATTATGCATAGTATTTTGCATAGTAAAATCTTTTTATATAAAATGTAATACTTTTATAAAGTTATTCTATAAATAGAATATATTATATTTTATTATGCATAGTGTTGCATAGTATCCGCATAGTGTTTTGTATAGTAATTTTTTATATAAAAATGTAATACTTTTATAAAGTTATTCGTTTTATTAGATTATAAATAAAATATATTATATTTTATTTAAAAGATTTTGCTTTTAAATCTGGACCGTCCGATTAAAAGTAAATCAATCTGGACCGTTCATGAATTAGTTACTATGCAGTCCATTCTTCTATAAATAAAAGCTCATTCCTTCATTATTTCTTACGAATTCGCTGAAACTCTAGAGAGAAAGAAAAAAAGTATTCTGCTACTTCACTACTCCGATGTCAAGTTTCTTTTACGGTAAGGGGTATTATTTCTTTTGTATTCATGAAGAGAACTTTTGTTATTCCATTCTTTATTATTATGTTGGAATAACCTGTCTATGCGAAGTACCGCATATATGGTGAAATACTTCTGTTATTCTATTATTTATTATTCTGTTGGAATATCCTGCACAAGCGTTTACGCCTGAACTCCGGTTCCGCTTTATTATTTTGTTGGAATATCCTGTGCATGCGCTTTTACGCCGCACTGGTTCCGTTATTTATTATTCTCATTGGAATAACTTTTGCTGTCTAAGGCTATCGTAGGCACAGTGATTTCTTTTGTTATTCCATTCTTTATTATATTCAGTTGGTTAGAGCATCCACAACAGATTCTCCAATAGACTCTATCCCCACATTTGAAGAATATATCAATAAATCAATATCCAAAAGTTTCCTTATCCTTATATAATTCTCTATTTTAATCCCTATATATGATTTGACTCATCAGGGTGAGGGAATCATAAGAGTGTTCCCTATTTATATAAAATGACATTTCACACCATATTTATTGCGATTTTATGTTGGTTAAAGGATCTTTATCTCACTTAATTGCTGATTTGGGTATGCATGCCTATCAAATTCACTCATTTCTATTTTTTAAACAGAGGATTTAGAGAAGAAAGAGAACTATAAAAAAAAAATTAAAAATCAGTCAAATTTTGATTTTGATCATTTTTGTAAAAAATATTACTACTAATTATAAATTTTATTATTTTATAATTAAAATAATGTTGTTTTAGTTCTCATAAACACATAATGATCGTTGCACATTTTTATTTCTTGCAATATTTATTTTTAAATTAAAATAATTGCAATTTTTAAATTCAAACAACAATTACTTTTAAATAAAAAAATAGTTACAATGTTCAAAACATGATTTGACTGTTGGAACTTTCAAATTTTAACTTTTAAATTTTAAATTTTAAATTTCAAAATTTAATATTTATGGAATCAATATAAGGAACCTGTTGGGTACATAGTGAAAAAATTGAATCCTTATCCTACAGAATGACCCAATAACACTACAGAGTAGGGATAGAGATAAGAAAATTGTTGTGAATGCTCTTAAAGTTTTGACTTCTATACTCCATGAAATTAGTGGAATATCCTTGATATTTGCGCTTCATCCAGTATCTTTTCATGGAAATATTCTTTTGAGCATTCTTGAATTTTACTCTACAAAGAAGTATCATGTTGACAATTTGGACGTTATTGGTTCCTAGATAAATTAATTCTTGAACTTGTTTTATTGAATTCTTATATCATTGTCATCATCCTCATGTTTATATTATGTTGAAAGTCATCTGTGGCCTGTAGTGCATAGATGGACTTGGTATGATTATGACCAGGGATTATTCGGTATAATCATGACCGTAATGTTACAAATGATGTGGAAAAAGTCCTCATTGGCCCATAATGCATTGATGGACAGTTTTTGGTATGATTATGGCTATGGATTCTCTTCGGCCAAGGTTGCAAAGATGAATTGTTTTATGGCATGATCAGGACCATTGATGAAAACACGATTATCTTTGGCTCAGTAGTGCATGGATAATTCGCCACGTGATACTAAAGAATATCCTTGGCCAGTAGTGCGGGGATGATTTGATGATGTGGATTATTTATTGTCGAGTCTCAAATGATAAAAGTGATGAAAAACCTTTTAATCATGAAGATAGTAAATTTTATTCTCTACTTGACTCTTCTAATGGATTGCTTGTTCACTGCAGCTTAAACTTGATGTTTGTTATATTGTATCGCTTTAACACTATTGAAGGCTAACGATAATTTATTCTGCATTATCTTAGTCATAATATTTCTTACTGGGCTAGTTGAGCTCACCCTTTCTTTCATTGTTCTCTTCAGGAAATGAGAACGTAGCTGGGGCTAGTCGGGGAACAGAGTGATGGTCATAGATGGTGCATTAGTAGTCCTCACTATTCTGTGAAATAGTGTAATAATAAATGTAATGAGGACTCCATTGAGTGTGGATATTGTCTAGATGACAATATTTGTATTAAAACTCATAGCATATATTTTGTCGTATTTTACACGACTGTTATATAATTAGTTTGTATTTTTATTCTGTACCATGTATCTAGCGACCCAAGATGGGTGATGTATACCTATTTTTGGGGGCGTCACCGTCGAGGAGTTACAAGAGATAGTAGCTGAACAACAGACCTCGATGGCACAGAAAGACGATGTGATCCAGGATCGAGAAGAACGACTGAACATCGTAGAAGAGAAGGTGGTCCACACTGAAGGAGAGAACGAGCGAATGATGGAGAAGATTGCAGAACTGGAGAATAAGCTGAAAGAAGAATCTACAAAAAGGGCAAGAGCCAAAGACGCGTACAGTGAAGCTTATCAACGAGCCAGGATAGCAGACAATGATGCACAAGCAAAGAGGAGAAAGATAGAAGAGATGAAAAACGTATTCAACACCATGGTCAATCGAGCTCAAGATCGAGTCATGGGTTATCTGATTCAGTTCGAGACGCTACCATCATACGTGTTGGATCGCCGAACAATGTTCTGAATTATGGAGGAAGAGCGTCGTAAGGCTACGCAGTATCTTAGTAGAACGTGGTAGAGAATGTAATTGATAGGTGATTTTGAAAAAAGAAAAGAAAATATAAATCCTGGGTATGATAACCAATGGGATATATGATGATGATGTTATCCTGTAACTGTTATAGTTCAGGAAAGTTTATAGTTTAGGAAAGTAATGTAAATAGCAGTGATGCTATTGTTTTGATGTTTTTTTATAATGAATGAATAAAAGTTATTGTTTTATTCAAAGTGTTAAGTGTTATGTGATAAACTTTTATGATGTGCAACCTAAGTATATAATACTTAAAAAGGTTGAATAAAAGCTAATGGGTGTATTTTAACAAAAAATGGCTTCAAGACGTCAACCACCACGATAGAGAACCACTTAAAAAAACAATAACAATGTGGAAGGAAACCCAGTTCAGCAGCTAGTTACATTACTGACGGGTGCTTTGCAGAATTAACCTCAGAATCAAGGTACAACGTTTAAGGACTTCAAGGCGGTTGGACCACCAGAATTCCGTGGGTCTATGAATCCAGTTGAAGCACAGACCTGGATCATGGAAATCGAGAAGGTTTTTGATGTGTCTAGGGTAGAGGAGAATTAGAAGACTACTTTTGCAACGTTTATGTTGAAAGCGGAGGCTAGCTATTGGTGGCAGGCCAACAAAACTCGGGAAGGACCAGGAGTGATGACCTGGGATAGGTTTAAGGATTTGTTCTTCGAGACTTATTTCCCAGAGAGTTCGAAGAGTCAGCTAGAGGTTCAGTTTTTTGAATTGAAGTAGGGAACAATGTCGGTGTCTGAGTATTTCACAAGGTTCAACGAGTTGGCGAGGTTTGCGCCATATCAAGTCAGCACAGACGAATGCAAGGCGAAGAGGTTCGAGCAGGGATTGAAACCCTGGTTGTATAGTAGGGTTTCCCTATTCCAATTGAAGACATTTGTAGCAGTGATGGAGAAGGCGATTCTCACTGAAAGTGCAGGTGAGGCAGTAACAAAACATAGTCAAGAGCAGAGGAAGAAGAAAGGTGAAGTGAAGCTAAGAGTGGTGGTAGTAATGGCGAAAATGGCAACAACAACCTGAAGAGGAAGTGGAATGTGAATGGGGGAGCTAGAAATTAGCAAAGAAACTAGCAAATTAAGAAGTTCGAAGCATGTGCTACGTGCGGAAAGTTTCACAAGGGAGTGTGTTTGCTGGGGAAATGAGTGTGCTTCAATTGTGGCCAGGAGGGTCACATAGCCCCAAATTGCACTCAAGCTAAGAAGAATGTGTGCTTCACGTACAGATCCAAGGATCACTTTGCTCGTGAATGCCCTAAGAAGAGATCTGGTGAGACAAATGGGAGCAAAGGAAATGATGGTGGAGGAGCATTGGCTATTGCTAGACCAACATCAACAAACAAGCCCACAACCAGAACTTTTAACATGACGTTGCAGGACGCGGTGTAATCAAAAGATGTCGTGTCAGGTATTATCCCAATCAATGATATAGGTGCATATGTATTATTTAATTCGGGTGCTACTTGCTCGTTTATATCTGATGAATTTGTTACGAGGTTAGAAATACCTTGTGAAGAGTTGAAATTCCCTTTAAACATAGAAATTGTGAATAGGGAAGTGATTCCTGTTAGGTTCGTATACAAGAACTGTAGGGTGAACATTAAGGGGAATGTTATGAAAATAGATTTAATTGCGATAAAACTCGGAGAGTTCGATATTATTTTGGGAATGAATTGGCTATTCAATTATGGAGCGATAATTGACTACCAAAAAAAGTGTGTAAACCTTATGACTCCGTCAAAGGTAGTTTTTTATGGTAGAAAATCGCCTAGACAAATGAAATGTCTGACGATGATGCGGGCCAAAAAGTTATTGAGTCAAGGCTGTATAGGGTATTTAGCTTACATAGTCGATACTCAAAAGGAGAAGGGTGTGAAATTGGAGGAAATACCAGTAGTTAGGGAGTTCGTGGACGTGTTTCAAGAGGAATTACCAGGACTTCCACCTGGCCGATAAATCGAATTCGTGATCGACTTAGCGCCAGGAACCACTCCTATATCGAAGGCCCCGTACAGAATGGCTCCGATAGAAATGAAAGAGCTAATGGTGCAACTGTAAGAACTACTGGATAAGAAGTATATTCAACCGAGTGTGTCACCATGGGGAGCCCCGGTGTTATTCATGAAGAAGAAGGATGGGTCGATGCATCTTTGCATTGACTATAGGGAATTGAACAAAGTCACTATTAAGAATAAGTATCCATTGCCAAGAATAGATGACTTGTTTGATCAATTGAAGGGTGCTGGATATTTCTCGAAAATAGATTTGAGAAGTGGGTATCATCAATTGAAGGTAAGGAAGGAGGATGTACCGAAGACAGCATTCCGAACTCGGTATGGACATTACGAATTTTTAGTGATGTCATTTGGTTTGACAAACGCCCCTGCAACATTCATGGATTTGATGAACAGGGTGTTTAAACCATTTTTGGACAAATTTGTGGTGGTATTTATTGATGATATTCTGGTGTACTCCAAAACTCAAGAGGAACACGTGGAACACTTACGTCTGACGTTGGAGAAGTTAAGAAAAGAAAAGTTGTACCCAAAATTCTCTAAATGTGAATTTTGGCTGGAACGTGTACAATTTCTTGGGCATGTAATTGATAAGGATGGGATTTCCGTAGATCCATCAAAAGTTGAAGCTGTGATAAATTGGGAACAACTAAGAACTCCATCCGAAGTGAGAAGTTTCATGGGGTTGGCAGGCTATTATAGACGGTTTATCCAGGATTTTTCCAAGGTTGCCACTCCGTTGACAAATTTGACAAGAAAATCTAGAAAGTTTGTTTGGACGGAGAAATGTGAAGAAAGTTTTCAAGAATTAAAGAAGAAGCTCAGTGTGGCACCTGTGTTGTCATGACCAGATAATATAGGAAACTTTGTGGTGTATAGTGATGCTTCACACAAAGGATTGGGTTGTGTTCTTATGCAGAACGACAAGGTTATTGCATATGCATAAAGGCAACTGAAAGACTACGAAAAGGGTATCCGACTCATGATTTAGAGTTGGCAGCGGTTGTGTTCTCATTGAAGATATGGAGACACTATCTCTACGAAGAGATATGTGAGATCTACACAGACCATAAAAGTCTGAAGTATATTTTCACACAGAAAGACTTGAACATGCGTCAAAGAAGATGGATGGAACTGATAAAAGATTATGATTGCGAGATCTTTTATCATCCGGGTAAAGCTAACGTGGTTGCAGATGCCTTGAGTAGGAAAGGCAGAGAAAAGTTGATGATGTTAACTGATAAGGAGGAGCTTATTACAGCAATGGCAAGGTTAGAGCTAGATATTAAATTTCTAGACGAGTCCGAAGAAAAATTGTTCCAGATGGAAGCTAGTCCAAATGTGGTGGACAAAGTGAAGAACGCTCAGCTACAGGATGAAGAATGCAAGAAAATAAAGCAAAATATAGTCGAGGGTAAAGAAGTGAAGTATTAGGTCGATACTGCGGGAATGCTAAGATTCGAGGGACGAATTTGGGTTCCAGCAGTTCAGGAACTTAAAGAAGAAATCTTGACGGAAGCACATCGCTCAAAATTCTCAGTTCATCCGGGGAGTAAGAAAATGTATCAAGATTTGTGGCGTCATTTCTGGTGGCCGAACATGAAAAGAGGTGTTGCAGAATGCGTTGCAAAGTGTTTAACATGTCAGAAAGTGAAGGCCGAGCATCAAAGACCAAGCGGATTATTTCAACTGTTAGAGATACCGGAATGGAAATGGGAGCATATCATAATGGATTTTATGGTAGGTCTCCCAACGACTCAGAAAGGATATGACGCGATATGGGTGATAGTGGATAGATTGACAAAATCTGAACACTTTTTGCCATTAAAGATTAGATTTAATCTTGATCAACTGGCGAAACTATACGTTAAGGAGATCGTCTCAAGACATGGTGTTCCAGTGTCAATTGTGTCAGACAGAGATCCGAGATTCACATCGAATTTCTGAAAGAGACTACAAGAATGCATGGGAACGTAATTGAAGATGAGCACAACATATCATCTGCAAACCGATGGGCAAAGTGAAAGAATGATCCAGACGCTTGAAGATATGCTCAGAGAGTGCATCATGGATTTTAAAGGAAACTGGGATGATCATCTACCGTTGGTGGAATTTGCATACAACAACAGTTACCATGCAAGCATTGGTATGCCGCCATACGAAGCATTATACGGCAGGAAGTGCAGAACTCCATTATGCTGGGATGAAGTTGGAGAACGGCAACTGTTAGGCCTAGAACTAGTTTAGCAGACCGCTGAAATCGTCAAACTCATCAGAGCAAGACTAGTAGTTACTCAAGATCGACAGAAAAAGTATGTTGATCAACATAGGCAGAGTCGTGAATTTGAAGCAGGCAATTTTGTATTCCTGAAGGTTTCTCCTTGGAAGGGGAAAATTCATTTCGGCAAGAAAGGCAAGCTCAGCCTGAGGTTCATTGGACCTTTTGAGATTCTACGAAAAGTGGGAGAGGTGGCTTACGAGGTAGCTCCACCTCCAGAATTAGAGCATGTGCACAATGTTTTTCATATTTCGGTGTTACGACCTTATAAACCCGATTACAGACATGTGATCAAATATGAACCATTGTAGTTCAGTAAGGATTTGTCTTACGAAGAGATTCCTATCTAGATAGTTGACAGGAAAGAACAAGTGCTCAGAAATAAAGTGATACCTTCTGTGAAGGTGATATGGAGGAACCACAATGTCGAAGAGGCTACGTGGGAACTCGAAGCTGATATGAGGAAGAATTATCCTGAGTTATTTGTTTAGTCTATGTCTTCGATTCTGGGGACAGAATCCTTGTAAGTAGGGGAGAATGTGACGATTTGATTGTTTGAATTGTGATTCTGGGGACAGAATCCTTGTAAGGAGGGAAGGATGTAACGATCCAAAATTTTAAATTGTAATTTAAATATTTATTGAGTTATATAAATTTTATTTGAGGTGTTTATTGTTAAATAAATATTTTATTGATGTGATGGTTGATGAATCTAAGTGTATTAGAGAATTTTCTAAATTAAATTAATTTATAATTTAGAGGTTTGTATTGTAACATGAGGTGTTATGTTGTTGTGTGATTTAATAATTTAGATGGTATATTAAATTAATTAATAAAGTTATAATGAAAATTATAATTTGGTGATATTTGCTAGAAAAGGCTATATTTAATTAAAATATAGTATGTGGTTAATTTAATGGGTGAATATTGGATATGAAAATAATATGTGATTATAGTTTATAAACTAAAGTTTTTATTAAAATAAATTAAAAAGGATTTAAATTAGTTTTTGCCAAACAAGGCTTAAGTATATTAATTCTTTAAAATTTAAATGGTTTGCCAAACAAGCCTTATGGCTTTTGATATTTCTAATTTTTGAAATTTAAATTTAATAATATAAATAAAATAATTAAAATAATAAATATAATATATTTATAATATATACGTTATATGTTATAACTGATGAGGCTTATTACGGCCATATCAGTTTTATATCTTTGTTATTACGCATACTAGTATTATAGGTTGGTTATTTGCTAGCCTAGAGTTCAGAGAATTGAGGGTTGAGAGAAATTGAGAGAAAGCTTAGGATTTTCAAGCAATTCCAGTGGGTTAGCAAGAATTACATGCTAATTGAAGGTATGTTCACAACCTTAGAGTTATATATGTGTGTATATATGTGTATATGTATTTCACGGCAAGAATTTCTCATGTTCTGTTATAAGCAATTGTTGAATTGTGGATTTATATAGTTGGTAATTGCAATTGTATATGTTTATAGGGATAGAATTTATGTCAATTAGGGTAATCGCATGTTAATTTTCGGTTAACAGTGAATTTTTTTTTGACAGTGTGTGTGTTCTTCATATGGCTTGAATAATTTTCAATTATAGTGGTCAATTCGGGTGTGAAACTATAAATTTACACTTGTATATGGTAGTTCATTAACAAATGAGCATAACGTAATTGAAATGGAGTGATTTAGCCAAATAATGAATTCACATTGATGATTTTTGGGATGAATATCAAAAGTTGGAGTTTAATATGAAAAACATGAATTTTGAGAAATTAAAATATTTTTAATTGGTGTTAAATTGTTCTTATTGGTTGTAAATGTGAGCAATCATGCTTATGATAGTTGTATATTTATTTTACGTGTTAATATAACTGTTTGATGGGTGAAATTCGTGTTAGTTGGCTTAATAAATGTGCCGAAGCTCTGTTTTGAAAAACTGGGTTTTGCAAGTCGTATGGTAAGGCAAATTTAAAGCTGCGTAACGCCATCCCCATCATATAAAAACTTCATGGCACACAGCATAAGTGCCTATTTTTTAGACACTGAAGTCTGTTTATTCTGCAGACTTTGGTTGTTCGTTGTAGCTTAGCTTAAGGTTATGGAATGTGAGAATCATGTAACAAGAAGGTTAAGTAGAGTCATGTTATGTGAATTATGAATTTAAAATTTTAAAAGTGATTAGTAAATCGAGAAATAGTTATGTGATAGTTTGGTATACATAATGAAAGTTAGACAAGTGTTTCTAAGTAAAACACTTACAGTTTCTGAAATGTGAATGGTCATGAACATGTTATGATATGTTAGCATATCTAATAGGTATTGTGGTTCTAAAATTATATGTAGGTGATCGTGAGTTTAACTTTATAGCTTACGCTCAAGGCAAGTTTTCTAACTCTATATTTACATTGAGCAAGTTTCTAAACTCTATCTTTTACATTGAAAAAGTTTCCTAATTCTGTACTTTCGTTGAACTAGTTCCATTATTACATTATGTAGTTTTATTCTTTGATTGAACAAACTTTCTATTCCAACTGTTGATTTAATAAATCAATCGTCCTAGTTCATTCGAATTAACTTTAACTCTAATGTTATTTGAATCCTCATTTTGTTGATTCATTCTAACTTGTTTATAGTTAAGCAAGTTTCTTGAATTCTATTATTGTATAATGAACTTAGTTTTTGAATTCTCGTTTCTATTATTGAACTGTTTTAACCCTTGCATGAATTTAATACCATGTTGGGCAAGTTTTTAGTATCCAGCTTGCTATTAGTTATTGTACATTCAGTAAATTCATTTTCGATGTTATAAGACTCTAACCTTAGCTTATTTATTGTTCAAGTAAAGGTTAACCATTTTAGTCATTTTATTGAATACTTATTCTCTATAGTTATTTCAAGTATGAGTTTGATATGTATAACCAGTTCATTTATAATTCTCAATTGTTCTATGTTATGTTTTTATTAAACATCTGTTGTGATTATTAAACACTATTGATTCAACTAGTCCTCTAGTTGATGTTCGTTGAAATTTAAATTACCCTTGAACGCTTATCCAAACCAAAATTTCTTTGGTGCGGACTTGTACTCTAAATACTGAGAAGAACAACCCTATTATTATTAGGGGTTAACTTACGCGTAGCGTTAAAATGTTTGTGCACAATACATTGTACGAAGGGCTGATCCCCCTGAGTACGAGGAGTCCTTATTGTCTTATGACTGTTAAAGTTGGAGTTGAAAGATTACTTGCAACTATGGACACGGTTCATGGTCTTATGACCCTCAGTTAGATGTATTCCATATTTTGGATTCCATTTTCTGATTATCATTGTTAGAGCACTATTCAGTTTTGATGAGCCTATTTTTTGGCAGTTATTATTATTATTATCCTCTTGTTGATTTTTTGTTATATCCAGTGAGCAATTGTTTTGCTCACTCTTGTATATTTATAATCTCATTGCAGCTAAAGAGGAGAAGGTAGATGAACCTTGGACTAGCAAAGGAAAGGGAAAAATGTACAATTGATGAAGACTTGTAATTTTGATTATAGTTATGATGTTAGACTTTTATTATGATGATCTTAGACTTTATTTTAATGATGTAATGTTATAATTTTAATTCCGCAATTGAATGATGTTTAAAGGTTAGATAACCTGGGATATTTTTGAATTTAATGATGTAACCCTATTTAAGGGGAGGTTTTATGATTCAAATATTATTTTATTTGGGTAGATAGTATGAATGTTTGAATAGTGAGCACCGAATCTTGTGGGAATGAAGTACCTAGATTTGGGGTAAACATGTTGAATGGGCGCCAAGAACGCCAAAGACTAGGAAAAAAAGATAGAGAGGAGTGGTTATGAACATAAAGAAGCAAGGAAGTTAATGAAAGATAAATTGTAAACCTAAAGTAAACTTAATAAAGAATGTTTATGACCTTAGTATGATAACTAAAGGTTAATGATAATCAATCGAACATGAATGTGATGACAATGTAAACTATAAACGGCAAGCCGAAACCAATAGTAACAAATCTAATATATGATTAGATTGAGAAGAAGGGTAAGATTCATTAGGAACTATGTATGTTTATTCACGACCTAATGTATTATGTTATGTGATCATCTACTGTAGAGACCTTAAAGACTTAAAGTGAACGTATAATAACCGTAGCAGATGCTGAAGGCAATTATTTTAACCCTTGTCTATGTTCAATCTAGACAAGCTTTGTGATTCAAGTATTCTTACGCATGAATTGATGAGTGATGAAGTCAATGCCAATTCTTTCGGCTAGACTTAAAATGTTGGGATTTCTTATAATCTATCGAAGTATTGTCAATGTTTTATGGTTTTCAAATGAAGACTGAGTATTCTAAAATGTTTTGTTGTCAAACGATAGGCACGTGAGGTTGCCACAACTTAAACGTACATACGTTTAATAAATGTAGTGTTGATCAACATAGAGTACTATAGACTGATCACCTAGTCGTGCTCGTAAGTAATGCCGGACTTACGGACTTTGTGTCGGGATGTCCTTTTCAGAGAAAGTATGAAATGCTTAAGGTCTTGGAACGGAATTAATGTTTTACTAAATATTGTCATTGTAAAATGTTTTAAAGAAAAGAGAAGTGCTATTTTGAATTATCGATAGTACTTCATAACTATTGTTCAGTTATTGAAAATATAAGATTTGTATGATTCAAGCATATTGATAAATGGAATTGTTGTACTTGCTGAGCTAGTTATGCTCACTCTTGCTTGAACCATATGAATACAGCTAAGACCGAACGGACTGAAGGATCTGGCAAGAATAAAGGAAAGGCAAAGACGAACCTGTAGAATACCTATGTAATAGTATAGGTTTGTAATGATAATATTTGATATTATGATAAGAACAAATGTAACGATTATAAAGAACCTGAGGAATGTTAATATGGATTTTCAATATATACATAAGACATATTCGTTCTTTTGAGGCATTTCAATTGAATGTTTGTGTGGACTGTAGCACCGTGGAGCACCATCTGTCAGGTTGGAAGATATCCGGATTTGGGGGCGTCACAGGTTGGTATCAAAGCATTAAGTTATAAAACTTAAGGGGGGGGGGAATTAAAATCTTAAGTCATAACCTTAAGAGAAGTCAAATAAGTAAAATAAGAAATTAACCCTATAAAGATGCATTATACATATGTTATGTGTTTTTATTATTCTACTGACGTGTAATAATTAAACTTAATTATTTTGTTGTAGATGTCAGGTGGAAATGGAATGTATAGAGACGTACATGTAGACAATGAAGAATCAGTTAACGAGATAGAGGTTATACCAAATCCAATAGTAGAGGAGCCAGAGGTAGTAGTGATTGAGTCTGGAGACTCAGAGGACCCCGATCTCATGTCTGTATTTGACGACATGTTAGAAGAGGAGGTGGAGGTGGTGTCCTTCAACCCTATGACACTTGCAGAAGCGACACCTCAAGGGGAGTCTATGATGTCATTGTTCATGGCAGTGTTAGACAGGAACCTCCACTATTATCAGGAGGTGAAGGAGTTACTGAAAGCGAGCTTTCAGTCATCTTTTACGTGATAAGATGATGTGGAGTCGATGTGGGAACAAGAACACGATGAGCGAGTTTTAGCCAAGGACAAGGTCCATGAGCTAAAGCAGGAGGTCTTTGAGCTCAGGGGAGAGCTAAAGACCAAGAAGCAAAAGATAGGGAGAATGTACTATATTCATAGGAGTTCTCATAAGGATTTCCAAGACAGTAGTCGGATATCTAATAGAAGTCAAGCGCACTCTAAGACACTATCACCGTGATGTTATCATATTGGTCCGCCATAACAGATTTTGATAATGCCTTAAGGCAGATGTAATCTAGTAATAGCTAGAGTAGTTTTAGATATATAAATATTGTGTATCTAGTAGTGACGTAAAACCCTCTTTTGTATATCAAAGGGTAGTCTTTTGTAAATCCCAATTTTTGGAAAGCAACTGTGGGATAGTAATTTAATCAGCTTAGGTTGTGTAATGGCACGATGTAGTATTATACTACAATGAATGAATCAATATAAGCCTTTTTATGGAACATATTGAGTAATGGATGTTGAAGTTATTGTTTAAATTTGAATAATAACTAACTAATAAGAAGGGAATAATAATAAAATGTGTTGTTTATTGTAACAGCAAAATGTCGCCAAGAAGAGGGCCACGAAACCAAGGCGCTAACATAAATCAACTGGAGGGAGGTCCAGTTAACCCAATGCAGGAACTTGTTAACTTATTAATAGCCGCGTTTAATAAAAATGGGGCTAATATCCCCGTAAATCTGGGAGTAGCACGAGCTACTACTTTCAAGGATTTTAAAAGTGTCGGTCTACCGGAGTTCAAAGGAACTACGGACCCCATAGAAGCCCAGACACGGGTAAAGGAAATTGAGAAGGCATTTGTCATAGCAAATATCGAAGAGGGTCAGAAGGTTGCCTTTGCAACCTATATGATGAAAGGTGAAGCTAATTTTTGGTGGGAGGCTAACCAGGCTAGAGCTAGTATTGAGAATGTGACATGGGCAAGGTTAAGGAGATATTCTTCGAGAACTACTTTCCCACAAGTATGCAAGGAAGGATGGAGATGCGATTTTTGGATTTGAAACAAGGGGACATGATGATTCCCCAATACGCTGCCAAGTTTAATGAACTGGCAAGGTTTGCTCCACATCAAGTGGACACCGAGATTAGGAAAGCTAGACGGTTCAAGCAAGGCTTGAAACCCTGGCTCTATAACCGTATATCTGTGTTCCAAAGTACTTCATTTGGAACTATTTTAGAGAAGGCGATAATCGCCAAAGGTGGTAGTGAGGCCTAAGCCAGTACCATAAAGACATGAAGAATAAGGGGAAAGTTGATGGGGGAGTGAAGATAGAAGGAGCCAGCGGGAGTGGCGAGGGACATAAGCGGAAAGCGTTTAACTCTTGGAATATCGGAGTGAAGCAAGGAGTACTAAAAAGGAGAATGGAGGCCTGCAAAACCTGTGGGAAGACTCATCTGGGAGTCTGTCTCAAAGGGATGACCATATGCTACAATTATGGACAGGAAGGGCATATTTCGCCTAACTGTCCAAGTCCAAAGAAAAACCATAGATGTTTCGCGTGTGGGTCAACTGACCACATGGCAAAGAACTGCCCGAAGAAGGGGATGGACGGGAATAAGGGTGCTAATAGCGGTAAGTTAGCTATTGGTGCTCCAACGCAGCCGGGTAGGCCAATGGGCCGTACCTTTAACATGACAGTCCAAGATGTAGTTGCATCAGGGGACGTAGTCACATGTATTATTCCGATCAATGACATAAATGCTTACGTGCTGTTTGATTCTAGTGCTACTTGTTCGTTTATAACATGTGATTTTGCTAGACGATTAGGATTACTTCCCGAAAAATTGCCTATACGTTTAAATATTAAGGTAGCAAACGAAGAGATAATTCCCGTTGAAGATATTTATAGGAGTTGTTGTGTAGACATACGAGGTTGTAAATTATCTGTAGATTTGATACCGATAAAGTTAGGAGAATTCGATGTAATTCTTGAAATGGATTGGTTGGTTAACTATGGGGAAATTATAGATTGTCAGAAGAAATGTGTGAATATTAGAACGTTAAGACAACCTCAGGTAGTATTTTATGGTAATAGATCGCCGGGACGTTCGTGTTGTCTTACCATGTCATAAACTAGGAAATTATTGAGGAAGGGATGTATAGGTTATCTGTGTCATGTTGTTCATACCCAGAGAGTGGGAGCAACCATGGAATAAATACATATAGTTAAAGAATTTGCGGATGTATTTATGAGTGAATTGTCCGGTATTCCACCGGATAGGGAGACCGAGTTTGTAATAGACATTATGCTAGGAGCGGTACCAGTTTCCAAGGCACCGTATCATATGGCGCCAGTGGAGATGAAGGAGTTAATGGTACAGTTACAAGAACTGTCGGACAGGAAGTACATACAATCGAGTGTTTTGCCGTGGGGAGCACCGGTACTGTTTGTAAGGAAGAAGGACGGATCATTAAGACTTTGTATCGACTACAGAGAGTTGAACAAGTTAACGATAAAGAATAAATACCCATTGCCCAGGATCGATAATCTCTTTGATCAGTTAAAAGGGGCTAAGTATTTTTCTAAAATAGATTTAAGGACAGGGTATCACCAGTTGAAGGTTAAAAAGGAAGATGTACCAAAGACAGCATTCATGACTCGTTATGGTCATTACGAGTTTCTAGTGATGTCATTTGGGTTGACTAATGCACCAGCTGCATTTATGAATATGATGAATAGAGTGTTCAAAAAATATTTGGACAAGTTTGTCGTAGTGTTTATCGATGATATTCTAGTCTATTCTAAGACGCCAGAAGATCATGCTGAATACTTAAGAATAGTGTTGGAGACACTGAGGAAGGAGAAGTTGTATGCGAAGTTCACTAAGTGTGAATTTTGGTTGGAAAAGGTACAATTTTTAGGTCATGTCATTGACCATGAGAGAATGTTGGTAGATCCAGCGAAGGTGGAAGCCATGATGAATTGGGAACAACCTAAAACTCCAACTGAGGTGCGGAGTTTCCTAGGGTTAGCGGGATACTATCAGAGATTCATCTAGGATTTTTCAAAGATAGCTACTCCGTTGACTAACTTGACAAGGAAGACAGTGAAATACGTATGGACTGATAAATGCGAAGACAGTTTTCAAGAACTGAAGAAGAGGTTGAGTGAAGCGCCTGTTTTGTCATTACCCAATGACACAGAAAATTTCATAGTTTATAGCGATACTTCACATAGAGGACTTGGTTGCGTGCTCATGTAGCATGGCAAGGTCATTGTGTATGCATCTAGGCAGTTGAAGGATTATGAGAAAGTTTACCCTACTCATGATCTGGAACTGGCCGCAGTAGTTTTTGCCTTAAAGATATGGAGACATTATCTTTACGGACAAAAATGTGAGATATACACGGACCATATGAGTCTAAAATATATCTTCACATAGGAGTTGAATATGAGACAAAGGAGATGGCTGGAGTTGATAAATGATTACGACTGTGAAATCCTATATCACCCTAGAAAAGCCAATATAGTTGCCGATGCCTTAAGTAGAAAGGGTCGGGAGAAGTTATCTATGTTAACGGCTCAAACTAAGTTAATAACAGAGATGGCTAGGATGGAAATAGAAGTGAAGTTGCCGAGTGAATCAGAACAAAGACTGTTTGCAACAGAGACTCAATCTACCATTGTAGAGAGAGTCAAGGAGGTGAAGCTCAAAACTGATGAGTGTGACCGGGTAAAGGAGCAGCTAACCAATGAAAAAGATATTAAGTACAGTCTTGATAACGAGGGGTTATTGAGATTTGAGGGAAGAATTTGGGTTCCGAATGAGATGGAATTAAAGGAGAAGGTATTACAAGAGGCTCATAGTTCGAGGTTTTCGATTCATCCTGGGAGTACTAAGATGTATCAAGATCTTCGACAGATTTTTTAGTGGCCGAACATGAGGAGAGAAATAGCAGAGTATGTGAGTAGGTGCTTGACTTGTCAGAAAGTTAAGGCCGAACATCAACGACCAAGTGGCTTATTATAGTCATTGGAGATCCCGGAGTGGAAGTGGGAGCATATCACGATGGACTTTGTGGTGGGACTTCCGACTATAACGAAAGGGTATGATGCGATTTGGGTAATAGTGGACCGGTTGATGAACTCGGCTCACTTTTTGCCAATTAGGGTCAAGTATAACTTAGACCAATAAGCTAAACTTTATGTTAAGGAAATAATTTCCAGACATGGAGTACCAGCTTCGATTGTGTCAAATTGTGATCCACGATTCACATCGAACTTTTGGAGAAGTCTGCAGGAGCAGTTGGGAACGCAATTGAAGTTAAGTACAACATATCATCCACAAACTGATGGACAGAGCAAGAGAACAATTCAGATGTTAGAAGATATGTTAAGATCTTGCATCATAGATTTCAAGGGTTGTTGGGATGATCATCTACCATTAGTAGAGTTTGCGTATAACAATAGTTATCATGCAAGCATAGGTATGCCGCTGTGTTGGGATAAAGTGGGAGAACGCCGAATGCTAGGGCCAGAATTGGTGCAGCAAATAGCGGATGCGGTGAAGTTGATACGAATGCGTCTCGTAGCAGTTCAAGATAGACAGAAGAAGTATGCGGACTCGCATCGAGAAAATAGGGAGTTTGAAGTAGGCTCTTACGTGTTTCTAAAGGTATCTCCCTGGAAAGGAAAGTTACGCTTTGGAAAGAAGGGAAAGTTAAGTCCAAGGTTTATAGGACCTTTTGAAGTGTTAAAACGGGTAGGAGAGGTAGCTTATATGATAGCATTACCTCTAGATTTAGAACGAATTTATAATGTGTTTCATATATCCGTGTTACATCCTTATAAGCCAGATTATAAGCACGTAATAGAGTATGGGCCTATTCATATCGAGAAGGACTTAACATATGAAGAGATGCCGATTCAAATTATCGATAGAAAAGAGCAAGTTCTGCAGAGCAAAGTTATACCTTCCGTAAAGGTGTTATGGAAGAACCACGTTGCAAAAGAAGCAACGTGAGAATTAGAAGAAAAGATAATGAAGGATTACCCTCATTTGCTTGCGTAGTGTGAGAAGAGATTCTGGGGACAGAATCTTTATAAGGGGGGAAGAATGTAACGACCGAGAAATTCGGATCCTTTGTAAAATAATTTTATTTAATAAAATAATGAATAAAAGTATATTACTTGTTATTATTACATGTTAGTAAGATGAATGTCGTTCTATAATCTAGAAACGTCAGAATTTAGTAGTATTTTGACTACGTGAGAGAATTAAAGTGTTTGAATTTCTAAGACAAAAATAAAAAAAATTTGAGAAATTTTTCAAAAAACACTATTCATCAATTTTTGCTCGGGAATTATTTTTGAACTTCCGAGAAATACGTAACGGTAGAATATCGAAGTGAGTTGGATTATGTAATAATAATTCAAGTATGAAAAATGTAATTTTTCGCTTGTGGACTTAATTCAAGAATGTTAGGGAAAATAAAGCGTTAGAAGTTAATGTAATGATCGTTAATGTAATGAGCGTTAGGAAAATAAAGCTTATATTCACGAAGCTTTTGGAGTGTCAGCCTCAAGTGTTGCTCATAATCTTCACGGCTTTTGGAATAAATAAGGATGTTATCAATAAAGACGACCACAAAGTGATCTAAATATTCCTTGAATACTTTGGTTCATCATATCCATGAAGGCGGCGAGGAGCATTAGTCAATCCAAAGGACATGACTAGGAATTCATAATGCCCGTCATCGAGTTCCGAAAGCCGTCTTTGGAATGTCACGGTTCTAATCTTCAATTGGTGATATCCTAACGAAGATCAATCTTTGAAAAGAATTTGGCTCCTTGCAAATCGGTCAAACAGTCATCAATACGTGGCAATGGATACCTATTTTTGATGGTGACATGATTCAACTCCCGATAATCAATACAAAGTCGCATACTCCCATCTTTCTTTTTCACGAATAGAACATGAGCACCCCAAGGAGAAGTACTAGGGCGAATAAAGCCAATGTCTAACAATTCCTGCGATTGGGTCTTTAACTCTCAAGTTCAATAGAGCCATTCGATATGGGCTTTGAAATAGGTTTTGTCTTGGGTTCAAGGTCGATACAAAATTCAATTTCACGCTACGGGGTAGGCCGAAGTTCTTCGGGAATACGTCGGAAATTTATTAACAATAGAAATATCGCTCAAAACCGACGTATTTTTGTTTAAATCAGTGACATGAGCTAAGAAAGCTTGACATCCGTTTTTCAATAAACGAATAGCTTTATGGCTTGAGATGACCGTGATTGATTTTAATGGTTTGGTCGTTTGAATTCGCATAATAGGTTGATTAGGAATATGAAAGCTAACAACCTTACGAAAAACAATCAATTTTTGCATGATAAGTAGTTAACCAATCAATCCTAGAATCACGCCAAATGCAAGTATTTTTAACGAAATAAGATCGATGGTGTAATGTGAGGGTACCGATTTGAACCAAACAAGACTTATAAACAGTGGATGTAATGAAGGTTTCTCCCAACGGAGTTTCCACAGATAAGTCAAAGTCTAATTTCTCCGGAGTCAAATTTAATCGATGAGCGCAAGTAGGAGAAATAAAAGAATGGGTAGAACCCATCAAATAAAGTATAGACTTCATTAGAGTTTATGATAAGCTTACCCGTGATGACCTCATTCGGGTTCCTTGCTCTCCGGGAGGTCACAACAAACGCCTCCTCACTACTACTACTTTTGCTTTGACTTTTCCGAACGGCCTTTGGTGCCTCCATCCTAGTTGAATTTGTCTTCTATGAACGATAAAATCGAGCTAAGTGACATTCTCTTCCACAATTATAACATGCTTTGACTCAAGATGGGCGAAGTTCGACCGATGTGTCCCTCTCCTCCACATTTGAAGCATATGATAGGTGGTCTTTCTCCTTCCTTAACAACAAAAAAAAATGACGCCTTTTCCATCATTGTTGAATCTCTTTTCTTAAAATGTCCATTCTTATTGTTTTGGCCCGATTACCACCGGGTGGTTACCATATCCGGCCCGTTGATTCCTCCACGTTTGTTGTCACCGCTTCGATGACTACTCTCGCCGGTATTATAATTTTGCCGGTTGCTTCTTTTTAAGTTGCGTTGACTCGTTATCGCTACTCCACTAATCGAGCCCTATTTACAACATCTGAATACAAACACGCTTTATGAGATATAAGATGTTGACGTATTCGACTTCAAACCTCTTAAAAACATTCGCCATTCTCTCATTTATCCACCAAGTGGGACGAACCGTGATAACTCCGCAAATTTTGCCTCGTATTGCGACATACGGTCATATTGTTTTGTTCCAACTTGATAAACTCCACCTCCTTCATGTGGCGAATACTTTCAGAAAGTATTTGTCGTTGAACAACTCTGGAACTTCTCCCAAGATATCTTCAAGATAGCGAGTTGAGTACGCTTTATCGATTCCCACCAAGAATCCGCCTCTCGCTCTCAACATAAAGGCGTAGTGGAACCTTTTGCTCTCTGAGCATCCCAAGACATCAAATATCTTGTAATCTGCTTTATCCATACTTCCGCCAAGTGGTTTTGGCTCTCCTTAAACTCCGGTGGTCCCATCTCCTTGAATTGTTTAGCGGTGACCGCCGAGAGTTTTCCGTGTTTCCACCTACGCTTTTGGACAGAGTCGCTCTCGCGTCTTGTTGCATAAATTGCATAAAGCCTCCGAACATTTGATCATTCATCATTTGGTGTTGTTGTTTGCATGAGGATTGTCGCCTTCCCTCGATGCACATTATCCCGATTATTGATATGTGGTGAATCAACGATCACTGCTTCCATCATTGCTATTCTCAACATTCTCGATGTCATTTTCAGACATCGCCACAAAACAAAAGGTTAATTGACATGTAACAAATTATCTCTATATTCGACCGACCAATAAAATAGCACATAAACTTAGGTAGGTCATACTAGCGAAGGTATTCCCCGCCTCCCTCCTAGTACTATTCTCACATCTTAGCCAGTGGATCATATCCCTAAGCTTTGATACCAAATCGTGACGCCCCAAAATTAGGCATACATCACCCATCTTGGGTAGTCGATACATGGTATGTAATTTAAATACAACTTACTAATATAACTCATGCCGTACAATACGACATAAATCGTGAGTTTGAATACAAATATTGTCTACTAGATATTATACAAACTCAAAAGGAGTCCTCATTATAATTATTATCACACTATTTCACGTAATAGTGAGGACTACTAATGCTATCCTCCGGACCATTACTCTGCTTCCTGACTCGTCCCAATTTATATTCTCATTTCACGAAGAGAATAAGAGAAAAGAAAGGGTGAGCTCAACTAGCTCGATGAAATATTATGACTAAGATAATGCGAATAAATTATCATTAGCTTCTGGCAGTGTTAAACCGATAAAATATAATGAACATCAAGTTTAACTACAATGAACCAACAATCCATTAAAAGAGTCAAGTAGAAAATAAAATCTACTATCTTTTATGATTTAAAAGGTTTTTCATCATCGTTATAGTTTGAGACTCGCCTTTAATAAATATTCCACATCATCGAATCACCCTCGCACTACTGACCAAGGATATTCTTTAGTATCACGACCACAATTATTCATGCACTACGGGCCAAGAATAGTTGTGTATTCATTATTGGTCATGATCATGCCAACAATCGTCCCATCAATGCACTACTGCCATCGAGGATTTTTATCACATCATTTGTAACATTACTTACCATGATTACACCGAATAGTCTCTCGGTCATAATCATACCAAGTCCATCTATGCACTACAAAGCCACAGATGACTTTCAACATAATATAAACATGAGGATGATGACAATGATATAAGAATTCAATAAAACAAGTTCAAGAATTATTTTATCTGGGAATTATTAACGCGTCCAAATTGTCAACATGATCATTGTTTTGTAGAGTAAAATTCAAGAATGATCGAAGAATATTTCCATGAAAAGATATCGATGAAACGCAAATATCAAGGATATTCTACTAATTTCATGGAGTATAGAAGTCAAAGTTTTAACCAAATTGGGTATAATAAAGAATGGAATAACAAAAGAAATAACCATGCATGCGATGTACCAAGCATGTGCAAGTTATTCCAACGAGTAATAATAAATAACGGAACTGTGTCAGCGTAAAACGCATGCATGTGATGTTCCAATGTATCAATAATAAAGACGGAACCAGTCCTAAAACACACGCATGTGATGTTCCAATGTAATAATAATAAAGATGGAAATCCAGTCCTGTAAACACACATGCATGTGATGTTCCAAATGTAATAATAATAAAGATTTAACCAGTCCTGTAAAACACACATGCATGTGATGTTCACAGTAATAATAGAAGAATGTCACCAAGTATAGGTAAATCACAGATACAAATTATTCCAATAGAATAATAAGCAATGGAATAATGCTAGCTTCTTCATGAATAAGAAGAACCCTTTTAGAGAGTAAACAAATATTCTTAATAGCAGCCCAATGAAAAGTGTTTATTTTCTTCTTTTCTATATAGTTTCTCTCTACCAGTTTCAATGAATTTTATAGAAATCAACAATGAGCTTTATTGAAAACCGAGGTGTATTTTTAATGGTCAAATTGCTCTCATATCAAGAGACAACTAATATTATCTTATAAATTTAATTACTATTACATATCTATCATTATTATCGCTCTTAATTGCAATTTTATATATCGAGTATTATTGATCATGTTCATTTTTTTTTTATTATCATATCAATATTTTGTATTATTATAAATATTCAAAATAATATTTATAAAAAGTTTTATTTATAAAGCCGGGTCTTACAATGCCGCCGCCAATGAGTGTCTATTCCTCACGCTAATGACTTTCGTGTCATTGCGAGGCCCACCCCTCAGAAGACCCCAAATTTTTATAAATAAAGATGAATTTTTTTTATAAATATTATTTTTGAATATTATGGAATAAATTTGATATAATGTTATAGTCAGGGGTAATATTTATAAATTTTGCAAAGTAAGCAAGTTGTTATAAAATATTCGCTTGGCCTGGGAATATTCTTTTTGTTTGTGGAATATTCAGACGCTGGCTCAATCATCAGGACCCCACAACTCAAGTATTGTTGTAGTTAGAAAATGACAAAATTATTTTCTATAAAAATAACTAAGCAGAGGTGTTACCATTAAAACTGGCTGAACTACCCAAAGAGTAAGAGTACAAAGAATACGCCAGAGTCAGATAAGAAGACACGATATTGATTATCGATGCTTACGTGAGAAGTCACTAAAATATGCTCAATTATCGCTACAAGAATTGTCGTGATCATATCTCTTATATTATCGATTCAATTGTTGTCACAAAGATCATCTCAGATAATATGTTATAAAGATTAAATTATTAATTGGGACGACAAGTTATAAATGATTAATAATTGTTGAAAGATTAAATATGTGTCGATTAAAAATAAAATGATTTGTGGTAATATTTATTCAATCCTCGATGTATATAAAGAGTCTGCATGAGACGCTTGTGGTAAGTTTGATTATTTTAAATGGGCCCATATGTCATCATCTAAGAGTCCTTCACAATAGTAATTACCTTTGTGAATAAGAATTACCTTTTTGAATAGTAATTACCTTCGCCAATAGTATTTACCTTCACAATAGTAATTACCTTTGTGAATAAGAATTACCTTTGTGAATAGTAATTACCTTCACAATAGTATTTACCTTCACAATAGTAATTACCTTCTTCAATAGTAATTACCTTCGCCAATAGTAATTACCCTTCGCAAATAGTAGTTGTCCCTTCAATATTACCAAGAGTTAACCGCCTCTTCGATGTTCCAAGGGTTAATTACCCTTCATCAAATAATAGAATGTCTCTTCAATATTACCAAGAGTCATTTTGACCCTTCATAAGACCAAGAGCCACCCTCGCTTTTTCTATAAATAGAAAGCTCATTCCTTCATTATTTCTTACGAATTCAATTGAAACTCTGTAGAGAGAAACTATAGAGAGAAAGAAGAAAAGTATTTTGCTACTTCACTTTTCCAATATTCAAATTTTCTAAGGTAGGGAATATATTATTTGTTGTACTGTAAGGGGTGTTATTTTTTATTCATGAAGAGAACTTCATTATTCCATTCTTTATTATTCTCGCTGAATAACTCGTAAAAGTGGCATACCCTATACACGACACATATATGCTAATACCCTATACTTGGTGAAATCCTTATATTATTCCATTCTTATTTATTCTCATTGAATAACTTTGACACGCTGAATCCCTATACTTGGTGACATTCTTCTATTATTTTATTATTCCATTGAACATCCTGCCTATGCTTTTACGCCAACCCGGTTCCATCTTTATTATCCTGCTTTTTATTATTCTATTGAATATCCTGCATGTGTTTTACACCCGACCGGGTTCCGCCTTTTATTATCCTGTCTTTATTATTCTATTGGAATATCCTCGCGTGTGTTTTACAATCGACCGGTTCGGCCTTTTATTATTCTCAGATTTATTATTCTCATTGAATAACTCCGCCTATGCAAGTACCGCATGCATGGTGATTTCTTTTGTTATTTCATTCGCTATTATACCTCGGTTGGTTAAAATTTTGACTTCTATACTCCATGAATTTAGTGGAATATCCTTGATATTTATGTTTCATCCAAAGATTTTCATGAAAATATTTTTCTCGAGCATTCTTGAATTTTACTCTACAAAGCAAAGATCATGTCGACAATTTGGGCGTTATTAGTTCCTAATAAATTAATTCGTGAACTTGTTTTAATGAATTATTATGTCATTGTCATCATCCTCATGTTATATTATGTTATCTTTGACTTACGTGCATAGATGAACTTAGTATGATTATGACCAGGGATCATTCGCATAATCATGGCTTGTTATAAATGATGTGACAAAAGTCCTCAAAGGCCCGTAATGCAAATGATGGATAGTTTTTGGTATGATTATGACCAGGTGATTCTAAGATAGTCATGACCATTGATAATTTGATGAAAATCCTTGACCGTGGTACGCTGGATGATTAGATATTGTGGTTTATTCATTAAACCGAGTCTTAGTGATAAAATTGATAAAACTTTTTAAAACCTAAAAGATAGTAGACTTTATTTTCTACTTGACTCTTTTAATGGATCGCATATTCATTTGCAGCTTAAACTAGTTGTCTATTGTATTTTATCGCTTTAACATTGTTGAAGACTATTGATAATTTATTCTCGCATTATCTTAGTTATAATATTTCTTATCGGGCTAGTTGAGCTCACCCTTTCTTTCACCGTTTCTCTTCAGAAAATGAGAATATAGTCGACGAGTCGGCTCTGAAAAGAGTGATGGTCCCAAGATAGCATTAGTAGTCCTCACTATTCTCGTTAAATAAAGTGTGACAATAAATGTAATGAGGACTCCTTGAGTATGGATATTGTCTAAATGACAATATTCCTATTAGAACTCTCGCTTTATGTATTGTCGTATGTTACACGGCGGTATGTATAATTAAGTTTGTATTTGAATTTATGTACCATGTAAGTGGCGACCCAAGATGGGTGACGATACTGAAATTTTGGGGGCGCCACACTTCCCAAATACCAATGACCAGATAAAAAAATTTAAAATTATAAAATTCTATTCATTTACATATATATAATTGTACCTAATAAAAATTAAAGAAAAATAAATAATGACAATGCACGCATATAAATAACAATCATATCTTTTACCATCAATAATCAATATAGTTAGAGACAAAAGTCTAGTTTGTACAACTCAAAAGGTATATAAAGACATATATAAAAGTCAAAATATAAACATAAACTAACTACAACCTAAGATCAGGAATGTCAGTGTCACCATCACCGCCATCTATCGTACGATCGCCGGTCCCATCGCCGGTCCCACCTCCGGTCCCACCCTCAATAGTCTCATCAAGATCGCTTCTAGCGGTCATAACCATCTTCGCCCACGGCATCGCTTATGCCGCAAATTTCTCCACCTCCACCCTACAAAAGTAAAATATTAAAAACGAAGTAAAAAAATAAGCATATTTAAATTATTTTAGTTTGTGTTCTACAAGTGTGGCAAACATGCTGATAACTCAACATCCGTAAATCGAAATCGAGTCCCGTAAGTTGCAACACGTGCCTAATGCCTATGAGGTGCTACATGTGTGTTTACGTGTTGTTCGGATGACCGAGGCTGGTTTTGGTCTCTTTTTCGGATTTTTGCCTAACTATTGGTTCATCGGGCAAACAGGCTGATAACTTGGCATCCGTATATCAAAATTGAGTCTTATAAGTTGCAACACGTGCCTAATGCCTATGCGGTGCTACGTGTGTGTTTGCGTGTTGTTCGAACGACCGAGGCGGGTTTTGGTCTCTTTTTTGGCTTTTTACCTAATTGTTGGTTTATTGGGCAAACGGGCTGATAACTCAGCATCCGTATATCAGAATCGAGTCCCGTAAATTTCAACACGTGCCTAATGCCTATACGGTGCTACGTGTGTGTTTACGTGTCGTTCGGATGACCGAGGCGGGTTTTGGTCTCTTTTTTGGCTTTTTGCCTAACAGTTGTTTCATCAGACAAACAGGCTGATAACTCGGCATCCGTGTATCGGAATCGAGTCCCGTAAGTTGCAACACATGCCTAATGCCTATGCGGTGGTACATATGTGTTTGTGTGTCGTTTGGACGACCGAGGCGGGTTTTGGTCTCTTTTTTGGCTTTTTGCCTAACTGTTGGTTCATTGGGCAAACAGGCTGATAACTCGACATCCGTATATTGGAATCGAGTCCCGTAAGTTGCAAAACATGCCTAATGCCTATGCGGTGCTATATGTGTGTTTGTGTGTCATTCGAACGACCGATGCGGGTTTTGGTCTCTTTTTCGGCTTTTTGCCTAACTGTTGGTTTATTGGGAAAACGGGCTGATAACTCGGCATTCGTATATCGGAATTGAGTCCTATAAGTTACAACACGTGCCTAATACCTATGCGGAGCTATGTGTGTGTTTGTGTGCCGTTCGGATGATCGAGGTGGGTTTTGGTCTCTTTTTTGGCTTTTTACCTAATTGTTGGTTCATCGGCCAAACAGGCTGATAACTCGGCATCCGTATATCAGAATCGAGTCCCGTAAGTTGCAACATGTGCCTAATGCCTATACGGTACTACGCGTGTGTTTGCGTATCGTTCAGACAACCGAGGCGGGTTTTGGTCTCTTTTTCGACTTTTTGCCTAACTGTTGGTTTATCGGGCAAACGGGCTGATAACTCGGCTTCCGTATATTGGAATCAAGTCCTGTAAGTTGCAACACGTGCCTAATGCCTATGCAGTGCTACGTGTGTGTTTATGTGTCGTTCGGACGACCGAGGCGGGTTTTGGTCTCTTTTTCGGTTTTTGCCCAACTGTTGGTTCATCGGGCAAATATGCTGATAACTCGACATTCGTATATCGGAATCGAGCCCCGTAAGTTGCAACACATGCCTAATACCTATGCGGTGCTACATGTGTGTTTATGTGTTGTTCGGACGACTGAGGCGGGTTTTGGTCTCTTTTTTAGCATTTTACCTAACTGTTGGTTCATCGGGCAAACTGACTGATAACTCGGCATCCGTATATCGGAATTGAGCCCCATAAGTTGCAACACGTGCCTAATGCCTATGTGGTGCTATGTGTGTGTTTGCGTGTCGTTTAGACGACCGAGGAGGGTTTTGGTCTCTTTTTCAACTTTTTGCCCAACTATTGGTTCATCGGGATAACGGGCTGATAACTCGACATCCGTATATCAGAATCGAGTCCCATAAGTTGCAACATGTGCCTAATTCTATGCGATACTACGTGTGTGTTTGCGTGTCGTTCGGACAAATGAGGCGAATTTTGGTTTCTTTTTCGGCTTTTTGCCTAATTGTTGGTTCATCGGGCAAATGGGCTAATAACTCGGCATCCGTATATCAAAATCGAGTCCCGTAAGTTGCAACACGTGACTAATGCCTATGCGGTGCTATGTGTGTGTTTGATATGCAACTTTACATAAGTAATATAATTACAAATTTCATAAATTACATAAAGAAATACACGTATAATTGTTTTTACCTGTCGAATATGTGGTGGGAAGATGTTGGCCAAGACAACCGAACATACACGGATGGCCTCCTTCTGTACTACACCCATAAGGTCGTCAACGGTAGTTGTAAGATCTATGGAGCCATGGACAACATCCTGAGCCAGTTGGTAGATCCGCTTACGTGATGGTGCGCCTGACTGCACAACACTGTACGCCATGCACCCCTCTATAATCCGCCGGAAGAAATCGTCTGATAATGAAGGGTCGGCGCCCGATTCACTCACACCACTACCTCCAGTGGGTGGGCACCGCCGAGATCTCACAGCAGGGACTAGGGTGTATGCTAGGACATGGGGAATGCCCACAACTCTACCCTTCTTCGGTCCCCCTATAGCCTGCAGCCAGTTATCCATCTCCTCATCCGCACGCGTAAAATCATCGACTGCAGTGTCACCTCTCTGGCTGCTCCGGGCCATAGTAAGGTCCTCGAATAATGGCTGAAAAAAACACATTAATAGATGTAGGGATGAAATATAAAACAAAAAAAATACAAAAAATGTCCGAATTTTAAATACATACTAAATAAGAGAATTAAATAACTTACATCAATGCGTTCTGCCTCAGGTGATATATAACCACCTTCACCTTTCTTCTGGTGGGTGTGCCACCAAAACTCCAAGGGAGAGGGTGCATGTTTTAGACTCACCTAGAGTCTCTCTCCGGTATAGTGCGGGAGATGACTCTGCTATCGAGCAGTTGTACGTTGTGCCGACATCTTCATGAAGGCCTTACCGTCCCAAATGCCGCACATCTGGTCCCATACCGCAGCAGAGATGAAATTTGGCCGGACATCCTTAAGTGTCTATCCATCAACCATCTTTGTCTGGGCCTTCTTCTTCCAGTCGTGGACCCATTTGTGCCAATTCATCTCCAAGTATTTATGTAGAATAGTCATGCCATGGGCTTCATGCCCGTCCTCAAAGCGGTAATATCTCTGTACATTACACATTAAGAAACTTAGTAGACAACATAAATCAAACTAACATATGAATGCATATAAAACTAACCTATATATGAATGAATGAATGACATCTTACCCTGAACTCAGTAATAATCAGCTGGCGTGTGCGGTCATCCACATCCGCCCACCTCATCCACGGGCTTGAGAATCGATTGCGGACGATCCCAAGCAACGTGTTCCTCGGAGCCGCGTCAAGGATACTACAATTGAAATTAATACATTTTCAAATTAGAAAGAATATATAAGAACTAAATACTTATGTCAATACTATATAGGACTATGAAATTACCTATTAGTCCCAACATGACAAATAATTCCATACCGAGGGGATTCCCTAGCAAGCCACGTCTTTGATCCTCATGAGGAGGCTACGACGATCACCTATGTAGTGAAATACATCATTATTTATATAAAAGAATATAATGTCAATACTATATAAAATAAAAAATAATAAGATGTATCCCAACAAAACATGTAATTATACCTGACAACCTGGCCTGCTCATCACCCCCCACTACCTCCGCAGCCCCCACGATCAGCAAGCCCACCACGATCGTCGTGTAGTGTATGCGCTATATGTATATACATACTGTCAAATCATCAAAAAAAACATTATTAGACATTCGTAGGCACAATATTTTTAAACAGTAACAAAGACGATAACATACAGATACAACTAAAAGAATATAACATAAATAGTCATTTTAAAAGGATACAACATAAATAGTAACAAGTCGACAAACTATTACATTTGAATACAACTAAAAGGACACAAAGAGTACATACTCCTAATCATTTATATCGTTAAAACCATCAATATCAGAATCGTCATCTTCGAGTAATAAATCTTCAATATCATTGTCATCACCATCTGCATCATCCTCAATGATTTCTTCAATTATATCTACCTCCTCAAGAACATCGTCTTCACTTTCGACAGCAACAACATCATCCTCTTCTTCACTAGACATACTAATAATTGTCACATTAGTAGGTGTGACACTAGTAGACTCCACTTGTAAAGGTTCATCGTCTGGACGAGGAGTTGTTCCTTGAAAACAACGGGCTTTGGTGGTTATTACCACATACCATGGGCTTGCACAAGTTTTAACACTCCGCGCGTAGTATACTTGTGTTGCTTGACTTGCTAAAATAAAAGGCTCGTTTGAGTTTAGTTTTGACTTAACATTAACAGTCACCAGTCCTAAATTTTTATCTACTCTAACTCCATTCTCAACATCAAACCAATGACAATTGAAGCAAACTAACTCTTTATAACTCCAAAGAAATACAATCATTCTCACAAGCATCAATCTTCTCATACCCTAGATTGAGCCTTTTGACCATTTTCTTCACAACGTAGTACGACTCTGGTAACTTATTGCCTGCAGGTAAGCACTCCTTAACAATTCTTAACAGTTCATTAAAACCTCTCTCGCTACAGTCATGCTCGTTCTTGAAGTGTAAAAACTTAGTCACAGTAGATAAGACAGTGTGCTTTTCGTGCCCATCATACAATGGCGTCGCTGCTTCATGCAATAACTCATAGAAACCCTTAGCCCCATCATTCGGCTCTTGCTTGACGCTACTATCATCTATGTCTACATTCCACTGGAAGTATGAACCAGCAGCTTCGACTATCATGTTAGTACAATCAAAGGTTTCGTCACCTCTAGATTCCGGTTCTGATTCATGTTCATCCAACCAGGTTTCCCCATGATAGATCCATGTCGTATAACCCTGCTTGAACCCATACGCAAATAAGTTGCACATGACATCACTCCTTTCTTTCCACACTTCATTCACACACCTCTTACAAGGACATCTGATCTCATCGCCGCTGACTTGCTCAAATGCGAAATTGAGAAACTGTTCAACCCCACTACGGTACTCAGAGATAAGCCCACTCTTATCAGTGGCTACCCTACGTTCCATCCAACTTTGATCAACATACATCTTAGACAACTGTCTGCTATATATATGGAAAGTTAGACAAACATAATCAAGTTTTCAAACTTAATGTATATGCAAGATTATGAGTTTCCTAACTTCATCTCCCACTCTAACGGGTCAGGCTTCTATCCCATTCCTGGATGTGTCGCCTCACTGATGCCAACAACTTGAACACATCTTTAAATTTTTCGTAAATTTTGGCAAAGATTCCCCATGGTCTTCAAGTACACGAAATGACCAACACATCGTAGTCTAAATATGCACCAAGAACATCAAGAGATATATATCTCACCAAAAATTCAAAAATATAAAGACGTGCTTCAAGTCGTTAATACGCACTCTAAGTGAGAACGAAACATACAAGAACAGTCCCAAAATGGGGACTATTTGAGATTCACTCCTAATAAGTGAATCTCAAATGGGTTTCTAAGCTCCCTAAACTATATGAAAATATGTATATGTCAAGAAATTGAAGTATTCGCTGAAAAGTAATGATAAATTAAGAAGATTATGTCATTTTATAATTGTAAAAAAATTGACAATGTTAACTATAAACGAATGTGTTCCAACATATTTTACTGTTACTCATATTTTCTTAGCAACATACTCAAAAACATTGACAACTATAAACAAATGTTTTACAATTTTTCAATGCATTGTGTTTTCAATTCAAATTTGTTTTGGTGTTTTTAATGCCAACTAGTTTTTGAAAACAGATTTAAAAAGGCTATCCAAATTCCAAACAACCCTTTAATTTCCCCCAAATCTCCACCATATATATACAAACTAAGCACCAAACTGTTGGTCGAGACAAATACAGAGTTCAAGGACATAATTATATAATACAACATCTATACATTTATCCTAGGTCTACAGTCTACACTGAACCTATGTTTATAACTAAGGATAAAATTTTACAAGAAGCGCTTTATACATTTAGGCTAACACTATTACCAAGTGTATGCAACTTCACCTAATGTCTACATTCTCATCCCTTTCTCCTTCTAGACTTGGTCTTCTTAAATAATTCTCACATGCCAGATTACTCATGTTTCCGAAAGATCTACTTCAATCACCAAAATGAAATGAAAAGGGAAAGTAGAAAGAGAAAAGTTTTAATAAGATAGTTATATATTTTTTAGCATTTTGCAAACTTTCTATAACAGATTTCAAAAGATAAAAGTGTAAACCTTTGATTGACAAAAAAAAAGGAATAAATTAAAAAGGAGGGGGGTGGATACTCAACCCCGTATAAAGAGAAATGATCTTTCTCATTCATGTCAGTCCAAAACTTTATTAATAGTGTAAGCTTCCAGACTTGGACAAGAAATTTTACAATGGTTTATCTGCAACATTTAATGAAAGCAAACGATATCCAAACTCTTTGCAGGTACTTCAAAGCCTTTGTATTTCTATTCCATCCAGGAAAGGAATTCAACATAGGATTTCATGCGTTGGAATATAAAAATATAAGCACCAAGCATAATTTAAATTATTTGTTAATTATGTAAAAAGCACATTTATCTTTCTAGTAGAGTTGTTCTTCTTAGAGAACAACAAAGCCACCACGGCAACTAATAAGATGCTAAGTCAAATTAAGGATAAAGCCCCTCTCCCTCCCTGTTTCTCAATGCTCAGTCAAAAATAGGTAACTAAAACATCTTATCAGAGTAAGGATTCAAATAATCGTACAAACAAATATCTTCTTTCATTTGTTCTTCCTCCTTTATGAAATCCCCACTGATCTGTTTTAAGTTTCTATCTTGATTCTTAAATAACAACCGAAAAAAACCAAAAGAAAGCACCAAATAAAAGGAACGAAACCAGGAATCTGACTATGTGCTGTAATAATGTAAAGATATCACATAATATAAGCCAGTTCCAGTAGAGTTTGCATCTCAACTAGTTGAAGCAACGCCTCCAGATAGTCGAATTATATATCCACCTTCTAGTAAGGTAAAATCAAAAACCAAAAGAACCTCCAGATAAAGTCTGAACATATATACACCTTCTGAACATATATACACCTTCAAAAAAGGTAAAATAAAAAATAGAGGATATATATATATATATATATATATATATATATATTATACCTTGTAATTTGGAGAAAACAAAGAGTAAAGAAGAACAAAGCAACAAAGGGGGAGTTTCAGTCGGCCGAAGTAGCAGGCGCCGGTGTCGGCGCAGGGAGAGGTGCAACAGCTGTTTCAATGATTGAGATGATGATGGGCGAACTATAATCTCCAGTGGGATGGTAATGAGGCAAACTCTGATGATTTATTAGGCGAAATGTGTACTAATTGAGCAAATGGGTCACTTGGAATAAAGAACTGAGAGGGAAAAACGAAATTCATAAGAGAGGGAAAAAATAAGAGTCGTTGCCGTCGGAACAAGGGTTTTAATGTAAGACTCATTCTCGACGATGATTCCATCGCTAGTAATCCCGTCGAGATTGACCTATTACTGACGGCACTCCCATCGCCTATAACAGTATTGCTCGTCGCCAGTGCCTTTTCCCTCCATCGCAAAAACCTGGTGCCAAATCTTTTCCATTACCGACAGCTCTCAAGTAATTACCGACGGCGAACCGTCGACCACCAATGTAGGATAGCTGGGAAAAGGTCATAGGCGACAGGGGTCATAGGCTACCGTCATTAATGATGTCATTGGCAACGGTTACTTGTGGTTATTCTTGGTGACCAAGATATTTTTTTGATGACCAAGTAATTAAAGTGGGAAGCAAGTTTACTTAAGGATGAGGTAATGAATAGTAAGGAGGTGGGATGTGAATTTTGTCCATAATGTCCTCACTTTAGTTTTCCTATAAATAGAAAGCTAAGATTTATTTGTTGCTTGTTCTTTTTCATCCAACACTTTTCTACTTATTGGTTAGAGAGATTAACCAAGAATGAGTTAAACCTCCATTGTTAGAAAAGAAGAAGAAAAGCTAGTTCAACAAGTGTAAGCCTTTCATGTCATTAGTCTTCCATCTCTACCATTGTAGGTTTATAAGAGAAGTGTGGATTAAGGGACATGTATGATAAGAATAATAGAAATGGATAAAATAAGGACTTAAGTCCAAATAAGCCGAGAATAAGCACTTTGTTCATAGAAAAGCTATGAATTAAGGAAGAACTTGTAAGACTTGTAACATGTTTTCATAAATGAAGTTATTATGATAAAAGTATGTAAGAATATTGGTTAAAGTACATAAACTATCATAAGTCATGAGAATAGAAACTTTATGTAGTTTATACTTTGATAAGATATAAACTCATGGAGAATAAGTCATAACTTATCATGAAAATAAGTTGATGTAATGTGTAGTTTAAGATGTCAATATGATGGATAGAATCCATTTGGAATGATGATCAAATCATAAGTAACGATGTTATGCTGGAATTCTCAAGATTGGACGATAATCGTCGAATTCGTGAAATTCTCAGATTAGAGGTCGAATTTTGATTTTGAGCTCAAAAACATTGGTTTTCGATAAGAACAAGAATTATTTGGCATTATAGAGTTGTGGACTCAAAAATGGCTTAATTCTGACTTAGATCAAAGAAACGAGCATTGAACGTTCACGAACGTTTATCGTTTTCATTAAAAATGAACTCATAGGTAAATTTTGAGTTAACGAAGTCGAAAATATAAAATTCTTGCATGAACACCTAGTATATATGATTTGTGAACTAATGGCTTTTGAACAAGCTAATTTGAACTTAAAATGATCAAATTTGGAGTCCGGGAAGTTCGCTATGCAAAGAAAAATTTTTTACTGTTTGGTGCATAGAACTGGCACCGCGGCGCCAGCCCAAGGCATAATGGTGGAATTGCAGCACCGTGTGTAGTGCCTAGACCTTCTGTTGTTTCACGCCGCGACGCGACTTGGAGAGTAAGGAGTGGCACCGCAGCGCCGGGTTCGACCCTCACCATCGAAGAGTGTATATTACCATTGTGACTTAAAGAGAGGTAGTTGAGTATGCGGCTACCAACACTAGGAAAAAGATAGAGAGGAGTGGTTATGAACATAAAAAAGCAAGGAAGTTAATGAAAGATAAATTGTAAACTTAAAGTAAACTTAATAAAGAATGTTTATGACCTTAGTATGATAACTAAAGGTTAATGATAATCAATCGAACATGAACATGATGACAATGTAAACTATAAACAGCAAGCCGAAACCAATAGTAATAAATATAATATATGATTAGATTGAGAAGAAGGGTAAGATGCATTAGGAACCATTATGTTTATTCATGACCTAATGTGTTATGTTATGTGATCATCTACTATAGAGACCTTAAAGACTTAAAGTGAACGTATAATAACCGTAGCAGACATTGACGGAAAGTATTCTAACCCTTGTCTATGTTTAATCTAGACAAGCTTTGTGATTCATGTATTCTTACTCATGAATTGATGTATGATGAAGTCAAAGCCAATTCTTTCGGCTAGACTTAAAATGTTGGGATTTCTTATAATCTATCAAAGTATTGTCAATGTTTTACCAAACTATGTTGGTATGGTTTTTAAATGAAGACTGAGTATGCTAATATGTTTTGTCGTCAAATGACAAGCACGTGAGGTTGCCACAACTTAAACGTACATACGTTTAATGAATGTAGTGTTGATCAACATAGAGTACTATAGGCTGATCACCTAGACGTGCTTGTAAGTAATGCCGGACTTACGGACTTTGTGTCCGGATGTCCTTTTCAAAAAAAGTATGAAATGCTCAAGGTATTGGACCAGAATTAATGTTTTACTAAATATTGTCATTGTAAAATGTTTTAAAGAAAAGAGAAGTGCTATTTTGAATTATCAATAGTACTTCATAACTATTGTTCAGTTATTGAAACTATAAGATTTGTATGATTCAATCATATTGATAAATGGAATTGTTATACTTGTTGAGCTAATTCTACTCACTCTTGCTTGAACCATATGAATACAGCTAAGACCGAACGGACTGAAGGATCTAGAAAGGATAAAGGAAAGGCGAAGACGAACCCGTAGAATACCTATGTAATAGTATAGGTTTGTAATGATAATATTTGATTTTATGACAAGAACAAATATAAATTTTATAAAGAACCTGGGGAATGCTAATATGGATTTTCAATATATGCATAAGACATATTCATTCTTTTGAGGCATTTTAATTGAATGTTTGTGTGAACTGTAGCACCGTGGAGCACCATCTGTTGAGTTGGAAGATACCCGGTTTTGGGGGCGTCACAGATACAATCTTTAACTCTTTGTCTCTTTAGTAAGTTAACATCTCATGGCCAAATGGTTTTGCCGGATATGTGAATACAACTAACTCGTCATCAGCATGAGTCATTTTACCAAAAACCTCATTCCTTCCTAAACGGTTGTGCTTCATTGAGACAACATCGTCAAAATACAATAAGCAGAAGTTGACAAGCTCTTCCTCCGTATAGCGTTCAACAATAGAACCCTCTACACTAGCTTTGTTCTTGACCTTTTGTTTTAATCGACGCATATACCTAAGATAAATATACCGACAAATATGAGTATTATTAATATGAGCAACATAAAGCAATTAGCAGTTTATATTACCTATCAAAAGGATACATCCACCAATATTGCACTGGTCCTCCAAGTTTGAGTTCATACGGTAGATGAATAGGCAGATGTTCCATCGAGTCCAAGAATCTTGGAGGGAAAATCATTTTGAGCTTGCAAATGGTAAGCACAATATTCTTCTCCATCTGCTCGACATCACTGTACTTAATTACAGTTGAGCAAATATCTCGATAGAAATTTTAAAGTTCGGTCAATGCATACAAAACTTTTCTGGGTAACATCTCACGAAATGTAATTGGGATCAACTTCTGCATGAATACATGACAATCGTGACTCTTGAATCAAGAAATTTTTAATTGTTCAACCTTACAACAACGTGTTATGTTCAACGCATATCCATCTGAGAGCTTCAACCCACTAACCCACTTACACACGTCTTTAACTTGTTGCTTAGTAAGACAAAATGGAGCTTTAGGTTCCGTAGTGTTAGGGCGAAGCCACAATTCTGGCCTTATGTTCAATGCCTCCAAATCTTTTTGAGCATTATCATTGTCTTTACTTTTACCACTCGCATCTAACACGGTGTAAAACAAGTTCTCAAAAACATTCTTTTCGGTATGCATGACATCTATACAATGACGAACTGAAAGTGTGCCCCAATACGGCAACTCAAACCATATAGGCAAGTGTGTCCAATTATGAGTCTTCCCGTACCCGGCTGCTCTAAACTTACTGTGTTCCTTCCCCGACAAAGGAAAATCAAGCTGGTTCAACTAGCCCAAGACCTCACTGCCCGATAGTCGACCAACAACCCCCTTCTTCTCTATCTTTCCATTGAACTGTGTAAACATCTTTCTGTAATTATGATCAAGAGGTAAGAATCTACGAGCAATTCCAAAGAAACTACATTTTTGTCCATGCTGCAAATGGTTTCCTTTCACATCCCCCATACACACTGGACAGGACAACTTCCCGTGAGTTGACCAACCACTAACCATCCCAAGAGCCGGAAAGTCAGTGATAGTCCATAATAGGGCTGCCTTCATCACAAAATTCTCTCATATCGATTTATCATACGTCTGGACCCTTGTCTCCCACAACATTTTTAGTTCATCCACTAACGGTCGAAGGTACACGTTAAGGTCTTTTGTAGGACTTTTATCCCCCGGAATGAGTAAAGTCAAAAACAAATACGGATCCCTCATGCACATTGCCGGTGGAAGATTATAAGCGACCATAATGACTGGCCAAACTGAGTACGGCTTGCTAAAATTATTAAAAGGGCAAAAGCCATCAGTAGCCATGCCAAGCCTAACACTCCTAACTGTTTCTGCAAACTCAAGATAATTTACATCAAATCTCTTCCATTCATATCCATCCACTGGGTGAGTCAGCTGACCAGGCATGACATCCCTTGTTCGATGCCAACTCATATGTTGAGCCGTATGAGACGACATGAATAATAGTTTGAAGTCTCTTGCCTTGAGTGAAAAGTACCGTAAGATTTTCCTAGGACCATGTTTCTCCTTCCCCCACGCTTTTGTAACCTTGTAGCGCGGTAAAGTGCATATATCACTGCTTGTCCCTTATCTTTGTCCTCCCCATAGTATAAAATGCAATCCTGCTCACAAGCATCGATTTTCTGATACCCCATATTTAACCCCTTGACCATCTTCTTCACTTCGTAATAATTCGTAGGAAGAGTATGATCCTTGGGTAAGAACTGTCCAATTATAGCAAGCAAATCATTGAAACCTCTCTCACTACAGTCGTGCTCATTCTTAAAGTGTAAGAGCTTCATTTCTACAGAAAGCTTGGTGTTTGTATCATTTCTCGGATACAACGCGACCCCAGATTCAGATAACAACTTTTAAAAGGCAGCAGATGTATCATTTGGCACTTGCTTCGCACTGCTTGAAGAAGGTTCATATTCAGCCCAATCAATATTAGTAGGGCCATAAGCATCGACCAACATCTCAACTGGATCATAGTTTTCGACGTATGAATCCCGTGGAATTGGTTGTTCCACAATATTTTCAATCACTTCTGATTCCCCGTGATGAGTCCATACGAAGTACCCATCCAAAAATCCACGAGAAAATAAGTCGAATTTAATCTCGTCGACTTTCTTCCAAATCATATTTTTACACTTGACACACGGGCATCGCATCTTCCCGTTCGGATCATCTGTATGTTCTAGTGCTTTGTTCAAGAAATTTGACACCCCAACACGATAAGCTGAGACTAATCCCCTCCCATCACTGGGTATCCTATGGTACATCCAACTTTGGTCGGCTGACATTTTTAACTACATAGAAGTACGTATTTAGTTAATTTGGATATTCATGAGTGAATTAGATTTACCTAGTATCTCCACTCTACAGGACAGGGGTAAGGCTTCTATCCCGTTATTGGATGTGTCTCGTCACTAGTGCAAACACATTGAGTACGTTTCATGAGTTTCAAGAAAATTTCGACACCTCCCCATGGTCTCCAAGCACACGAAATAGACTAAGATAACATAATCTAAGTATGCACTCGGATAACATATAGAGATAAAAGTCGAAAAATCCTCAAAATAAAAAAAATGTACCGTTTCGTATTTGCACCGGCCTAAGTGAGAGACATAACATCCAATAACAGTCCCAAACTGGGGACTGTTTGACATTCACCCCTACTGAGTGAATGTCGAACGGGTTTCTAAGTTTCAAAGTATAGTACATATATTATTGAGTGTATTGAAGATTAAAGGGAGAGTATTATTGAGTTTATTGAAAATTGTGGCAAACTAAGCAAATGCTACTTAGTTTATGAGAATTGTTATGTGGAATCTATAGAGACTACTTGAGTCGGCAACCAGGAAAAAAAAGGGTCGTAGTTCATGTTTGTGTCCTATACTCAAATAATAAAGTTAATTCAATTACTGCAGACATTCCTCATCGCTTCTATCATAATAGATGACAATATCTCGAAGGAGTTCCATTAAGCTATTGAACAAAGTTTGACTTAAGCAACCCTCTAGATGAGCGAACGATCATTACATGCTGAGGAATGAATCATCTCCCCATATGGGTCCAATCCATGACATAGACAGCTTCTCACTACTCTGAATTCCTCAAATGGATAGTTCTCATACAAGAGGTGAGACGTTCTGTGAGAACTACCCATCTGAGAAATTCGGAGTGGTGAGAATCTGTCTATATCATGGATTCGACCCATATGGGGAGATGATTCATTCCTAGGAGAGAAGTGATCGTTCGCTCATCTAGAGGGTTGCTTAACCTAGAACTTTGTTCAACAACTTACTGGCACTCTTTTCGGATGTTGCCATCTGTTATGATGGAACAGTGAGGAATGTCTACAGTAATTCAATTAACTTTATTATTCGAGTATAGGACACAAACAGGAACTACGATCCCTTTTTTTTTAATTGTTGTCGAGGAACCGGTTGGAGTACTATTACCTGCAACAGCTATATCGAAACCTGTATACAAGGAAGAGTAAATATATATAGGGAGAGTATTATTGTAAAACCCCAAATTTTACGAATAAAGATTTAAATTTCTCGAAATATTCTTTTTATTATGGTGTGGATTTGATATAATGTTATAGTTGTGGGTAGTAGTTATAAATTTTGTAAAGTATGCAAGTTGTTATATAATATTCGATTGGTCGGGGAATATTCTTTTTGTCAGGGAATATCCGTACGACGGGACAATCATTGGTGTACCCCACAACGGAATTATTGTCGGATTGAAAAAATGATAAAAATATTTTTATGAAAATAACGGCGGAAGTTGTACCGTTAACGGTTGAAACACTCAGTGTTAAAAGTACAGTAATACGCGTGGTTGCATAGTAGCATACGGTATTGATTATTGATGCTTACGTGATAAGTCACTCAGTTTTGTTTTATTAGTATTATTAATGTAATAAAACAGAAAAGTTTTTTATATAAAATAGAATATTTTTATAAAGTTATTCATTTTATTAGACTATAAATAGAATATATTATATTCTATTATGCATAGTGTTTTGCATAGTAATATCTTTTTATATAAAATGGATACTTTTATAAAGTTATTTGTTTTATTAAACAATAATTAGAATATATTATATTTTATTATGCATAGTGTTGCATAGTGCATGCATAGTGTTTTGCATAGTAAAATCTTTTTATATAAAATATAATACTTTTATAAAGTTATTCGTTTTATTAGATTATAAATAGAATATATTATATTTTATTTAAAAGATTTTTCTTTAAATCTGGACCGTCCGTTTAAAAGAAAATCAATCTGGACCGTTCATGAATTAGTTACTATGCAGTCCATTTTTCTATAAATAGAAGCTCATTCATTCATTATTTCTTACGAATTCACTGAAACTCTAGAGAGAGAAACTATAGAGAGAAAGAAGAAAAGTATTCTGCTACTTCACTACTCCTACATTCAGTAATCTTCTTCTTAAGGTAAGGGATATTATTTGTTATTCCTGTAAGGGGTATTATTTCTTTTGTATTCATGAAGAGAACTTCTGTTATTCCATTATTTATTATTCTATTGGAATAACCTGTATACGTGGGCTACCCTATACTTGGTGGAATTCTTCTGTTATTCCATTCTTTATTATTCTGTTGGAATATCCTGTGCATGCGTTTTTTACGCTTGGACCGGTTCCGCTTTATTATTCTATTGAATATCCATCTGCTTTTTACTGCCGGACCAGTTCTCGTTATTTATTATTCTATTGAATATAACTTTTGCTCATGCGGTCTATCGCAGGCCTGGTGATTTCTTTTGTTATTCCATTCTTTATTATATTCAGTTGGTTAAAGTTTTGTCTTTTATGCTCCATGAAATTAGTGAAATATCCTTGATATTTGCGCTTCATCCAGTATCTTTTCATGGAAATATTCTTCTGAGCATTCTTGAATTTTACTCTACAAAGAAGTATTATGTTGACAATTTGGACGTTGTTGGTTCCTGGATAAATTAATTCTTGAACTTGTTTTATTGAATTATTATGTCATTGTCATCATCCTCATGTTTATATTATATTGAAAGTCATCTGTGGCCTGTAGTGCATAGATAGACTTGGTATGATTATGACCAAGGATTATTCGGTATAATCATGACCGTAATGTTACAAATGATGTGGAAAAAGTCCTCATTGGCCCGTAATGCATTGATGGATAGTTTTTGGTATGATTATGGCTATGGATTCTCTTTAGCCAAGGGTGCAAAGATGAATTGTTTTATGGCATGATCAGGACCGTTGATGAAAACACGATTATCTTTGGCCCGTAGTGCATGGATAATTTGTGGTCGTGATACTAAAGAATATTCTTGGCATGTAGTGCAGGGATGATTTGATGATGTGGATTATTTATTGAGCTGATTCTCAGCGATAAAAGTGATGAAAAACCTTTTAAATCATAGAAGATAGTAGATTTTATTCTCTGCTTGACTCTTCTAATGGATTTCTTGTTCCGCTGCAGTTAAACTTGATGTTTGTTATATTGTATCAGTTTAACACTGTTGAAGGCTAACGATAATTTATTTTGCATTATCTTAGTCATAATATTTTTTACTGGGCTAGTTGAGCTCACCCTTTCTTTCATTGTTCTCTTCAGGAAATGATAACATAGCTGGGGCTGGTCGGGGAACAATGTGATGGTCCTAGATGGTGCATTAGTATTCCTCACTATTCTGTGAAATAGTGTAATAATAAATGTAATGAGGACTCCATTGAGTGTAGATATTGTCTAGATGGCAATATTTGTATTAAAACTCACAGCATATGTTTTGTCGTATTTTACACGACTGTTGTATAATTAATTTGTATTTATATTCTGTACTATGTATCTGGCAACCCAAGATGGGTGATGTATACCTATTTTGAAGGCATCACAATTATTGCATTTATTGAAAATTGTGGCAAACTAAGCAAATGCTACTTAGTTTATTTTGCCAATGATAAACTAAGTATAAGTGGTACTTAGTTTATGAGAATTATTATTTGGAATCTATAGAAACTATTGTTCGACATTCACTCCTAGCTACTTAGTTTATTTTGCCAATGATGATAAACTAAGTAAGTGGTACTTAGTTTATGAGAATTGTTATTTGGAATCAATAGAGACTATTGTTCGACATTCACTCCTACTTAGTTTATTATTATATTTTCTTTTATTTTAATTTGTAGTATATTATAGTTGATAAGTGTATTTTATATACGCGATTTAATATCCAAATCATGCTTATTTGTTGCCTAATTCTTGTGATCATGTTCAATTTTACTTGTTTTATGTTATTTCATGTGTAGATTGGTGGTTGTGGTGTTTAACTTACAATCAAAGATATTCAGTACGATTTGGAATCAAATGGAGCATATTTGGAAGCAATTCAAAGATAGCGGATAGTCGATTAACGAACACAAAGCTTGCGGGAGCATTCAAAGTTATATACCCCACACGGACGAGGGTCTTCCAACTTCGATTAACAGAGATAAAGCCGGCAAAATGGACGTTATATAACTTCACACCCACGGGGAAACAGGGTCTTCATTCGATCAAGACAGAAGGCAAGCCCGCCGGGGCGGGGGGTGGAAAATTTTGAGTGTCCTGTTATGGTTATAATTCCTCTTGGGCATGAACTTTAGCTATTTTCATGGCATTATAACTCTATTGGATAGAGAATGCGGCTAGAGTGTTATGCTAGATATATACTACTCTATCAAACACAATTGAGACATCAGATAGAGAGATAACGAAGATCTAAGTTCAGTTTTTGATAGCAAGTGTGGAGGAGTATCTCGAGGAGTTTTTCAAGACGGTTGCAACTTTAGTCTACGTGAAGGGTGTTTTCTAATATTCTCTGTGTTAGATTATTATTTGTAATTGACAGAATGATTTCCATGATTTATTCAGTGTTTATTTCGTTTATTATGAACTAATTCACTTCTTAGTCTTGTGATGGATCCTTAAGTGAATCGATGGTTTTGTAAGCTTTGATTCCCAATTTAATAAGCTATCTACAGTTTATCTATATTAATTTGTGCTTGATTCTATGAATTGTCTGATCAACAATTCTTGGTGGAGTTGGATGGAATCAAGAGAGAATATTCAAATCTAGACCTAGTTGATATAGCATGTGTTCAGGATTTTGTTAGTAGCTTAAACTTGATGAGTGTTAAGGTAGATATATGCTTGACACCGCATGTAATCGGATAGAGAAATTATTCTTCAATCTTCTTTAATTGTAATTCACATAGAGATATAGTGGATTAGTTGATTAAGGTGTGTAACGGATTTCTATCTTAATTGTGGATTGAAGTTAATATGGTATTAGTGCATCGAGAGGTGGTTAATACTGCGTTCATGTTCTTGATTAATAAACTGGGATAGTGCGTTAAATTGGGATAAAGGTGTTGAAATCAAAGTGAAGCTTAGGGTGAAATCATAAGTCTAATTCTCCATTAATTGTTTGAAAATTCAGATTTTGGTATTCTTGGTTGTTTTATGTTAGTTTAATTACTCTAAATTTTAGTTTCGTTAATTTAAATCATTGAATTTGATTTGTTTAATAAAATTAGGGTTAATAGAAGATTGGTAATTATAAGTTAAGGTATTTTGCTAATTAATCTCTATGGGAACGATACTCTACTCATCACTTTATTACTTGTTGACCATGTATACTTCCGTGTTATGCGTATATAGATTTTACCCAAAAGGTTTTTGGCACCGTCGCCGGGGATTATTTAGTATAATTCTTAATATTTTTACAATATCAGTTTAATTAATCCAGTTTTACTTAGACAATTTTTATTTTTGTTTTGTGCTTCCTATTTTAGGTATTGGACGTAGTTTATGCGAACTCGGTCCCAAAATCTAGACTTGCTGCCTTTTGAGGACGACATTGAGAAAAGGTTTCAGAGGTTGAGTAAGTGGATCAAAGAAACGAGGCAAGAATTTGAAACACCTGAAAAGGAAGAGGAAATAGTAATGGTAGCCGAAGATAGGAAAGCGTTGAGGGACTTCGCAATGCCCAAGGTAACGGAACTGCATTCAAGTATCATGAGACCATCAATAGCAGTGAACACATTCGAAATTAAGCCTGGGATGATACAAATGATTCAAAATTCAGTTCAATTTGGGGGATTGGCAAATGATGATTCGAACGAGCACCTAGTCAGTTTTCTGGAAATGTGCGACACTTTTAGGTTCAATGGGGTGTCAGATGAGGCAGTAAGACTTCGATTGTTCACATTTTCTTTACGGGACAAGGCGAAGAGTTGGTTGCATTCTCTACCGTCCAGTTCGATAAGTACATGGGAGGATTTAGCTCAGAAATTCCTTGCAAAATTCTCTCCGCCGGTGAAAACTGCAAAGATGAGGAACGAGATTACAATGTTTGAACAGTAACATGGGGAGTCATTATATGAGGCTTGGGAAAGATACAAAGAACTGCTCAGAAAATGCCCACATCATGGATTGCCCCAGTGGCTACAAATGAACACCTTCTACAACGAACTACATGGGAATATCAGGACAAGTATCGATGCAGCATCGGGCGGAGCATTCATGGCTAAGAGTTACAAGGAAGCCTACCAGTTGATTGAAACCATGGCTGCTAATAACTACCAGTGGCCCACATCAAGAATGACACAAGCAAAGGTAGCTGGAGTATTAGAAGTAGATAACATGACATCAATACAAGCATAAATATCTGCAATTTCAAAGAAGTTGGAGTCAGTGGCAGCAACACAAACACAGCAAACACAACAAGCACCGCAAGTGGCAATAGTATGTGAGTTGTGCGCAGGAGAACACCTAATGGAGCAATGCGCAATTAATCCAGCAGCTGTGCAGTTCATTGGCAATTACAACAGAATTCCTCAAAACACCTATCAGAACACATATAATCAAGGAAATAGGAATCATCAAAATTTCTCATGGAGCAACAACCAGCAAAATCAAGCTCCACGACAAGTACATCCTCCAGGTTTTCAGAACCAGCAACAACCAGGTCAATCACACTTTGATTAGTAAATGTGGGAAAAATTTAGGATTAGCACTGAGTTGGCTATAAACAATCACAACTTGATGATGAAAGCACAAGCGATGTCGATCAAGAATCTAGAGAATCAGATGGGTCAGATTGTATTGGCATTGAATATTAGACCACAAGGGACATTACCAAGTGATACCGAGAAAAATCCTAAGGGTAATCACGAGCAGTGTCTAGCCATTATGTTGAGAAGTGTAAAACAACTTGTTGGTCAAAAGCCAGAAATTTCGGCTACAAAGGAGGTTGAATCGGAGACAGAAAATACAGTAGGTAAGGTAAAGCAAGGGAACGAAAAACAAATGGAAAAGAACAAAACAGTTAACGAACCAGTTGCGTATCCTCCCCCACCATTCCAGCAAAGAGTTCAAAAACAAAAGTTAGACAAGCAATTTTCTAAATTTTTGGAAGTTTTCAAGAAACTTCAAATTAACATACTATTTGCAAAGGCCTTAGAACAAATGCCGAGTTACGCAAAATTTATGAAAGGGATTCTATCAAGGAAAAAGAAATGGGAAGATTTTGAGACTGTGGCATTAACAGAGGAGTGTAGTGCGGTATTACAGAAGAAATTACCACCAAAACTCAAGGATCCGGGGAGCTTTACTATTCCATGCACAATTGGGGAGATCCATTTCGGCAAGTGTTTGTGTGATTTGGGGGCGAGTGTAAACCTTATGCCATTGTCAATATATTTAGAATTGGAGTTGCCCGCACCAAGGCCTACGAACATCTCTTTATAGTTGGCGGATAGGTCAGTCACGTATTCGAGAGGCATAATAGAGGACATCTTAGTGAAAGTGGACAAATTTATATTCCCCGCGGACTTCATCATTCTGGATTTTGAGGAGGACAAGAATATCCCAATTATCCTAGGGAGACCATTTTTTGCTACAGGAAGAACTCTCACAGATGTACAAAAGGGAGAACTCACTATGAGGTTCCAAGATCAAGAAGTGAAATTCAATATGTTTAAGGCCATGAAATTCCCTACGGATGAGGAAGAATGTTTCTGAATGGATCTAGTGGAGCAAATCATTAGTGATGACATGAGAAAAAGTTTGGTGAATGATCCGTTAGAAACAACATTATTGGGAGATGAAGAGATCGACGATCCAGAATTGGTGGATTACCTTCAATTGCTAGACTCATTGCCACGAGTACCAAGATTTAGAACACCGTTTGAACCACTGCAAACAGAAGAGGTAACTGTAGAAAAATTGAAACCATCATTGGAAGAGCCTCCAAAGCTGGAACTTAAGCCACTTCCTAAGCACCTCAGGTATGCATATTTAGGCAATTTAAATTCTTTACCTGTTATTATTTCAGCTGCACTTAACGAATTGCAGGAAGAAAAGTCGCTGAGGGTGCTTCGGGAACACAAATCAGCTATTGGATGGACAATTGCTGACATAAAGGGAATCAGCCCTTCATTTTGCATGCACAAGATCCTAATGGAAGACGAAGAAAAACCAATGGTGGAACAACAGAGGCAGCTCAATCCAATTATGAAGGAAGTGGTAAAGAAGGAAGTTTTGAAATGGTTAGATGTCGGCATCATCTACCCGATTTCCGACAGCAAATGGGTTAGTCCAGTCCAGTGCGTACCAAAAAAAGGAGGAGTAACGGTGGTGCAAAATGACGTTAACGAGTTGATCCCAACTAAAATAGTGACAGGTTGGCGGGTTTGCATGGATTACAAAAAATTGAAAAAAGATAACCCGAAAAGACCATTTCCCGCTGCCCTTTATTGACCAAATGTTAGATAGATTGGCGGGACACCAATATTACTGTTTGTTAGATGGGTATTCGGGTTACAACCAAATAGTCATCGCTTCGGAGGATCAAGGAAAGATCACATTCACGTGCCCCTACGGCACATTTGCATTTAGGAGGATGTCATTCGGGTTATGCAATGCACCAGCAACTTTCTAATGGTGTATGATGGCAATTTTTTCAGATATGGTGGAGAAAAATGTTGAGGTCTTCATGGATGACTTTTCAGTTTATGGGGACAACTTTGATAATTGCTTGAAGAATCTGGTCATGGTACTGCAAAGATGCAAGGGCACGAATCTTGTTCTAAATTGGGAAAATTTCCACTTCATGGTGGAAGAGGGCATCGTTTTGGGTCATAAGGTTTCAGCTCAAGGATTGGAAGTTGACAAGACAAAGCTGAAAACTATTGAAAAATTACCTCCACCAACCTCATTAAAGGGTATTAGGAGTTTCTTGGGACACGCTGGGTTCTATAGGAGGTTTATAAAGGATTTCTCTAAAATTGTGAAACCTCTATGCAGTCTTTTAGAGAAGGATGCGACGTTCAGCTTTGATGACGAATGTAAGACAATATTTGAATTATTAAAAAGGAAATTGACTACAGCCCCAGTTATAGTTGCACCGGATTGGAGCATGCCATTTGAGCTTATGTGTGATGTAAGCGACTTCGCGATTGGGGCTGTTTTGGGTTAACGGAGAGATAAGGTGTTTCACGCTATAAACTACGCAAAAAAAACACTTCTAGAAACTCAAATGAACTACACAACCACAGAGAAGGAGTTGCTTGTCGTGGTATACGCGTTCGATAAATTTTGGGCTTATTTGATCGGGACTAAGGTGATAGTCTATACAGACCTTGCAGCGATTCGGTACTTGATAGCGAAAAAGGATGCTAAGCCACGCCTTATCCGGTGGATTCTCCTACTGCAAGAATTCGATTTAGAAATAAAGGATAGGAAGGGGACGGAGAACCAAGTAGCTGATCACTTGTCGAGGTTGGAAAACCATAGGAAAGAAAAAGACGACAAATGTGAAATCAATGATTCGTTCCCAGATGAGAAACTGTTTGAGATTTCAGCGGAGATTCCATGGTATGGCGACTATGCAAATTTCGTTGTGAGAAACATTCTACCACCTGAACTTACAAGGCAACAGAAAAAGAAATTTCTTCACGATGTGAAATGGTACATATGGGATGATCCATATTTGTTCAAGCAGTGCGCCGACAAGGTGATTCGAAGGTGCGTCCCATATAGCGAAGTGAAGAATATTCTATATAAGTGTCACTTATCAGCGTATGTCGGGCATTATGGGAGTGAGAGAATGGCAGCGAAGGTGCTGCAATGTGGTTTTTATTGGCCAACATTATTCAAAGATGCCCACCAGTTTGTCAAACAATGCGATCGGTGTCAAAGGGTGGGCAACATTTTGAAACGTAATGAGATGCCTTTATAAATGATTTTGGAAGTGGAAATTTTTGACGTATGGGGTATCAATTTCATGGGACCATTTTCCTCATCTTTGAACAATCAATACATTCTACTCGCAGTGGACTACGTGTCAAAATGGGTTGAAGCTGCAGCTCTACCAACAAACGATGCCAAGGTGGTCCTCAAATTCCTTCAAAAGAATATCTTCACGAGGTTTGGCACACCAAGAGCAATTATAAGTGACGAAGGTAGTCACTTTTGCAATAGATCATTTACTACTCTGTTGACCAAGTATAGGGTGAACCACAAGATAGCTACAGCATATCACCCTCAAACCAGTGGCCAAGCTGAGGTATCAAACAGGGAAATCAAAAAGATATTGGAGAAAGTGGTGAATTTGAGTCGAAAAGATTGGTCACTTAGATTGGACGATGCTTTCTGGGCCTCACCGAATCGCATCTGAAGACGATCGGGATGTCACCATATCAATCACAGGTACGAGAAAGCATGCCATTTACCAGTGGAACTAAAGCATAAGGCATATTGGGTGGTGAAAAAGCTAAATTTTGATCAAAAAGCTGCAGGAGAGAAGAGATTACTTCAGTTGAATAAACTCGACGAGTTTCGCCTTCATGCCTATGAGAATGCCAAGATATACAAAGAAAAAGTCAAAAGATGGCACGACCAAAAAATTTTGCATCGAACATTCTAGCCCAGCCAATCAGTACTATTATTCAACTCAAGGCTGCGCTTGTTCCCCGGAAAGCTCAAATTAAGATGGTCGGGACCATTCACAGTCAAGCAAGTATTCCCTCATGGGGCCGTTGAGATTTACAGTCGCAATCCTCTCGAAACATTCAAAGTCAACATCGGTTAAAGTATTACTGGGGTGGAGAAGCCAATACCGACGTGATAGCCATCACGTTGGCCGACACAACTTAAACAGGAAGTAGTCAGGCTGAACGACTTAAAATCAAGCTCTAATTGGGAGGCAACCCAATTTTTATTTCTTTATTATGTTTTCCATTCATAGTTGCTTAGTTATAGTTTTTATTAAATTACTAGGTAGAAGAATAAAATTAATTCTCGTTACTTTCTTCACATCAAAACATATCACCAACAACTTACTAATCTTTATGTTTTATGTCATGTAGAATGGAAAAAGGATCATCAAGCGCGTACACTGCAGCAAAAGTTAGCTAAATCAGATCACCAGATAGTGAACAAGCCTGCCGGGGTGGGCTCTAAAAGCATTACAACCCCCGCCAGGGCGGGGGTATTCAAATCAAAAATCAGGGACCAAGCCCACCGAGGCGGGCATTCCTAATTCATTACCCCCCGCCGGGGCGGGGGTCCTCAACAGCAGAAATCAGGGGCCTAGCCCGCCGGGGCGGGGGTCCTGGAATGTTGATAGACATGGCAATTGGTTGGTCTACTCTCCTTCCCAATAACCTCCCATTTTTCCACTTCCCCACTAAGCCATAACCACCACCCATTTTCCCCACATTCCCAACATTCAATTACTCTTCTCCACCTCCCCACCTCCTCACTCCACCAATGCTAGCCTTCCCTCTCCATCTATAAATACCACAATAACTCATCCAAACTCCTCTACCACACTTCATAAAAGGCAAGAAGAGAGCATAGTTGTGAGCTAGAGAGATTTCATTGAAAAAGTTTGGGGGAGAGTTAGGGCACAACAAGCAATAGGGAGAAATGGCTTCACAATCATCGTCAAAACGCCAACGAGGGGAGAGTTCACGACCATCCCAACCTATCCGCACCTTCGATCGTCGAAAATTTACAAGTGCTGCCCCCGCCGATCGGTATGACTACATGCTCACAAAAGCCCTTACGCCGGAGCGGGGGTTGGCACCAGATAGTAACGACGGGGAGCTCATGCCACAAATTTATCAAAAGGGATGGATAAAATTCACCGAGGAGCCAGAACCATCCGTAGTAAACATTGTCAAAGAGTTTTACGCAAATGCTGAGGACAAAGATCCATTCCGCGCTTTTGTGCGAGGACGGTTGGTTCCATTTAGTGTCGACGCCATCAATACATACTACCAACTGCGGGTGCCACGACATTGCCAGTATGCCCACCTCTGGGATTCTGACTCGAATTTTGATGAAGTTATCATGGAGATGACAAAGCCCGGAAAGTCATGGATGAAAGGTCGAAAGGGAGGCATCGTGTTTCCCAGCAAGAACCTTAGCCGGTATGGAAAAATTTGGTATGCCTTCCTCTGCGCGAAATTGCTTTCATCCCAACACACCTCAGACATCACCAAGGAAAAGGCGTTGCTGTTGTATGCCATTGTGCAAGATTTTATTATGGACGTCGGAGCTATCATTTGCTTCTCCATCCGTCGGTGCCTACGTGGGAATTTTTCTGGAGGCTTGCCACACCCATCACTCATATGTGGGTTGTGTCGGCAAGCTGGGGTACGATGGTTCGATGACGAGCCCACTCAAATGCCGCTCGCGTTGCTTGATTCTAGAATGATAGCGCGGTATTCTGTATGGGCAAGAGGTGAGTCACACCCGCGTGGAGTGGGTTTCATTTTTTCGTCATCATCGAAAGAAGATGTGGATTCTACAGAGGTCTCGGGGGATGATGATGATGAACTAGGTAATCAAGGAGATGCGCAGGAACCGCAGGCCGAGGCGATATCTAGATCTCAATTCCTTGAGTTCCAAAATCAAATGACTGCAAATACCAAGGCAACTCGTCGGGAAATGCACCGATTGGCAATGAGGCAAGAGTACATGTTCAACGCTATGCACACATCTTTTGCGTCACTGAACACAACTCTTCAAAGTTTCAACCCGGCGGCACAATTTCCATATCAACAGCCCGGTCCAATGCCAAGGTTCCCACCGAGTGATTTCGATGAAGAATAACAACAACCACCTCCTCAGACTTAAGAACTAGCAGGGAAGTCCTCACACACTTATTTGAATTACCATACAATGAGGACATTGTCTAACTTAAGTTTGGGGGATTTAAATACATGTCTTGCATGCATTTTAGTTTAGGTTTTTAATTTGATTAAATTTTTGTATTGCATTTTATTTTTAGTATTGCATGGTAGCTTAGGTTTGCATAGTAGAGAATAGTGTAATGCATTTTGTTATCCATATATATATATATATATATATATATATATATATATATATATATATATATATATATATATATATATATAAATTATGTTAATTAGTAATTATTGTGTTGCTTTAGTCCTTCAATGTTGTGTTTCATGTTATTGTGGGCCTATGATGTGATTGTTAAATAAGTAGCAAATACAGTATTGGGTATTAGAACTGTGACACAATGATCGTGTATGAATCGAATTTGGAGTTTGTTTGAAGCTGGTATAAAAAGTTAGCACGAGTAATAAACATCTGTGTTGATTGGTTAAGTTCAAATCGGTACCTAAATGGTCTCTAAAGGATAATGCTAGAATAAATGATAAAATGACAAGGATGAACGGTAAAGGCTAAAGTTAGGCAAGAACCTAAGTTTGGGGGATTTTATGTGGGATATATAAGTTTATCTAAAAAAAGAAAAAAAAATTATTATGAATATACATCGTGGCGTGCTTGTCTAGTTTTGTGGCCTTTGTTACTTGAGTAAGTAAGCCCGAGGGGATTGTCTTTACACCTAGCGCACTAAGGTCGTAATGGTCTGGGAGTCGTTGGTCGAAAGCTCGTTAAGGTAGCATTGAAAAGCCTAAGGGAATAAGACATTGCATAGCTATGTGTATAAAAAGTGAATAAAATGGGAAATAAGAGCAAAGAGCCCCCGTAGATGAAAATAAAGCATAAGTACCCCGTGTGAACCCTTGAGATGTGTGATTGCTTGGTTTTAGTTGGAACTATCTATTTTTGATATTTTTCAGTTTGTGCTGCATGATTCCTTCTAAGAGATTGGTTATGTATTGAATTTGAGTTCGTATCAGTTATCATGGATGTTACACACACACACTATACCAGTGATGACGACTTGAGATTCGAGGATTAAAGTGATTTATAGATTGGTTTTTAATGGTTGATATCGTATTGTTGCTTATTTTCGTTGAGGCCGTTAAGATAATTTTGATTCTAAAATATTGTTGGATTTGAGAGCATATAAGTGAATTCGTGTTCATATTATTACATTGCATGTAGTTGATTTATGCTCGAGGACTAGCACGATTTAAGTTTGGGGAATTTTGATAAGTGTATTTTATATACGCTATTTAATATCCAAATCAAGCTTATTTGTTGCTTAATTCTTGTGATCATGTTCAATTTTACTTGTTGTATGTTATTTCATGTGTAGATTGGTGGTTGTGGTGTTCAACATACAATCAGAGATATTTAGTGCGATTTGGAATCAAATGGAGCATATTTGGAAGCAATTGAAAGATAGCAACATAGTCGATTAACAAAACCACAAGCTTGGCATAGGCATGCAAGTAAACTATATACCCGTAAAAGTGGGTCTTCAACTTCGCCATATCAGAGACAAAGCCCGGGCTGGGCGTTATATACTTCACACCCACGAAGGTGGGGTCTCCATTCGATCAAGACAGGAGGCAAGCCCAATTGCGAGCGGCGTCCATAAGATATCTGAAACCAAAAGGCGGGGGTGGAAAATTTTGAGCGTCCTGTTATGTTTATAATTCCTCTTGGGCACGAACTTTAGCTATTTGCATGGCATTATAACTCTATTGGATAGAGAATGCGGCTAGAGTGTTATGCAAGATATATATTACTCTATCAAACACAATTGAGACATCAGATAGAGAGATAACGAAGATCTAAGTTCAGTTTTTGATAGCAAGTGTGGTGGAGTATCTCGAGGAGTATTTCAAGACGGTTGCAACTTTAGTCTACGTGAAGGGTGTTTTCTAATATTCTTTGTGTTAGATTACTATTTGTAATTGACAGAATGATTTCCATGATTTATTCAGTGTTTATTTCGTTTATTATGAACTAATTCACTTCTTAGGCTTGTGATGGATCCTTAAGTGAATTGATGGTTTTGTAAGCTTTGATTCCCAATTTAATAAGCTATCTACAATTTATCTATATTAATTTGTGCTTAAATCTATGAATTGCCTGATTAACAATTCTTGGTGGAGTTGGATGGAATCGAGAGAGGATATTCAAATCTAGACCTAGTTGATATAGCATGTGTTCAGGATTTTGTTAGTAGCTTAAACTTGATGAGTGTTAAGGTAGAGATATGCTTGACACCGCATGTAATTGGATAGAGAACTTATTCTTCAACTTTCTTTAATTGTAATTCACATAGAGATATAGTGGATTAGTTGATTAAGGTGTTTAACGGATGTCTATCTTAATTGTGGATTGAAGTTAATATGGTATTAGTGCATCGAGAGGTGGTTAATACTGCGTTCGTGATGTTGATTAATAAACTGGGATAGTGCGTTTAATTGGGATAAAGGTGTTGAAATCAAAGTGAAGCTTAGGGTGAAATCATAAGTCTAATTCTCCATTAATTGTTTGAAAATTCCGATTTTGGTATTCTTGGTTGTTTTATGTTAGTTTAATTACTCTAAATTTTAGTTTCGTTAATTTAAATCATTGAATTTGTTTTGTTTAATAAAATTAGGGTTAATAGAAGATTGATAATTGTAAGTTAATGTATTTTGCTAATTAATCTCTGTGGGAACGATATTCTACTCATCACTTTATTACTTGTTGAGCATTTATACTTGCGTGTTGTGCGTATATATATTTTATCCAACAATAGTATATTATATAATTGGTTATTTATTTATTAAATTTACTTTATTAAATTAAATTAAATTAAATCATTTTATTTTATTTTATTTATTAAACTAATTTCAATTAAATTTTTTTACTTTTTTTTATTTTTTATTATATTATATAAATTCTAATTTAATTTCATTTAATTTAATTTCAAAATTAAATTTATTTTATTTTATTTTATTTTATCTTGTATTATATTATATAATTTTTATTTTTTTATTAAATTAAATTAAATTTGTTAAATTTAATTTATTTTAAATTTAATTTAATTTAATTTAGATTATTTTAATTAAATTAAATTTATTTTATTTTATTTTATTTTATTTTATTTTATTTTTTATTGAATTGTTTTTTATTTGTATTATATAATATATTTATATTTTATTTATTAAATTAAATCAAAGTTTTTTTTATTTTATTCAAATTAATTTAATTTATTATTTTATTTTATTTTACTTTATTTTGTATTATATTATGTTATCTAATTTTATGCACATTTATTTTATTTAATAAACTAAATTAAATTTATTTTATTTTATTTTATTTTAGTTGTAAAAAACTAAGTAAATGCTACTTAGTTTATGATTTATTAATATTGGAAAACTAATTACTAATACAATACATGCAGGGCCAATAAATATTCTACAATTTCATATTTCTGACAGAATTTCTATCATAAATTCATTCGAAAATAGCAAATATATCAAAATTAAAAACAGTCCTACAATCAGTTACATTATGATAAGGAACCCCAATTTGATATGCTATACACTTCATAATATCAATATTCTGCAATTTCCAAATTCTAAATAATATGCAGTCCACAGACCCAAAATCAAAATTCCAATTTTAGAAATATAAACAAGAAGAATAAGACCAAAATTTCATATTTCAGACTCCCAATTCTAACAAATTCACAGCAACAACATATTATCCAAATTGGGTTAATCTCATATTCAAACTTAAACTAAACCTAAAACAAATTAAGCCACAAATTTCAGAATATTATAACTTTCATACATTCAAAAATAATTTTTATTTAACAATTTGCAACAAATTAACCCTAAAAATCTAATGCTTTGCAGAAAACTAACCTTGAAATTGAACTAATGTGCAAACTAAAGGAGAAGATTAACCGATGGTGGTGCCTGGTGGTGGCTGCTGGTGGTGGTGGCAGTGATGGTGGTGCAACCGACGGTGCTGTTGGCGTCTACTGGTGGTGGAACATGCAGTGATGGTGGTGGAACCGATCGACAATGATGGTAGTGGTGGAAGTACATGGTAGTGGTGGAATCGAAGGTGCTGGTGGTGTGGAACCGGTGGTGTTGGCGGCGATGGTGGTGGTGGAGATGAGAGCAATGAGATCAAGTGAGACTGAGAGAGAGAATGAAGTGAGAGATCGCGTAAAGTGAGAGAGAAATGAGAGAGAGAGAGAGAGAGAGAGAGAGCAAAGTGAGAGAAATGAGGGGCGGCTGGGGAAGACGTTCTGATTAATTAGGTTTTAGGCTTATTTTCGACGAAATGTCCGTCGTACTTAACTCCGCCGTAATTAAGGTATCTTCGACTGAATACTCCATCAGAATAAACACTATTCAGTCAAAAATAAGGTTCGCGCTGGCGGGAACATTGGCACCAATGGGATACATATATTTCCAATGAACATCCGTCGAAATTAAAGTAGTTTCGACTAAATTATGTTCGACTGAATAATCCGTCAGAATAATTATTATCTTCGAGGGAATATGTCTGTCAAACTTAGCTCCGTCGGAATTAGCCAATTTTCTTGTAGTGTCATTGCCAACGACATGGGGCTCATTGGCGACGCCAATGCCCGTCGGTAATGACCTTTTTTAGTGATGTATTAAAAGGAAAATCAATTAGAAAGGATTAATAAGTCACATAATTGAAGGACACACCTTCACTATAAGAAAATACTCTAACAGCGATCGAAATTATTAGCGACTGCACTTGCGGTCACAGATAGGATTATTGGCGACCGACAGTGGCGACCAAAATTAAATATGGTCTCTAGTTTAGTTTAGCGACCGGGTTGCGGTCGCTAATTGGTCGTTAGTTCAAATTTACCACCAAAAAATTGCCAGGAAATGTTGGTGCGCTAGTTTTTTGATTTTCTCCATCACCATCGTGAGTCGTTGGTCGTGATACTTCAACATCATTAAAATTAGCGGACGCGTCGCGGTCATTTGATGTGATCATTGATTCATAAAACCTTAATCAAGTTTAGGCTTTCGCTCGAATCAGTCGACAAGAAAGAAAAAGAGGGAGAATCACATACGAGAGAGTCGAGGGAGTGGGGAAAAAATAAGAGGGAGGATATTGTTGCCGCCTTCACCACCAACATTGTCAACCGATGCCTTCCCCACCGTCGGTAACCCATTTAATTAATCCCTAAATTAAACTTTGTTTATTTTTTGGGTAACCCGTTTATCTAGTGGACCTTAATGAAAGGCAAATTTTTTAATTTTCTTTCATCTGAGTTATTAGGATTACATGCACGAGCATAGCCCCTGGTGGTGCACCCAGTTCATATGGGCTGAGATGTGTGCCCAATGGAGAGCTGAGAGCTGGTGAAAAGACGAAAGACTGTCGCCACCAACAGATCCTCGGGTGTACCCGATGGCAAAAAGGCTAAAAGCACATACAAGTCTGCGGGACAATATTTCACAGTTCTGACATATCACTTTGCCAGGTGCGATTTACAAGTTTTAACATGTTTACAATCATGAATTGTAGAAAATATATCACATTTTACTTAGTAATATTGTGCTATTTTTTTGTATAGAGTCTCGATCTCAAGGTCACCCTATCCATTGGGTTGGATGTATGCGTATCCCGTGATGGTTCCGCCTTTGATGCTATCCAGATAGCGGTAATAAATTTTAACAACTTGATCTTGTTTATCAATGCCTACAGAATTAATTTATTTTTAACTATTTAAATGTTAACATGATGACAGGATACTTATAAGCGTTTATTGAATGAGCGCTATCCTGAAGGCACTCCACGTCCGCCTATTAATCAAGAGTTATGGGAGAGGTTGTCTATTGTGAAGAAGAACTACATTAAAGGTCAAGGACAACGACGACGCCCATTCCTCAGTGGCTCAGGCTGCTCTTCTACCCAATCTACACAGTCATCGAGCCATCCAGGTGTTCATACTCCGGATGACTGTGTGAGAGCTATATGTCGAGATCGAGATCTTCTGAAGATACTGGGCGGGCATCTGGGGGCTCTGAGTGCTAAGGAGTTAGCTAAAGCAGTAGCGGCAGTAACAGCATCACAACATGGGGATGTCAACGAGGTATAAAATCAATTTGTTGTATATATTGTCGTAATATACCAATATTAACATAGTTAGTATATATTTGTAACTTTTTTTATTATTTTGTTAATTACAAGGTGATCAAGGAGGCGATGATGCTTGACGTACCTACTTTAGATCAGTTTTGTAGTTATAGTATAAGCTTGTACTTGTATATTCATTCTTTGGATGTCTGTATGTTACTTAAACAAGTTTTGAAATGTTATTATATTTATTCAGATCATATTGGTTTTTAAAGGTTTATATACTAGTTTGGTGTATGTGTTGGTGGACGATGGATGTTTATATTGTTGTGTATGATGTTTATCTTGTTGTGTATGTGTGTTGGGATAAAGCAGGTACAAAATAGGAACAGGTTTTTGGAAATTTGCAAAATAGCAAAAATCTGGTTTTCATTTTGTTTCATATCAGCTGCCACGTGGACCACGTCAACTTTGTCCCTGGACCATGCTAACTCAGCTTAGCAACCGAATTTATCATTTTGGTCGCTCATATCGATCGCAGATGGATCGGTCGCTAATAGTGGTCGCTGATGTGCATCCCAGCGACTAGATTTTATGTGACGACTATTAGCGACCGCAGGCGGTCGCTGATGGCTATCTGCGACCGTATACGGTCGCTGATAGGCGGTCACTGATAAACCTTTTTTTGTAGTGCTTTCTTTCCAAATTATTCTCTGAACGTAAGGCAGTCTTTCTAAAATGTCATTGCTTCTTACAGAAGTAACATCTGCCTCAGAGTTGTTACCTGAATAATTTTTCATATTTGTTTTGGTAGAAATTGGCTTATCCTTATTTTTAAAACTTTTTCCATTTTTATAAGCCTCATTCTTATAGGATCCATTGGTAATCAAATTACCAACATTAAGTTTGTGATGACCCGATAAATCGAGTTACCTTGTAATTAAGGCTTAAGAATATTATTTACTAAAATAAATCTTTATTAATATTATTTTTTGTATGTGATTTAAGGTTAATTAATGAACTAGTTTACGTGTTACGTGATTATGTATATGTTTTGGGATTTTTTAGAAGAAAAAAAATGTTTCAAGATAAATGCTAAAATACTATTCATAAAACGCAAAAAATGCTAATAAAAGTTTATTGTCGAAATTTCAAATTACGTCATAGCGTTTATTTGAGAAAAAGATATAAAATCTCTTGTAAAAGTTTTTTCAAGAAAAAGACATAAAAACACTATTCAGACTAAAATACTTTTTTGTTTTTTTGACTTTTTGAATTACGACATAGCATTGGTTCGGGAAATGGGGATGAAGTGCGAAATTGGATTTTTGAAAATTGAAAGTTGATTTTTCGACTGAACGAGCGAATTACGAAAACGTAATCGACAAAAGTTAGAAAATCTAACTAAAAAGAAAATGAATAACCAAATTAATTTTAGATTGGCTATGGTTTTGAATGGCTTGGCTAGGGTTAGAGCTAAGGGTAAGTTTAGGGTTATAACCTAATTACTTGGAGCCAAGGAAAGGGATGACCATTTGTCATTTGTTAGCAATTTGAACATGTGGGGGGGGGGGGGGCAAGTGGTGAGTCATCTAGCAAAACTCACCTTATCTAGACTAGACATTAAGTGTTTGTCTCCCTACTAAGAGGTCTTAGCCAATAAGAGCTTGAAAGCTATCATCTTGTCTCCCTTTGGTTAGTTGATTGTGGGTTGAATAGGTTAGCTAGGGATTGGTTAGTAAGGGTTATGGAAGTTGGTGAGATTTAACTAGAGTATATTTATTTCTCTTAAATAAACCAATGCAAGTATACTTGCATTTTTTTTTTCCTTTATTCATTTCATTAAATCTTCTAAGTAAGAAAAAGAAAGCTTGAGAAAAGAGAGAGAAAGAGAGACCCACGAATTGGAGAAAAAGGAAGAAGAAGAAAAGATGGCAATCTTTGATCATCAAGATTAAGAAGAAGAAGAACCAAGAAGAAAGTATGCCTAAGATCCCTAAACTCTTTCATCCATTTCTTTTTAAGTTTTTTATTTTAGCTTTGATTAGTGGTTGTTGTGGTTGTTTTTTTTATAGAGAACATGAAGGATCTAAGAGGTATAAGATGGTTTAAATATGTCAACTGTCGGTATATAACATGAAAAGTGGAAAAAATGAAAAAAATACAAACATATGCGTAAGGATGAACAATAGACTCTTTAGGGGCTGTTTTGGAGGCCTTATGTTGTAGTGTCCAAAATTTAAAAATTAAGTTCTAGGTTATTATGCTATGCTCTTATGAGTTACGAACATCACCCAATTGGAACGAAGGAAAAAGCTTTTGTAATGAAGTCGTGACGATTTTTTTTGTAAATCTAGTTAAAAAATTGGAAATTAGTGTGTGTACTGACTTTTGAGTAAGTTTTTTGTGTTGTTGGAGTCTCTAGAAAAATTTTCTTTTTTGGGGATTGTGTAGTACATAGAATAAGGAATACGTAGTCATGAAGTTACGGGGCACACGGGCTCTGCCTCTCAAGACTGCACGTATTGTGGTGAAAGCGACATCTGTAGACACTTTGGGGCCTCGGTTTGTGGAGCCGCCAGGTCGTGGTACTGCTAGGCTATCTGATGGGGGTTGTGCATGGGCATGTTTCCAGACAATGTTCAATTTGATTGTGTTAACTTTCGACTTATATCTCACTATGTTTCTTCTTAGGTCATACCCGAAGTTCATTCAAGTGTTTAAGTCTTGCTAGGACTCCTTATTGGTTTATATTAACCACATTCAGTATCTTATATTGTTCACTTCAATCGAATTGAAACACTTTTTAAGTTCATTGTGACGACCCCAAATCCGAGTACTTGAAACTCGTACTTGGTGCTCCACGATAACATTCATTCAACTACTTAATGTATTAATTAAACAAAATTATTATATCAAAGTTTTCTACCTTCCCAGTCTTGAGAACCTTTAAGTCTTACATTACATGATAAATATTATATTATCTTACTATAAACAGTCATAACAACATAATTTAACCTACTTCTTCAACTTCCCCTTCCCTTTGTCCTTGCTGGAACCTTCAGGACGTGCTAGCTTAGCTGAAAACATTTAAATTTAAAGCAAGAATAAGCATTTGAGTGCCCAGCAAGTAATAGCAATGAATAAAGACTATCTGAAAGATTTAAATGTTTTCTTTGGACGACACTTCTACAACAAAGTAAATGTTGTGAAGTAAACTGAAACAATACTGAATGACATATTAATTCTATTTCATTTTTTTTTTGAAACTACGTACTGAATTATAAATTTGGAAACAGTTTAATAGACTATGAATTTTATTTTAATTTTTGAAAAGGTTAAACAGAACTTCATTTGAAAACCGTCATGTCTTACGGACACGAAGGGTGATCAGCCCGTTATACCCTGTATTGATCAACACTACTTGTTTGAACGATAAATCGTTCAGCTGGTCCGCTTTTGGCGCATAAAAGTTTTCCCTGTTTGGGATGCTCATAATTAATCTAAAATCTGAATTAGAATAATTCAACTGAGTAACAATAATATTCTATTCTGGTCAACGATATTTTTAAATAACAGTCAAGATGTGATTAAATACAATCATTATCCAAGTGAGGGCACTTGAATAATCTAACTTAACTATCTATCAACAAAGTATATATTGATCATACATTATTACAGTAATGGTAAACGAATAGGGTTTGATAACTGACATGAATACTAATGTTGAAATACATGACCGATAACTGTAAAGTTTAATAACTTATATAACAGGAGTATAATTCGATAACTTACTTATGCAGGATTATTGCATAAGTAGATATAAAGAGTAAGGATACTTGTCTGATCTGCTGCTTACACAACTTAGTTTTATCTTTTATACTGAAACCTATCATTCATAAGATTATTCTTTTGATCAAAATAATATATCATAACACATAACACTGCTATTTGCAGTCATCATATAGCTTAAACACATTGTCACATAATTATAGTAGTCATTCTAACATAAATAATTACTTATCAGGTCAATTTATATAAGTCTAGGTCAACTTCAATAATATTTCGGTGTACCGATGACTTTATCTGTGACACCCCCAAATCCGGTACTTCCATTTCCACAGGATTTGGTGTTCACTGTACAAACATCATCTATTTATCTACCCATAAATAAATGCAAACCATGCAATAGATAGAAATAAATAATAAATCTCTCCCCTTATGGGGTTACATCAACTGAATAGTAAATAAATCCCAGGTTACTCTAACCTTAAAACATCTGTGCAGAAAACATAAACAAATAAGTCTTAGTAACATCAATTCTAATTACATCACATAACCACAGTAATTAAGCAGTCTTCATTACTTGCTAAGCTTGCTCTTGCCCTTACTAGTGGAAGGTTCGTCTGCTCTTTCATTCTTAACTGGAATGTTATTATTATGCAAGAATGAGCAAAATTGCCCACAAGTATAATATTATAACAAATGAATAATAACATGTGATAGAAATAATAACTTCTGATATAAAGCTCAACTTTTGAATCAAGAATGAATAACAAGAATCAAAAGAATTTCTGAGGGTCATAAGACCTTGAACTATGTCCTAGGTTGTCAAGTGTTTTTACTTGAAACCTTTGACAGTCATAAGACTATGGACTCTTCTTCTCGTACTTAAGGAGATCAGCCCTTAGTACCATACTGTGCACAATATCTTAACGCTAAAGCGTAAATAATCCCCTATACAGGGTTGTTCATCTCAGTTTTGACATTCGAGTCCGCACCAAAGGAAGTTTGGTTTGGATAATTCATCAAGGGGTTTTGAAATTTAGAATGCTCATCAACTATGGACTAGTCGAATCAATAAGGGTTCGCTAGTCTAACAAGGTTTAACAATAACAGATAATTTAACTTGGATAAAATCTCAAAAGTATACAATAGAATAATTATTGTATAACAACATCATGCTTGAAGATTAATAAACTTTAATATACAAGACATGCTTGATCAATAATAATGAGAATTTGCCCAATATCGAAAGATGAATTAATCAACTTATATAACGATAACAAATAGGGTTAGGAAACTTGCTTAACGAAAGTTTAGGATAAGAAACTTGCTCAATGTAACAAGATAAGGTTTAAAAACTTGCCTCGTGCGTAGATTACACTTAAACAAACTCGTTCTTTGAATTAAATCCTACATATCAATTACGTTCACAATATCAGTCAATAATAACGTACTAAACATCATAAGTTATTCTTTGTCTAAACTCGACTTCATGACCACACTTAGTCAATTATTATACTTAGTGTAAAATTAAGACTTCACGAAAAATAAACTAATTATGCATTCGATCATTCAATCCACACGTAATTGTGTTATGGACATGTTAAGAATTTATTTTAACATCTCATTATAGGTTTAACAAGTCTTTATAATCATTAGACTAAGTTCTATCACATTTCCATACTTGAACATTAAAAATTTGCATTTTACGACACAATCTGCTAAGTGGCTATGGCTTTTCACTTTTATCTTAACTCTTAGCGCTTACTGTGCGTAATGATATTCTTAATGGACACTTGGCGTCATGCAGCCCGGGAAAAAAGAACTAGGAGTTGGCGCCGAGGCGCGAGACTCCGATTCCAGTTACAGAATTAGCGAAAATTGCGAAACACGACTAAAAATTTCCAAGCAACTTATTTTTACGCGAATTTAGACATACCCGCATGCTAGAATTCATAAATAATCAATACTTAACATCTATGGAGTGATTTTCACCCATTAAAACACATAATCACAGAATTAAAGCATGCAAATTGGACCGTTCTTGAAGTTCTTGAACAAAAACATGAATTTTAATGCTACGGATTCATTATAAAGCCAAATCCAACCATTCAAGTTTCATTTTGTTCATTTTAACATGCATAATCATATCAATGTGTGAATTTTGCAAAATAAATTATATTTGACATATAAAAATCACGTATAAAGCCATATGGCCATATCACGTACTCTGTAAATTTTTGAAATAACAAGCCATAATCATACGTTGTAATCTTATGAAATTGATGATATGCAAACACACAATATATATATAAAACATGCCATACAACTCGAATTATTACATATATTCTCATAACAACAAAATTTCCCAATTTCAGAGAATTACAGAATGAATAAAACCATATTCATGAAAACTTTAAAAGACGTAAAATATATAAATTGGGTTGAAGAGATTACCCAAGCGTAAAGCGTAGATTAGTGTGTGAATGAATTCCTTCTAAACTCTTATTCAATCACAATTCTCCCTCAACACTTCTCAATCTCTCTCTGAAACTCTCTCTGTTTCTATTTTTCTAGACTTAGGAAAAATGAAGAAGAAGGCGTAATAAAGAAAATCAACTGACGCGTTGTGGTCAGTTACCCAGTCATGGGTAACTTCCCTCAACTCCCATTAAGGTCATGTTTGGCTAGCATACTAAGTTTCAAAATCCATTATTTTAATAAAACCTTATCATATAGTTTAAAAAAATGTCACATCCATTATAAAATAAATCAAATATCTAGTTTAATTTATTTAAATAAAATAAAATAATTTCTCATTAATTCACATAGTCACATGATTAAATCTTCTCATTTAATAATAATATCAATTATTAAATCTCTAATTAATAATTAAATTAATTAAAATAATAATAAGCTTATTAAATATTTCTTTTAATTCAATAAGCTCACATAATCGCATACTTGAATAATAAAATTCTCCACATTAATTTAATAAATATAACACATATAATTAAATTAATCTACCACAACTTCATCAATTAATTATTTAATCTAATAATTAACTCATCGAAAAATATTTATTCAATCCAATAAATATTAAAATTAATTTACAAAATTACGATTGTCACATTATCATTTAATAGTCAAGTTTATATTTACTTAAACTCTATTCAGTAACTTCAATACTTTAATAGATAAATTAAATATTAATCATATTATTTTTCAAGGTCTTATAATAATTTTTAAATAATTATTATAATTTATCATGATTTTTCAAACACTTGGACTCATATTTAAATGATTTAAATACGAATAATTTCATTATCATTAATACTTAAACAATATGAAAATATTAATGAAATACTTGACAAAATATCTAAGTTATTATTAATAACTCAAAATATTTTAAAACATTTATTTTTCCTTAAATGATTTTTAAAATATTTAAAATCATTTTAAATGATCATCATTAATATTTAAGTATTAATGTATTATTCATGAAAATATTAAAAGTCATTTATTATAACTTAAAATATTTTTAAATCCTTTATATCCTTTTTAAATGATTTTTAAATCATTAAAACCATTTTAAACTATTTATTTAATATACATATAAAATAAACTCATTATGATTAATATGAAATTATTAAGGAAAATTACCTTAAAAATATTAAAAGTCATGATTTATAACTTAAAATATTTTTAAACACCTTATTATCATTTAAAATAATTTTTATAATATAAAAATCATTTTTAACCCATTTATTTAATATATTTATTAAATAAATTTAATATCATTAATATTCGGATAAATAGTAATATTAAAGAAAAATATGTTAATTTATCAAAAGTTAATTTTTATAACTTAAAATAATTTTTAAAACTGATTTTGTAATATTTAGAAATTTATTTCTATTTTTAATGTATTTTTCAGAAATTATAAAACAAAAATAAGTAAATTAAATCATTAAAAGCTTTAGAGGCAGTTTACATCATGATAGTGTTCTTGAGGCTCAAGAACACTGACAGTCAGTGTTCATGGTGCCTACTTTGACCATCTGTAACTTTCTGGTCATGATGTTTCTGGGTTGGGTCTTGTAATGGTCTTATAGTAGGGTTGTAACACTACACAAATCAACAACTAACATGGTCATAAAGAAACATAGATGCAAGATTTGGCCTTGCAAAGTCACTATCAGAGCTTCTAGGTTTTCCAGAAACCCAGACAGCTTCATGGGTCCATTTTGTGGCTTAAATTTCTATAGGTTCTGATTATGATTAATGTGTTCTAATGGTTTAGGGTTGTAGTCCACATGTCAAGGTACAATTGTCAATCATCAGATCATTCAAACTACGTCAGAATCATAAGCTAGCATCTGGTCAAACACTGTCAGAAAACATGTTCTTGGGTTTTTTGGGTTTTCCAGAAAACTGCATCCGTGATCGAGTTGGCTAGTTTGACCTTAAATAATTTTCATCATGTTGGTTAACTAAGTGATTTAGGAGCATGAATATGTAGTACACATACAAGAGTATAGTCTAGATACATTAACACAAACAAAACATCAAACACGTGCAAAATCTGGAACCACAAACTTCTTGTCAGACGCTGAAAATCAAATTCTAGGTTACCCAGAAAGTAAACGTCAGTGCCGAGTAGGCTACTTTGACCATCCACTACTTACAATATGTTGATTGTTTGAGTGATTTAAAGGCATGGATATGGAGTATAACTAACAGGCTACATACTAGATACAACAACATCAACAAAACACTTAACACCTGACAAATATAAGCCTTGGAAAGTCTTGTCAGACACTGATTTTGAATTTCTAGGCTGCCCAGAAACTCTTGGTCATGCTCGGTCAACTGAGTTTGACCAAGAACAACTTCCATCCTGGACATGATCTAAGCATGATTTCAAGTTCAGAGCATAGTCCTTACAGCAAACTACAAGTCTATAACATCAAACATACAAAATCATTAACAGGCTCAGATCTATAGCCTCTGACATTCGGTTGTCATGCCATAAATATAGGGTTCTTGGACAGTCTTGAAAAGTTGATTTTTGAGCATTTTGATGCTATAGATCTATGATGTAACATCATAGATCATCATATAACATCTTCTAACACTTAAATAAACACATAAACACTAACCTTAATTAAGCATACAAGATCTAAGATGAGTTTAGGGTTATACCTCTTTCTTAACAAGCTTTGAATCCTTGCTTTCTAATCTGTTTGTGATGGTCTAGAGGGTTATTTAGGGACTAATTTACTTAGAAATTTCGTGGGTTTGGGAGAGAGATGACTTGGTTGGTGAGAGATTGCAAATGAGCCTTTTCTTTTGATTTTCTCTCTCTTTAAATCTATATACTTTGATGCAATGAACCTAATCTTGCAAGGTGGAAAAAGAGATAAGATTTGGTTAAGATTTTAGCACATGGGATAAGCACAAGTGATGAGTCATGCAATTCTAGAATAATCTCTTGACTTAAGTTTTAAGTAAAGGGTAATTTGGTCATTTTACACACTAAATGGTATTTTGGTCTTTTTCACTTAAATTTTAAGAGTAGTTTGATAATTTCACATATTTCCCATAAATTTTGATCTTAAGATTTGCTAAATACCATTAGGATTTTTTAATCACCAATTAGGGTTTTAAAATTAGGTTTAGGGTTTCCCGGTAATAGAATTAAGGTTTTTAGCATTTAGGGTTTCTTGATAATTGTTAGGGTTTCCCTAATTAGATTCATAATCACTAACATACCTCCTTGATCACATGTATTTGATTAATAATCAGTCTCAATTTCCTATTTAGTATTTGAATTAGGGTTTATCGATTTAAACTTAGGGTTTTCTATTACTATGCTATTTCTGCTCAACATTACACCATACACACATATAGTACATACATATCATATTGAAATATAATTATTATATATTAATATTCTCATTCCCTATTCATAATCCATGAATTAGGGTTCTGAACCATATCCGACTTAACTTTCATTATCCGTCAACTTAAAAATTTAAATTGACTATTTTTGCTAAATCCATATCGTATATATTCAAAATATTATTTGTATTAAAAAATATTATTCGTAAAAATACAGGTATAATCATTCAAAAAATTTCCAGGTCTTTACATTCATTAACACTTGTCACGACTTTTCGACGTTCATTCGTCACATGCCCGATTCGTCTCTCTTGTGTATACTTAGTATGCTTATACAACTTGTCTAATACATCATTTATTAATATTAAGCATCATTATATTTACTAATATTCATGTTTTATAACGTAGAACAACATCTTTTATCGTAAGAAGTACTACACTTGCATATGTGCATGCCTGACGCCCTTCGATTTCCTCCGAATACACATCAATCCCAAATATGGCCATTTTGACCCCTTCTAACGATCTCAAATTGAAAAACTTAAAAAACAAAAGTTGTAGGTCTACTCATCCTTGTTCCGATTCATCTTGAATCGCCTTAATCGAAGTTAGTATGAAAAGTTATGCTAGTTTTACTACAGGCGGTCAAAACAGTCCAACCTGACAACTGCTCCAGTGCTACAGCACCCCCTAGCAGAATGGTAAGCGATTATTTTTCAGTGTTGTTGTTCTTGCGAATTTTTTAACCCTTTTTCCTTCCAACCTTCATAACTCAAGTTATACACATCCAAATGTGTACGTTTTTGACTCTATGGATTCATAATTCATAGAACTACATCATATCAGAAAATCAACAATTTACATAAATATTAACTAACCCAAATCTTGACCCAAAACTCATTTTCATACTAAAATTTTATGTTTTAACATGTTTAGTGAATTCATTCACTACGAATTTGTTTCTTAACCAAATTGATTCATTCAACTTGCGTTCTTTTCATTTTTTGACGTTCTTATAACATCCATCACCAATTTAAGGTTTCCATCATGATTTCATAACTAATTTTAGTTTCAAAATTGACCAAAATGTACATATTCAACTAAAAACTCAATTCTTTATTTTAAAACATATTTTCAAGGATTTGATTACTTAAAATCCACTTATAGATGATATAAAAATGAATTATTCATACCCATTAACACTTATAACCAATTCTTTAACAAATCATCTACCAAAAATCCCTTTACAGAGAAGTATATTCAAGAACACAAAATAGATTTTACAACCAAGTTATTACCTTTGATTTCTTCTTTAAATTGATTAGGAGAGCTTTGATTATCCTTCTTCTTCCTTCTTATATTCTTAGACCTTCTTCTCAATTTCTCAGAGAATTTCTTCTCTCAATTTCCTCTCTTCCTCTCTTTTGTGTATTTGCTCTTTAGACTTAACAAAATAATACGTAAATGACAAATGATTTACGCTAAGTTAAGGGTATCAGCAGTTATAACCCACTAAAGGTCATAAGACCTTGTTTGGTTTAACTTTATTAAACTTCTTCTAGTTTATTTTAATAATCTTCTTATCATATGTTACACCAAATGTCACACTTCATTTTATTTAAACTCTTATCCCAAAATAATTACAATTTAATTAACAAATCTTTAATTCTCTAATTTGATTATTTAACTAAATTAGATTAGCATAATAAAATACGCATGAGATTATAAAATCATTTAACATAAATTAATTCAATATTATCATATTTAAACAAATTATTCCTAATAATTTTCATCGAATATTTATTTTCATAAATATTCTAAATAAAATATTTATTCAATTCCATAAATATTTCTAACTATTTACAAAACTCACAATCTTACTATATTAACATATTACATATATAAACAATATATATTAATATCTCATTTTATTAAAACAAATATATTTACATTAATTCACTATTTTAATTAAGTGAATCACTCACATTATTTATGAAAATTAATTCATAATAATTTTCATTGCCCATAAGGTATAATAATCAAATTATATTATTTCATAATATAATTTTAACTTAATAAAATTAACTAATATTATTCGTGTAATTTTTTTTTTCAAACAACTTCATTTATTTTCTTTAATAGTTTAATTAAATATTAAACCTCTTTTTTCCTAATATATGAATATATAATTTTCTTCACACCAAACCATATATTTAACAATATATATCACATATATACACATACCCAAATTTAAAACATCTCATCATAAGAATTTTATTTATTAAATTCTTATCTTAATAATTTCTTAAACTTCGGGTTGTCACATAGGGACTTTAAAATGTAAGTGTAAAATATTAATTAGATCACTAAGTGGGAAGTAAACCAATGTGTGTCGACTTCAGAACGCCGAGTAGTCGTGCAACGTTATGCTACGTTGTTAATAGTTATATAAAGTGAGTGAAATAACGATTAATTAAATGATGATTTAAGATGTTTCAAGCTATAAAACTCGAACATCATGAACTATGAATTAAGCTAAAATAAGCTACAATAAATCAATTTGAGCATCATCATGTGACTAATTGGTGTGTCGACCTTAATGATATATATAGGTTATTTGAAGAGCGATTGGATAGCTTTTCAGTAAATTGCGTAACAGACAAGTATCTTAACTTCATTTAATTTTCATATTAAATTCAAGTATTTGTTAGGTTTGTATATAACGCGATCATGCAATCAAATTACATAAAAAGTGCGGAAGCGCGATAAAACAGAATTTAAAATTTTTTATATAAACCATCACAATGATCATACTTTGTGTATAATTATCAATCAATAGAAAATAGAAGGAGATTAGATTCATACCCTTGTAAAAACTAGTTTCTTCATGTACGAATTCGCCTCCAATTCTTTTTCACGTTCAACTTGAATCCATCGGGTTTGATTCTTTCCTTTGATCAACGTTGGCCACCCAAGTGTTTAGTGTTTAGAGGCGATCCACCAAAGAAGAACAAGTATTCAAGAAGGTGAGTGTTTGGCAAAACCCTAGTTTTCTCTCCAGAAAATATATCAGTACTCTCCTAACTCTTGGAAGTTTTAGCAACCCTAATCAAAATAAGACTCCTCTTATTTATAGATGTAGGCTACCCTCCTAAACTATTTAGGAATAGAGTTTTATTTTAATTAATTAAACTCCTTTAATTAATTAGGCTCCTAATCCAATTAGGAATATTTGAGAGTACTTATATTAATTAATTCATAAACTCCTTTAGGAATTAAATAATAATAATAGTAATAATAATAATAATAATAACTCTTCTTATTAATTTATATTTAATATTTCAAAATATTAAATAATTAATATTAAGCTATTTAATTTATTCTATCACCGTAGATTAAATTAAATACACTTAACTTATTATTACGATTATGTCATTTGCTTCTTAAATAAATATTCTTCCTTTTATGGTGTGACCCTTTAGGTTCTCCATATTAAACCGGTTGTGAATAAATTAATTAGAACAATTCTAATCTTATTTAAATAAATAAATTAATCTATTAATTTATTTAAATAAATAACATTTATTCTACAATAAGGATAAACCTCCTTAGCGATCAACGACTTTTCAGATAATGATTGTAGACACTTAAAATTTTGTTTTCCCTAGACTAACCCTGCAGGAGGGCAAAAGCATTATTTCAATTCGGAGACAACCTCGAGGTAGGACAAAAACATCATTTCACCCCGGAAATAACCCCGAGGAGAGATCAAGTTACAACGATGCCCAGACACTGAGCAAACCGAATGAGGATCACAAAGCTGAGGATGTGACCATAAGACGTCACCGCAGCAACCAATGAACTGCGAGCTATCGAAGACAAGCAAATTGACGAACCTCGCGAGCCAGAAGATACCTTTACCTAAATGCATCATCTTCCCGGACTCCAAGTTAGTTAGATTCGATCGCATTTCACAGCCTTCCGCAATGATTTTTCAAGATTTTTAGGTACAGAGCTCAACTTTCATCGGACCGAGACCTAAGGCACAAACATCGAGACAATGGCACCCATGGGGCCCAGCCTCAGGTGTACCTGCTCCAACCACAGGTACACCTACGGCTAAGTTTGAATGGCTTAAGGTAGCAGCAGGAAGCTCATACTCAATAAAGCGTAAGAAAGAAAAAGCTAGAGAGAGAATGAACTCTGATCTTACATCATTCCATTATATTATCATTATTTGATCTTATATATCATATATATTATACCTTTTGAGTGATATAAGTTGAATCCAAGCCAAAAGAAGCTTGTTCACGCGTCCCCCAAGGTGAAAAACACTCATTTGAGTCACTTTCTTTGTAAATGTTGCTATAAATACTATATCTATGTAAATATAGAAATTTATACTAGTTGAATTTGTTGCTTTACATATATATTACATATTAGTGGGTAGACATTGAGTTTCTACCGGTTATATTGAGCATATCAGTTGTAAAATAGTTATTTGACCAGATCTGCCTAGATTTATCCAAATCTAGCATTTTGAGCGATTATGAAGCATGATGCTATAACCCATATGCTAGATTGGCTAAGATCTATGTTAGATCTAGATGTTTTACTATTTTTGGTTAGTCTCAGTCACTCCATAGATCCCTAGATCTATATCTAGAGGTAAGGAGGTCCTAATGGCTCGATATGGGGATTTCAACCAATGAAATCACTTAGGATGTTGTATATACAAATTTAAGCATATCAATGTGAGCCTAGGAATCTTGGGGTTGAGATCTACTGATTGGATCTTAACTAGATTCCCGTAGTGGACTTTTTGGTTAAATGTAATGTTTAAATTAATACTGCAAATTGTTGTACATGTAATTATTGGATCTTAAAAACGAGTTCAAGAGGTTAGTCCCGAGAAGTCGAATTTATGATCCCATGATAGTGAAAAATTATATTTGTGGGTGTTCGAATTTATCGAGATGGCTTTCATGCCTGAAATGATTATTGTATTTGCATACATTTTCACCTAAAACAATTTTCAAATAAAACCACAAAGAGCTTTCATGAAGAATAAAGCGATTCGGGGTAAATCACCTTATGAACAGAATGATAATAAAAGGAAGTATCGAAGTCCTAGTCGAGCGAAAGATTTGAAAACCCTTTTTCAAAACATCATTTCAATTTCCATATCTTGTTTAAAATGAACCTTTTGTTATATCAAATCCTTCGTACCTAGGCGCAAAAGAGGTACAACACTACTTTCAAATAAATTTAGAAATAAAACTCAGATCAAACCAATAAATAAAATACACACACACTTTATGCATATGAAATCAATAAGAAGCGGTAACCGTGTTTTCACGGAGGTTGGGGTGACCAACATTTTCCCCTCACTTAACTAAGCCCCCAAACTCTATGAAACTCGGGTTTCTGGACAAATCCTATGGAGTCAAATATTTAACCATATTACAAAAAAATTCATAATAGGATGAGTTGGTACATCCATTTAAATCATACTAACTGACGACTTTGTCTCATTCGGTCAAATCATCAAAATTAATCAATAAAATCAAACTTTGCAAAATAAGTCGACTAATGTCGTTCTTTTCCTTAAAAAATACATTTTAATAAACCAATCAACACATCGAAGGATAAAAGGTAGAAACAAGGAAAATCAAACAAACAAAAGACTTAAGATAAGAAAACCATAAGATTTTTCCCGACGTCGACAGGTGGCGACTTTGCTAGGGATTACAGAGGGCTTAAGCCGTATTCAATCTTTTTTATTTTCAGTCTACATGTGCATTTTTGTGTGAATGATCTTTTTCTGTAATGAATGTTTCATATCTTTAAGTGCTTTATATTAGTGCCTTGCACAATATATTAGTGGCTCGCACAATGCCATCATATTGCATCATGTAAGGACGATGAATGTATGAATGTATGTTGTGTGGTCCCTCTGTCCAGAGGCAAACTCGTCGGTTGTTTATTACTGGACTCCTATAGATTTTTTTCATTATGAGGCTCAAGAAAGGCACCACTCAGATCCACTCCAATTGAAAAATGAATGTTTTCATCATGTAAATTGCGAAGATATGGGAACCAATTTCAAAAAGCCCTTGAGAGTAAAATAAGATAGGTCAACCTCTGATAAATCGAATGCGCAAGATGTCTCTTTATGCCCTGTTACTTTTCGAATATACAAATGTCATCCATCTTAAACTGTCATTTGTATATTTTTTTTACCCTGTCATCAAGACGACTAAACCCTTATTTTGCAGAAAAATATTAAAAAACTCAAAACTGATGCATAGCATATCATGCATTCATACCATCTACTATTATCTGAACTAAACTAGATATCGATTTTGTGTAGATTTGTCCTAGAACCCGATTCCAAGCCAAGAAGGCACGATCACCACTAGTCAAAATGGCTGAGGGCAATTCATCAGAACCTATCACTGTATCTCGAGAAGAATTTGAAGAGTTTAAGAAGCATATTTTTGAGATGACTACCTTGTTAAGAGAACGGTGTAAAGTATCTCAGGAACCCATGCAAAAGAATCAGACTGAATCCTCCGCACAGGGAGAAGTCCGAACCCTTGGAAAGGATTGTGATACCCATAGGTCCCGGTCCAAAAGATGAGAAGGGAAGTAGTAGACCTCCGAGAGGACAGAGAGACTGGAGATATTCGAAAGAAATTTAGACAAATGGAGGACACTATCCGATCCATTAAGGGAACTAGATCCCACAGGAATGTGAATTATTCGAACTTATGTATTTTCCCAAAGGCAAGATACCCAGACAAATTCCAAGTCCCAGAATTCGAGAAATACAAAGGTCTAGGCGATCCTTACACCCATGCATTTGAAAGTTTACATAGGTGAACTTGGATCATATACCGAGGATGAGAACCTCTGAATGAAATTATTCCAAAAGAGCCTTACTAGTGAAGCCCAAACATGGTACGCTCGGATTGAAAACTCCAAGATACGTGGTTGGGAAGATTTAGCCATGCATTTCTCAACTAGTACAACTTCCAATCCAAGATGGCCCTTGATCGCTACCAAGTGACCAAGGTTAAGAAACTGAGCAATGAATCATTCAGGGAGTACGCATAGAGGTGGAGGCACATTACAGCCCAAGTTAGCCCACCAATGGATGAAGCTGAGATGGTGATGACTTTCATCGATATCCAGGAACCCCATATTATGAGAGAGTCATGCCAGGGATAGGAAAATCCTTCTACGAGATGATAAAACACGGGGAAATGGAAAAAATGGGCCTAAAGTCTGGCAAGATCAAAGACCTCACAGCCTAAGAAGTAGTAGCTAAACACCTTGTCGACGTTAAGAATTTTTTTTCTTTTTTGGAATTTCAACTTTTATATGTTTCTTACCCCTTTTGTTTTCTATGTGATTTTGAATTTGGTTTGAAAGGGTGAATTTAATAAAAGAGTCTGACGTGAAATGTCGACGCTTTTGAAAAGATTTGATTTTATAGAGTCGCCAGTTGGTAGAAGTGAAATGGTTGTACCAACTCAACCGAATCATGAAAAAGTTTTGCAAAAGGCACAATTATTGGATTCTATTTAACAGGACTTGGAAATCGAGATTCATAAAGTTCAGGGGCTTGTTTAAGTGGGGGAAAGGTGTTAGGCACTGTAATGAATAAAAAAAATTTTGAGTTATGATTCTGGGGACAAAATCCTTTTAAGGAGGGAAAGATGTAACGATCGAGAAATTTATAATTTAATTTAAATATTTATTGAATTAAATAAATATTTTAAATAATTTATTTATTGAGAAAAATAAATAATTGATGAATTATGGTGAATTAATTTAGTAACTAAATTGATTAATGTTAATTAAATTGAGTGTTGATAATTTTATCTAAAGGATTTAATTTAAGAAAATAATTAAATTAAATCAATTGCTTAAGATAATTAAATTAAATGAATTGTTTAATTTAATGGAAATAAACAAATTAAGTGAAGTGATGTTTCTAATTTATTAATTAAATTAGATATATAATTATTTATTAATTATAAGGTATAATGATAATAAGAATTTTATTATTATTATAGGCTAACACTAAAGTTATTTAATTAACTAAATTAATGGTGTGACATGAAAACTATATAATATAAATAATATAAAAATAATTTAATTTAGGGGGAAAAAATGTTAGCCAAACAAGGCCTTGTGGCCTTTGGCATTATTCAACTGATGCCTTTTGTTATTTGCTAATGAAAGAGTACGTGGGTTTATTATACGCATTCTATTTATGTGCCTAAAGCTAGCTAGCTATCAGAGGAGATTGAGAGTGAGAGCTTGAGAGAAGGCATTCTGTGATTATCAAGTGGAAGAGAAGGGTTTGCTAATTGTTTTGCTAATCAAGGTATAAATTATCTCTATTCTAACTTTTAGTTTTATATATATATATATATATATATATATATATATATATATATTCTATGTGATTGGAAATTACGTGAATTGTGGTATGTATATATGTTCATATAGTTTTGCAAAACTCTATTAATCATCATGTATATTTGTTATTTGTTATCAAATTCATGTAAATTAGGTGTAGGAAGAAAAAGGAAGAAAACCAGTGTTATGTTCATATAGTATAGCTTAGAAAGTATAATATTTCTTATCCAACATGTGATGTAATATGTAATATTTAAAGAAACGAAAACAACGAAGTTTAAATCATGTCAATTGATTAAGAAACGAGTTCGTGGCGATCAAATCCGTTAAAAGTGTCAAAAATGAAGAAATTTGGAAAAATATAGTTTTGATTCTTCAAAATGATGTTTATGTAATGTTTTTGTATATGGAATGGTGTATAGCATGCTTAACTAGGATGTTCCAAAGTTTTAGATGTTGAAGTTGGGTGATTATCTGTAGAATTGGGATTTTTGGCCTATAATGTAGAGTATTTTTTCATGATTCCAAGAAAAATCGGCCGAGGCGAGGCATCAGTAGGCGTCTATGCAGCCTTGCGCAGCGCTTCTTAATGGGCACGTGCGATATTGGGCGCAAGCCTTTATAAATCGTCTTGGTATGCATTTACCAGTATTACTACTCATGGCGCAGTGAGTAGTAGCGATCTCGAACAAAGAAAGTCTACTTAATTGCAGGTCATGCGTAACGGACTTGGGTTAGTTTAAGATGCATGTTAAGGATATTAAAACATAATGTGGATTACAATAACTGATTGTAAGGTGTTGTAATACAAAGTGTAAAAAAAAAATTAGATGCTTGTTAATTGAGTTATATAATGAAACTAAAAGTGATGTTTTCAAAAGTTAGAAATGAACGAGTAAGTTATGTTGGCTTGTAATGTGATTTCAGATTCGTTAGGGATGTTAACCTAAATGATTAGGTGCTAAGTTAGGGTTATGACCTAAATGCTGGTTTAATACCCATAGTGTTAATATTCATACAACTAATTGTTGTTGCGATTGTAATGATATGTGTAGGGTAATTGGAGATTATTTTACACTTGTGTAGCTTACAATCAAGGCAAGTTTTCTAACTCCACCTTTTTATTATTGAGCAAGTTCCTAAACCTTAACTCTTTGCATTGAGCAAGCTTTCTAACTTCATTCTTTTCATATTTAATGCATGTTCCCATTCCTAAATCGATATTGTACAAGTTCCTAAAATTCTTCTAAAGTTGAGCAAGCCTAGTTTATCTTGAGTATGTTTGTGCAAGCTCTTGTAACCTAATTCGTTACATTCAGCGAGCTTTATTTTCCTTAATATTATTTGAAGCATATATTATTCTAATACATTGATTCATAGAAGATTGTTCTAAACTCCTTTGAATATAGCACTTTGCATGTATATCATGTTGTTCAGTTATAAATATTGTTGATATTCGATCTTTAACTTTAATAGCCTTGTTCAGTCATACATTCTCGTATTAAACCTTTATTGATGGAAGTTGAATAGTGTTCTAAAATTCTAGAGACACTGATAAGCTAATTCCAAACTAAACTTTCTTTAGTGCGGAAATTCTAAATTCAAACTGAGATGAACAACCCTAACATAGGGGATTTTGTATGTGTAACGTTTAGATGTTTGTGCACAATAAATGGTACAAAGGGATGATCCCCCTAAGTACGTTAAGAAGGGTCTCATATAGTCTAAAAGATCATTAAGGTTGAGGTAATAATACCTATATACCGTAGACATAGTTCGTGGTCTTAAGACCCTCGGATATTGATTTTGAACTTGTTTTCTATATTTGATTCAGTAGAAACAAGTTCATTATTATTCAAAGATTCGTTGTTCACTCTCATGTTGTTATCATTACTACTTTCTATATCAGTGAGTAATTGTTTGCTCACTCTTGCAATTAACACCGCAACTAAAGTTGAAAGAGTTGATGAGCCATCTACTACAAAGAAAGGGAAGGGCAAGATGTCTAAGAGTTGAAGAATTAATGAAGTTAATTTAAATGTGTTATGTTATAAGACTTGTTTTAATATGTGATGTATTCCACAAACTTATGTAATAACTTTAAGGTTAGATTACCTGGGATTTATTTTGAGATTACGATGTAACCCTTTAATGGGAAAGATTATTGTTTAAGTTATTTAAATTATGTCTTTATCCTTTGACTATGGGTAGTTAGATGTAATAGTTTTTGATAAGTGATCACCAAATCCTGTGGGAATGAAGTACCTGGATTTGGGGGTGTCACAGGTTGGTATCAAAACTTTAGGTTATGAATCTTAAGTGGGGAAACCTTAGGAAGTAACCTTTAAGGAGACATAAAACATAGAGATGTTCAACTCTTATCGAGTTTTAAGAAATGGATTAAGGCATCCATTAAAGCTAAACAATAAATGACATTATGTGCTATGTGTTAATAACTTATGTGCTCGTAAGTATCGAAAAAAAAATGTTAAGTAAAACTTAAAATATTTTGTTGTCAGGATGTCAAACGAAGGAGGATCCAGTCCAGCTAGGGAAGCGATACCTCAGATACCTATAGACGATGAACCCCAGGATATTCACGTAGTGCAGGAGCAGTTGATCCAGGAGGATGTGCCTGTGACCGATCTCGAGGAGGATAGTTCTGAGGAGATAGAGGAGGATGATGAGGAAGAGGATCCTGAGGAGTTTCCACCAAACTCCATATCAGCCGAGATGTATAATGCTTTGTATGACCGTAACATAGAGTTATTGGATGAAGTTGAGGAGCTGAAGGGGATGGTTGAGATGCATCATGCTTCGATAGAGCAGAAGGATGCGAAGATTCAAGAACTTGACTCAAAACTTGGAAACACGGAGTGGGATCTAGTTCATACCAAGGGTCAGCATGAAGACTTGTTAGCAGTAAATGAGAAGATGAAGACTGATATGGAGAAATTGAAAGATGATTTCAAGGAGGAATCAGCTAAGCATGCAAGAACATAGGATGCTTGGATGAAAGCGACTCAACGTGCAGACCGTGCTGAGGCTAAGATCCAAGTGAAGAAAGCCAAGATGAAGGAGATGGATTATGCTTTTAATTCGGCGATTGATAGGGCTCAGGATCGAGTCTATTATTACCCACCTCAGTTTGAGAATTCGTCGTGGTTCGTGATGGATAGCAGAACGACGTATCGTATCATGGAGGAAGAGCTCAGGAAGCCTTACGACGTCTTAATATGCCTAGATAGAATAAGAGTGATAATAGTATGTGGTTAATTATGTGAATAAATAAATTGTGAATCCCTTGTTTTGAGATGAATAAAGGGATAGTATGAGTATGTAATCCTGAAACTTGTCTAGTTCAGAAAAGTGAATGTTTATAGCAGTTATGTTATCTTAAGTATGTTCTAAAACTTTATGAATAAATAAAATATCAGAGTTTATTTGAAATGTTATGTGATATAGCTTTAGTCTTGGAATGTTTAAGTTAAACTTCAAATACACAAGAAGTTAAGTGATGAACTAATAAGCGTATATTTTAATAGAAGATGCCTCCTAGAAGAAGACAACCATGTCAGCAAGCACCTCCTGAGGGGTATACTGATAATAATAATGAGGCCAACGCTAATCCGGTTCAGCAGTTGGTAGCTCTATTGACGGCTGCACTTACGAATCAATCGTAAGCTCAATTCATGACATTTAAGGAATTCAAAGCGGTTGGACCGCCAGAGTTTCAAGGGTCTATGAATCCAGTGGAAGCCCAAACCTGGATTATGGAAATGGAGAAGGTGTTCAACGTTGCTAGAGTTAACGAAGATCAGAAGACTGCGTTCGCAACGTTCATGCTGAAGTCTGAAGCTAGCTACTGGTGGCAGAAAAATAAGGATCGTGGAGGACAAGGAGTGATAGCGTGGGATAGATTGAAGGAAATGTTTTTCGAAATGTACTTTCTAGTGAGTTCTCAGAAACAGTTGGAAGTGCAATTTCTGGAGCTGAAGCAAGGAACAATGACGGTGCCAGAATATGCTGCAAAGTTTAACGAGTTGGAAAGGTTTGCCACATATCAAGTCAACACTGACGAGCGTAAAGCGAGAAAGTTCGAACAAGGATTGAAGCCCTGGCTTTACAGCAAGGTTTCAATGTTTCAGCTGAACACATTTGTGGCTGTACTGGAGAAGGAAATTATCGCGAAAGGTGGAAGTGATGCCTTGACCAAATACAACCAAGAATAGAAGAAGAAGAAGAAGAAGAAGAAGAAGAAGAAGAAGAATGAGAATGCGAATAAGGCTAGTGGTAGTAATGTTGGAAGTAATAGTCAAAAAAGGAAGTGGAGCGAGAATTCAACTGCGGGAGGACAGCAAGGAAATCAGCAGAAGAAAAAGTTTGAAGCTTGTGCAACTTACGGGAAGAACATTACTGGGGTGTGTTTGAAAGGAAAGAGTGAGTGTTTCAACTGTGGTCAGGAGGGAAACATTGCACTGAACTATTTTAGTCCAAAGAAAGGAGCATGTTTTACCTGCGGTTCAAAGGATCACATGGCTCGTGATTGTCCTAAGAAGCCAGCGGGAAGTGCAAGTGGTGGAAAAGGAAACAACAACGGTGGTGGTGCATTGACTATCACTGGACCAATAAAGTCAAGTCGACCTACTACAAGGACTTTCAATATGACCGTGTAGGATGCTGTACAGTCTAAGAATGTGGTGTCAGGTATCATTCCAATTAATGCTATTAATGCTTATGTACTATTTGATTCGGGTGCTACTTTTTCATTTATATCCGATGAATTTGCTCAGAACTTAGATTTTCCTCAAGAAGAATTAGAATATTCCTTAAGCATAGAGATTGTGAATAAGGAAGTGATTTCTGTCAGATACATATATAGGAATTGTAGAGTGGATATAAAAGGTCACGAGATGATGGTAGACTTGATACCAATTAAACTTAGTGAATTTGATGTTATACTGGGAATGGATTGGTTATTCAGTTACGAAGCAGTAATTGATTGCCAAAGGAAGTGTGTTAACCTTATGACTCCGTCAAAGGTTGTGTTCTTTGGTAGCAAGTCACCTCGACAAGCAAGTTATCTGATGGTGATGCAAGCCAAGAAGTTATTAAAACAAGGATGTGTAGGATACTTAGCCTACATAGTAGATACGCAGAAGAAGAGTGCGAAGTTAGAAGAGATACCATTTATAAGGGATTTTGTAGACGTATTTCCAGACGATTTGCTGGGTCTTCTGCTGGATCGATAAATCGAGTTCGTGATTGATTTACTACCAGGAACGACCCCAATATCTAAAGCACCATATAGAATGGCCCCGGTGGAGATGAAAGTATTGATGGTGCAATTACAAGAATTGCTTGACAAGAAGTATATTCAGCCGAGTGTGTCTCCATGGGGAGCACCGGTGTTGTTTGTGAAGAAGAAAGATGGATCGATGCGGCTCTGAATTGATTACAGAGAATTGAATAAGGTCACGATCAAAAATAAGTATCCATTACCTAGAATCGATGACCTATTCGATCAGTTGAAGGGAGCGAGATATTTCTCAAGATGACTTGAGAAGTGGTTATCATCAAGTTGAAGGTGAGGCCGAGGATGTACCAAAATGGCGTTCGTAACTCGATATGGTCATTACGAAGTTTCGGGTTATGTCTTTTAGTTTAACCAACGCACCTATGCAGTGTTCATGGATTTGATGAATGGTGGTGTTTAAACCATTTTTGACAAATTTATGGTGGTGTTTATTGATGATATATTGGTTTATTCCAAAACCAAAGAGGAACATGTGGAACACTTGAGATTGACATTGGAGACATTGAGAAAAGAGAAGTTGTATGCTAAGTTCTCAAAATGTGAATTTTGGTTGGAAAGTGTACAGTTTCTCGGGCACGTTATTGATAAGGATGGAATTTCGGTAGATCCATCAAAAGTTGAAGCTGTAATAAACTGGGATCAGCCGAAGACACCGTCAGAAGTAAAGAGTTTCTTAGGATTGGAAGGTTATTACAGGCGTTTTATTCAAGACTTTTCCAAGATCACGACTCCGTTGACGAATTTAACTAGGAAGGCGGTTAAGTTTATTTGGACAGAGAAGTGTGAAGAAAGTTTTTGAGAGTTGAAGAAGAGGTTGAGTTTAACACCTGTGTTGTCATTGCCTGATGATATATGAAATTTTGTGGTTATGCAGAACAGGACTAGGTTGTGTGCTTATGCAGAACAGCAGAGTTATTGCGTATGCATCACGTCAGTTGAAAGATTACGAGAAAGGGTATCCGACTCATGACTTAGAGTTGGCAGCAATGGTGTTTTTCCTGAAAATTTGGAGACATTATCTTTATGAAGAAAGGTGTGAGATATATATCGACCATAAAAGTCTGAAGTATATCTTTACACAAAAAGACTTGAACATGCGACAAAGAAGATGGTTGGAGCTGATCAAAGATTATGATTGAGATTTTCTATCATCCCAGGAAAGAGAATGTTATTGCTGATGCTCTAAGTAGGAAGGGACGGGAGAAGTTAATGATATTAACTGTCCAGGAGAAGTTAGTGTCGGAAATGGCTAAGATGGAGTTGGAAATTAAATATCCAACATAATCCGATGAAAAGTTATTCCAGATGGGAAATAGTTCAATGTTGGTGGATAAAGTGAAAAATGCACAACTTCAGGATGAGCACTGCGAAAAGATAAAATAGAGGATATCTGAAGGTGATGAAAACAAATTTAAAATTGATTCGGAGGGGCTACTTCGATTCGAAGGGAGAATTTGGGTTCCGCAAGTACCAAAAGTTAGAGAGGAAATTTTGAGTGAAGCTCACAACTCAAGATATTCGATTCACCCTGGGAGTACAAAGATGTACCAGGATCTTAGACATTATTTTTGGTGGCCAAATATAAAGAGGGATGTGGCTGAATGCGTGGCAAAATGTTTAACATGTCAGAAAGTCAAAGCTGAACATCAAAGGCCAAGCAGATTATTGCAACCGTTGGAGATACCAGAATGGAATTGGGAGCATATCACAATGGATTTTTTGGTAGGTCTTCCAACGACCCAACAAGGTTACGATGCCATTTGGGTGATTGTTGACCGACTGACGAAGTCGGCACACTTTTTACAAATCAAGATTCGATTTACCCTAGATCGGTTAGCAAAACTGTAAGTGAAGGAAATTGTTTCAAGACACAATGTACCTGTGTCTATTGTATCAGACAGAGATCAGCGTTTCACAGCTAATGTCTAGAAACGACTACAAGAGTGCTTGGGGACACAACAGAGAATGAGCACAACATACCATCCTCAAACCAACAGACAGAGTGAGAGAACCATCCAAACACTAGAAGATATGCTCAGAGCGTATATCATGGATTTCAAGGGAAATTGGGATGATCATCTACCATTGGTGGAATTTGCTTATAATAATAGTTATCACGCGAGTATTGGCATGCCGCCTTACGAAGCGCTATCTGGCAGAAGTCGCGAACTCAGTTATGTTGGGATGAGGTAGGGTGAGCGCCGCCTATTGGGTCCAGAATTGGTACAACAGACTGTCGAGATCATCAAGATTATTCGAGCAAGATTAATAGTTGCACAGGATAGACAGAAGAAATATGTCGATCAACATCGACAAAATAGAGAATTCGATGTCGATAGTTATGTTTTCTTAAAAGTTTCTCCTTGGAAGGGGAAAATTTGATTTGGCAAGAAAGGAAAATTGAGTCCTAGATTTATAAGACCTTTTGAAGTGCTTCGACGAGTTGGCAAAGTGGCGTACAAGATATCTTTAGCTCCAGAGTTGGAGCATATTCATAATGTTTTCCATGTATCAGTATTGAGGCCATATAAGCCTGATTATAAGCATGGTATAAAATATGAGCCCTTACAGTTTGAGAAAAATTTATCACATGAAGAAGTCCCTATTCAAATTGTTGACAGAAAAGAGCAAGTATTGAGGAATAAAGTGATACCTTCTGTTACGGTAGTCTGGAGGAACCACAATGCTGAGGAAGTTACGTGGGAACTTGAAAGTGTTATGAAGAAGAATTATCTTCAGTTGTTTGCTTGATTTTGTATCGCGATTCTGGGGACAGAATCTTGTTAAGGAGAGAAGAATGTAATGAATAAATTTTTTTTGAGTTGTGATTACGGGGGATGAATCCTTTTAAGAGAGGAAGATGATGTAACGATCGAGAAATTTGTAATTTAATTTAAATATTTATTGAATTAAATAAATATTTTAAATAATTTATTTATTAAGGAAATAAATAATTGATGAATTATGGTGAATTAATTTAGTAACTAAATTGATTAATGTCAATTAAATAAAGTGTTGATAATTTTATCTAAATGATTTAATTTAAGGAAATAATTAAATTAAATCAATTGCTTAAGATAATTAAATTAAATGAATTGTTTAATTTAATGGAAATAAACAAATTAAGTGATGTGATGTTTCTAATTTATTAATTAAATTAGATATATAATTATTTATTAATTATAAGGTATAATGATAATAAGAATTTTATTATTATTATAGGCTAAAACTAAAGTTATTTAATTAACTAAATTAATGGTGTGACATGAAAATTATATAATATAAATAATATAAAAATAATTTAATTTAAGGGGAAAAAATGTTAGCCAAACAAGGCCTTGTGGCCTTTGGCATTATTCAATTGACGCCTTTTGTTATTTGCTAACGGAAGAGTACGTGGGTTTATTATACGCATTCTATTTCTGTGCCTAAAGCTAGCTGGATATCAGAGGAGATTGAGAGTGAGAGCTTGAGATAAGGCATTCTGTGATTATCAAGTGGAAGAGAAGGGCTTGCTAATTATTTTGATAATCAAGGTATAAATTATCCCTATTCTAACTTTTAGTTTCATTATATATATATATATATATATATATATATATATTCTATGTGATTGAAAATCACGTGAATTGTGGTATGTATATATGTTCATATAGTTTTGTAAAACTCTGTTAATCATCATGTATACTTGTTATTTGTTATCAAATTCGTGTAAATTGGGTGTAGGAAGAAAAAGAAAGAAAACCAGTGTTATGTTCATATAGTATAGCTTAGAAAGTATAAAATTTCTTGTCCAACATGTGATGTACTCTGAAAATTGAAGTTTGATTGTGATAATATGTTAAGAAACGAAAACAACAAAGTTTAAATCATGTCAATTGATTAAGAAACGAGTTCGTGGCGATAAAAATCCGTTAAAAGTGTCAAAAATGAAGAAATTTGGAAAAATATAGTTTTGATTCTTCAAAATGATGTTTATGTAATATTTTTGTATGTGGAATTGTGTATAGCATGCTTAACTAGGATATTCCAAAGTTTTAGATGTTGAAGTTGGGTGATTATCTGTAGAATTGGGATTTTTGGCATATAACAGAGTATTAGTTCGCATCTGTAAAAAATTAGAACCGAGGCATCATCATGTGGGCCATGCAGTCATGGCCATGCATGCGCCTGCATGGCGTTCTCACAACACGAAGCATATGGGTGTGGTCGCGTTAAATCACGTTGAAGCTGACATTCGTTTACAGTGTATTACTTGGCATGCGGCGAAAGTAGCCAATCTCAAACAAAGAAATCTCAGCTTAATTGCAGTCATGCAGAATAACGGACTTGGGTTAGTTTAACATGCATGTTAAGGATATTAAAACATAAAGTGGATTACAATAACAGATTGTAAGGTGTTGTAATACAAAGTGTAAAAAAAATTTAGATGCTTGTTAATTGAGTTATATAATGAAACTAAAAGTGATGTTTTCAAAAGTTAGAAATGAACGAGTAAGTTATGTTGTCTTGTAATGTGATTTCAGATTCGTTAGGGATGTTAACCTAAATGGTTAGGTGCTAGGTTAGGGTTGTGACCTACATGATGGTTTAATACCCATAATGTTAATATTCATACAACTAATTATTGTTGCTATTGTAATGATATGTGTAGGGTAATTGGAGATTATTTTACACTTGTGTAGCTTACAATCAAGGCAAGTTTTCTAACTCTACCTTGTTATTATTGAGCAAGTTCTTAAACCTTAACTCTTTACATTGAGCAAGCTTTCTAACTTCATTCTTTTCATATTAAATACATGTTCCCATTCCTAAATCGATATTGTACAAGTTCTTAAAATTCTTATAAAGTTGAGCAGGCCTAGTTTATCTTGAGTATGTTTGTGTAAGCTCTTGTAACCTAATTCGTTACATCGAGCGAGCTTTATTTTCCTTAATATTATTCGAAGCATATATTATTCTAATACATTGATTCATAGAAGATTGTTCTAAACTCCTTTGAATATAGCACTTTGCATGTATATCATGTTGTTCAGTTATATATATTATTGATATCCAATTTTTAACTTTAATAGCCTTGTTCAGTCATACATTCTCGTATTAAACCTTTATTGATGGAAGTTGAATAGTGTTCTAAAATTCTAGAGACACTGATAAGCTAGTTCCAAACTAAACTTTCTTTAGTGCGGAAATTCTAAATTCAAACTAAGACGAACAACCATAACATAGGGGATTTTGTATGTGTAACGTTTAGATGTTTGTGCACAATAAATGGTACAAAGGGCTGATCCCCCTAAGTACGTTAAGAAGGGTCTGTGTAGTCTAAAAGATTGTTAAGGTTGAGGTAATAATACATATATACCAGAGACATAGTTCGTGGTCTTAAGACCCTCAGATATTGATTTCGAACTTGTTTTCTATATTTGATTCGTAGAGCAAGTTCATTATTGTTCAGCATTCGTTGTTCACTCTCATGTTGTTATCATTACTACTTTCTATATCAGTGAGCAATTGTTTTCTCACTCTTGCAATTAACAATGCAGCTAAGGTTGAAAGAGTTGATGGGCCATCTACTAGCAAAGGGAAGGGCAAGATGTCTAAGAGATGAAGAATTAATAAAGTTAATTTAAATGTGTTATGTTATAAGACTTGTTTTAATATGTGATGTATTCTGCAAACTTATGTAATAACTTCAAGGTTAGATGACCTGGGATTTATTTTGAGATTATGATGTAACCCTTTAATGGGAAAGATTATTGTTTAAGTTATTTAAATTATGTCTTTATCCTTTGATTATGGGTAGTTAGATGTAATAGTTTTGGATAAGTGAGCACCAAATCCTATGGGAATGAAGTACCTGGATTTGGGGGTGTCACAGGCACCCCCCGACTTTCGTGAAAACACGGTTACCACATCTTTTTAATTCCCTAATTTGTGTGTATGCGTGTGTGCATTGCAGTTAAGTGGGCCTAAGTGCTTTATTTGGAAGTAGTGTTATGCCTCTTTTGCACTTTATACAAAGTGTTTGACTTGTATAAAAGTTTAATTTTAATACAAGATATATAAAATGATATTTTGAAAATAGGTTTTCAAACTTTATGCTCACATTGTAATCGAGGCCTTTGATACTTCCATTTTATCCTGTATTCGGCTTATTTTGATTTTATTCTCGAGATGCAAAGCATCTTCGATAAAATAATATATAAATATAGATGTCAGGCTCCTTATGGGCATGAAAGCCATCAAAGGATGTCCGAGCACCATGCATAGGATCTGTAAGCTGGCTGTACAACTGAAAAGGGTTCATCATGGGAACCGGATCTAGATCAATGGATTTAATCATAGATCCCGTGATTCCTAGGCTCACAGGATGTCATATAAATAGCCTGCATAATAGATATACTGCAATAAAATAGATAATTAATTTAAACACTGCAAAACAAAGGATTCATCAGTTAAATCCTTGCATGTGTGTAACCAAAGCTTCTAGATTCCTCTAGATACAAATCTAGGGTTGCTCGGTTGCTTAATATTTACAAAACTAGAAAGAAAACTAGATTTAAATAAATCTTAGTCATTCTAGCTCAACGGTTCCATTTTTAGAACTTTTGAACCGGTTAAGAGTTAGATATGGATAGATTTAGATAAATCTAGTCTACAAATGAAGATATTACAGATTTACATTGAATAAATAATTGAAACTGATATTTAATCACAGTTAAAAATTAATATAATATATATATATATATATATATATATATATATGAAAGTGGTAAAAAGCCACGAATTAGCAATCCAATCCTATCCAGGCCTACATATATTAAAGTAGTAAAAAGGCCACGAATTAGCAATCCAGGCCAAACTGGTACATATATATATATATATATATATATATATATATATATTAAAGCAAGAAAAAGTCACTTGATTGATTTAACCATGCTCAACTTTTTGGTTCAACATTATATATATATTTATATATATGTTAAAGAAAATAAAAGCTTGATATATATATATATATATATATATATATATATATTAAAGCAAGAAAAAGTAACGGATTGACGATCCAGCCTCAACTTTTTGGTTCAACTATATATATATATATTTATATATGTGTTAAAGAAAATAAAAGCTTCAGATCAGAAAAAATCTTACAGTGTGCTGCAAGGAAGGCTTCCGACTGCTTTTGGAGCTTGAAAACTCAGTTTCCACTGGTTAAAATTTGATATGTTGTAGTATATATGTATATAAGCGTTTACAAAGAAGAATGTCGAAGTTTGGAACACTATATGAGCAGTTAAGAGCTGAAATGGACATAGTTTTCTCTCTCTTTTTATTTTTCATTATTTTGGCTGATGGGGGGTCTATTTATAGACCAAAGTAGCCGCAGGTCTACCTGCGGCTTCCCGGGTGGGCCCGGGTCCCGTGGGTCTCGTTGTCTCAAAGTAAGTGCACTTGGACCAATGCACTGTCTGCTCGAACCTTTATAACTTTCAATCCGAGAATCCGATGGATGCGTGCTATACCTTTCCAGAAAGCCCTTTCTGAGAGCTACACAATAACATAGTATTTGACCTTCTATGAATCCAAAAAGATGGGTCCATAACCAGATCTTCAAGTCTTCACAGTCCATCTGTTGAGCTGTCTTGTGCTATTTTTCACTCGGGATATATGTTATGGTCCTGCATGTGACGCCCCCAAAATAGGTATACATCATCCATTCTGAGTCGCCAAATACATGGTACAGAACTTAAATACAAACTTAATTTATAAAACTGTTAAGTGTCGTGCAGAATACGACAAAACATAAGTTATGAGTTTTAGTACAAATATTTTCGCCTAGACAATATCCAAACTCAAATTCATTCTCATTATAATTATTATCACATAATTTCACAGAATAGTGAGGACTACTAAAACAACCATCTGGACTGTCAATCCATTCCCTGACTAGTCCTAGCTATATTCTCATTTCCTGAAGAGAACGGTGAAAATATTATGACTAAGATAATGAATAATAAATTATCCTTAGCCTTTAACAGTATAAAAATTGATAGAATACAATAAACAACAAGTTTTAGATCAACAACTACAGCGGAATAAGCAATTAATTAGAAGAGTCAAGTAGAGCATGATATCTACTATCTTCTATGACTTAAAATTTTATCATCAATTTTATCGCGAAGACTCAGCTAAATAAATAATCCACATCACTGAATTATCCATGCACTACGGGCCAAGGATATTCATTAGTATCACGACCACGAATTATCCATGCACTACGGGCCAAGGATATTCGTGTTTTCACCAATGGTCATGAACATGCCAACCAACAATTCATCTTTACACCATTGGCCGAAGAGAATGCATGGTCATGATCATACCAACAACTGTCGCTGAGACTCAGCTCAATAAATAATCCACATCACTTGTAACATTACAAGTCATGATTATACCGAATAATCCCTTGTCATAATCATACCAATCAATAGTCCATCTATGTACTACGGGCCAAAGATGACTTTCATCACAATATGAGCACGAGGATGATGATAATGATATAAAAATTTAATCAAAGGAGATCAAGTATAAATATTTAAGACTTTAAATTTATCCAAAGTTTAAAAACGTTCAAATGGTCAACATGATACTGCTTTGTGGAGTAAGATTTAAGAATAATAATGTATCAAAAATGATTTGGACAGAAAAAAATTAATTTTTATCATGAATAGTATCCTGGGTGAATAGTACCTGAGTGAATAGTACCCTATGAATACTTCGAGAATAGTACCCCGTGAATAGTACTCTGGCATGAAAAAGTTAAAACTATCAAGAATGCTCAGAATAATATTTCCATGAAAAGATACTGGATGAAGCGCAAATTTTAAGGATAATCTACTAATTTCATGGAGTATAGAAGCCAAAACTTATCAACATGAGTGTAGAATTCGGAATCTAAAACAAAATAATATTACTTACATACTACAGAGTATGGAAGAAAATATTATTTCATACGAATATTGAAAAAAAATAACATCCCTTACAACTGTTGAACAAAAATAATATTCCTTACGAATATTGAACGAAGATAATATTCCTTACAAATATTAAACAAAGATAATATTTCTTGCGAATATTGAACGAAATTAAATTTCTTACGAATACGAAAAATAATATCGTAAATGAATATAAAATAAATAATACCCCTTACCTCAAAAAGAGAGCAATTCCGACTGGTATAGTGGATATATTCTTCAATAAAACTTTCATTATGTTCTACACTCAAAGCTTTCTTAAACTCTAAAGAAATACGCTCAATATTATAGAAGAAGAATTCTCTTATTCTGGTGTGATTTTCTTTTCTAAACTGAGCATCCTATTTATAGGGGAAGGGAAGGATACTATTTGGATGCACAGTAAAGGAAAAATCACGGACTGTACAGTGGGAAAAATTGAACGAATTCTAAAATTCAAATGATTTACTATGCGATCACTATGCAGATACTAGGAAACACTATGCATAATAAAATATAATATATTCTATTTTTCATAAAAAAACAAAACTTATAATAATAATAATAATAATAATAATAATAATAATAATAATAATAATACTTCCTCCCGTTCAGGTAACTCCCCCGCCCCCCCACCCCACCATTTCCATTTTAACATATATATATATATATATAACCAAACGGAGATAAATTCTCTCGACTATTTTAAAAAATGGGTAAGTGGGGGTCCAAATAATAAGCCAAATTTATAACAAATACTTCATAAAAATTCCCTCAATATTTTTAATAACATTTATTCATCAATAATATAACTTGCAATATTAACAACCAGATCGTTCCTAGGAAAGAGAGGACTTTCCGACAAGGATTTCTCCCTATTGGCGCACAATTAGGTGACCAAACCCCCTTTCTCGAAAGAATATTTTAGACATTGTTAATAATGTAAATAATAATATGAATAACTTGTCATCCCAAATATTAATTTAATAATATAAAATATTATGCAGATTATAATGTGACAATAATAGAATTAATAATGTGATATACTATGCAGCAATTACTATAGCAATAATTGAGTATAACTGAGTGACTTCTCACGTAAGCATCAATAATCAATACCGTGTGCTACTATGCAACCACGCATATTACTGTATTTTTATCACTGGGTATTTCAACAGTTAACGGTAAAATTTTCGCCGTTATTTTCATAAAAAGATATTTCTGTTGTTTTTTAACTCCGATAGTAATTTGGTTGTGGGGTCCACTAATGATTGCGTCGTCCTATGAATATTCTCTGATAAAACGAATATTCTCAGACCAATCGAATATTTTATAACAACTTGCATACTTTGCAAAATTTGTAAATATTACCCACAACTATAATATTATATCAAATCCACACCTTAATACTCAAAAAAATATTTCGAGAAAATTAATCTTTATTCATAAAATTTGGGGTCTTACAACCTCCCCTTCTTATGAAATTCATCCTCAAAATTGGGGTTCGTACCTGGTATGTCAAAGAGATGAGAATACCTTGATTTCATTTCAGATTCTAACTCTTGAGGTATAACCTTTGAGCGTAGAGTATGTTCCTTCTTATTCAAGATTTTAATAGGTATTTCCTCATACGTTAAATCTTTTGCTATCTCGTCTAGTTCTAATTCAATAATGTGGTTCGGGTCATCCACATATTTACGTAACATCGATACGTGAAAAACGTTATGAACACGCGGCATACTTAGCGGTAAAGCGAGTCTATAGGCCACAGTTCCTACTCGATCGAGGATTTCAAATAAACCAATAAAATTGAGGGTTGAGATTTCCTCTCTTCAACGATTCTTGCTTCTAGAATAACGCCTTCTTGCACTTCTTCTTCATATTCGTCAGCTCTGAATCTGTAGCTTGAGCGACTTTAACTTTATCGATTAAAGTCGGTTCAAATTGTATATTTATTATCTTCACGTAGGTTCTTGGAGTCTTTAACTCTATCTCCATCCTTTGTAAATCGTACAAATGGGTCTTTGTGTTAACAACATCGCACTCGTAAACGCATATGATCTTCTACTCAATGCGTCAGCTACTACGTTCACTTTTTTAAGATGGTATTGAATTGTATGGTCATAATATCTCAATAGCTCGAGCCAACATCTTTGGTGTATGTTACGTTCGTTTTGGGTAAAGAAATATTTAAGGGTTTTAGAAATGGGTTTTGTACTGGGGTCAATACAAAATTCAATTTCACACTCTAGGGTAGGCCAGGAAGTTTTCAAGGAATACGTCAGAAAATTTATTAACGATAAAAATATCATTCAAAACTGTGACTCTCATCGAAGACTTAGATAGCACGTCACATTGATACCTATCAACTTGCCACCGTTATTCACGGCATCCCCTATGGAAAGTTAAATTCCGAAGTCGAACTCTGACTCCGAAGACATATGACGCCATCCGAACTCACCGTTATGACGCTCTAGGGTAGGCCAGGAAGTTAGGTCTTGTCATTCCATAATAGCAATAACCTTCATGTTCCAGATGGATAGAAGGGCTTTGAGAATTCTTCTGTTTTTCTCATTAGTTGTATATGCCTTCCCCAGATGTTCCAGTTCATCATTGATTCTGGAAAAACGTGTTTTCATATCAATGATCTTTTCACCTTCTTCTAGTTTGAAACTTTCATACTCCTGGATTAGAGCATCTTTTCTGGTTTCTTTAATATGACTGGTTCCTTCATAAGTTAGAATTAATTTTTCCCAGATTTCTTTTGCATTCTTGCAATTGCTAACTCTTTTGTATTCTTTTTCAATGAGAGCACTAGTCAGCACTTGTTCAGCTAGGGATGCAATGTTCATAGCCTTTTCATCTTCAGTAGTGAATTCATCAACATCTTTTTCAATGATCTTTTCTCCCACAATTTTTGTCAGAACTTTTACACCTCGTTCTATTGCAAGCAAAACTTTAATTCCTTGTGATTTGGCATAGATTTTAAATCTTCTTTTCTAGGTGGCAAAGTTGGCACCATCAAATAGTGGAGGTCTGGTCATTGATAGTCCTTCTCCGCAACCAGTACCATTGTAGGTCATAGATGGATCTACTCTTAGGTATGCCTGTATTTACTCAACAAATAAGTTAAAGAGCACCGCTCTGATACCAATTAAAAGTCCAATAATAATCTAGAAGTGGGGGTTGAATAGATTATTACAGATTAAAAATTATCTTAGACCTTTTTGATTTTTTGTATAATTAATTTGCAGTGTTCGAAATTAATATGCAAGACAATAAAAAATTAATCACACAATTTACAGAGATTTGTCTGGTTCACAACATACATCCTGGGTATGCTGCTACGTCCAGTCTCAAGCTCCTCTCCAGGACTTGAGATCCTATTACTATCGATAATAAATACTCCTTCAACAAAGTGAAAGCCTTTACAAAGTTTTATAGTCAAACTTCCAACTGTTCCCAACTAATCTATCTTGGACAGCAAGCTCCCCGCTCCCTCCTCAAGCTTAGTTGTACTTCTTTTGAGTTCAGTTCTATTCTATGATCTGGTCTTGAAACAATAGCCTTCTTTCTCACATCACAAGTACACTAGAGACCCAACTTCCCGCTGACCTCTCTAAGACTCTGGTCTTGGTCGAAGAATTACTCATCTTTATCACAGGTACATAAAATAAACTAACTCTGACCTTTCGTTTTACAAATGATTTTACAATAATTTGTTTCTCAAATAAGCAGATAAGAATTTAGTACAAATTGATGCTTCTCAAATAAGCAAATAAGAATTTAATACAGACGGATGCTTCTCAAATAAGCAGATATAATTTAGTACAGATTGATGCTTTTCAAATAAGCAGATATCAATTAAAGAGCAAATGTATTTATAAAAGTTCAAAGACTTTTATACTTGAGAAAATATGCTTCTTTGTAAGCAGGTAGTAATTTGTGCTTAGATTAAATAATGCTTCTGTGTAAGCAAATATGTAAATTATGCACTTTTATAAAAGTTTAAATAACTTTTATATTTTATGTGAAAAGATGCTTCTTGAATAAGCAAATAAGTCGATTTTAGCTTTTACTCAAAAATGCTTCTGTTTAAGCAGATATATAAATTTAATGCAAATTTATAAAGAATTATTTATTCTTTATGAGTAAACAAAATGTCACTTTAAATTTAAATAACTTTTAGATTGAAAATGCTTCTGATAAGCAAATAAGTTATTTTAAGCTTTGAATCAAATATGCTTCTAATTAAGCAGATATATTCACTTAAGTTTGTGAAATAAAAGTTTAAATAACTTTTATATTATGCAACAAGTATTTTATGAACAAATACTTGTGATGACAGATATCAAGTATAATAAATAAATCAGTTAAGCAATTCTTGATATAACAAATATTATTGTTTAACTCAAATAATATATAAGAATATTTTATCTATTATGTGAACTTTTATAAATAGTGTCACTTAGTACTATAAGGAATCGTACGATCAGATTCCTCTCCGTAGAGGTTTATCTCTGTAGCCTTGCTGCGCCCAAGTATGAAGAATTTATAATTTTCACAATTGATATTTATATAAATATTTTCAATAGATCACTACGATTCTCAAATCCGGTTCAGATGACTACTCTTTTTCGAGCAGTATCTCAGTGTTGTTTTGAGCTATCAAGTGTCGTATCTATTTTACGATATTTATATAAATAATATCAATAAAAGGTTATTGAAGACTATAAGAAATCGTACGGTCGGATTCCTCTCCGTAGAGGTTTATCTCCGTAGCCTTGTTGCGATAAAGTATCCTTTTATTTGATAAATAGATGAAATATAGATATATAGAATTGTGTAGAACAATTTATATTTGTATATCTATAAATATAAATAAGCAAGAGATAATTCAAATAAATAAATCAAACAACTTATCTCAATATGCTTAGACCAATTTTCTCTTCTCAAATAGTCAAAACTTTTGTAAGAAGAGATAGAGAAAACTTTTTAGAGAGAGAGAGAGTATGTGGGAGAAAAATAAGCTTTTCTTGAAAGTGAATTGGGAAATTGAAAATGAAAGAAAGGCCTCCTATTTATAGAATTTTGAAGTCAGGGGTAAAATAATAATTTGTAAAAACTAATTTTGAATGTATTGTTGAGATGAAGAATGTTTGAATTGGACGGTCCGGATAAGAAATAGTTTTTTTACGCGGAAGAACTCTCATTTCCGCCTAGGCCAAAATCAAACTACATTGCAATAATTGTTCAGTGTATTAATTTGGTCAAGAGTGGAACAAAAAGGCAGCTAGCTATTACATATATATATAGAATTTATATATACATGTTGATTAGTCAATATATATATAAGATATACTCACACATGGTTGATTCATATATAAATATTATAATAAATATATCACACAGCACACACATACATTATATATAATTATAATTATAATTATATATATAACACATACTGACACTATATATATATATATATATATATATATATATATATATATATATATATATATATACATTAATGCACAATTTGACCAACATATTGTACACACGGTTGTCCCAATTTAAGTGTCATGTTTTATAAGAACTTTTGCCAACACAAACACTAGCCCATTTATTATGCATGTATAGATTATATATATATTACAGTATTATATTTATACATACATGTATATCCGGATATATATATATATAACAATATTTATAAAGTTAATCTATTTATAAATTGTTTAGCAAACATGCATGGTATACTACTATATATATATATATATATATACACGCGGTTTTTTAGTCCCATAAAGAGTGACCCAAAATTTTGTCAGCACATTTCAATACTTATGATACAATGCATGCATGAAAGTTATATATATATTACATAATAAAATATGCCATGATTATATAATGCATGCATGGTTTTTTAAAAAAATTTACCAGCACCTTTGCTTTAGCAAAAGAAATGCATGCATGATTGATTATATTTATATATAAAATATATATATATATATATATATATATATGCATGCATGAAAGGTAGATACTAATATATATATATATATATATATATATATATATATATATATATACATTAACACATGCATGATTTTATAAAATATATATATGTACACGGTTTTAGTAATTTTAAAACATATATTTATATATAAAAACATATCAGGTTTATATATATACACTTGATATATTAATACACACATTTACATATATATATTATAAAGTATGGATTATATATATATATATATATATATATATATATATATATACGGTTTTTACAAAGATAATATATATATATATATATATATATATAATTTTGAAATAAAACAATTTTTGAGATATTTAAATAATAAAATTAATTCGAAACTAAATAGAAGATACCCACAATTAAAAATGTTTTAATCAACATTTTCATCTTCTTTCCAAATTCGGCCAAACAAGCATTTGATAATCAACAAATGTCTTTTGTCCCACAATGCATGACCCAATTGATTTAACATTTTAAAACATCAAGATCAATAAAATCAATTAAATAAGATTTAGAAAATATTTTTGGTCAAGGTAAATAAGATAAATAAAATAATTATAATATAAATCCTATGGAGAGGATTCTACCCTTTTAATTAATTTATTTACTAATTATTGTTATCATCAAAATAAAACTAAAAGTTGGAGACCCAACAATCTCTCCCTTTTTGATGATGACAATCAACTAAAAATATTTTCCATAAAAGCTCCCCCTCAATTTATGCAATCATAAAAAAATTTAATTTTTTTAAAAACTAACAATGCAACAATATATATATATTATTTTCTTTCTAATGATTATTTTTCTTCTCCCCCTTTGTCATCATAAAAAATGTGGGTGGGGGGGGGAAAAGAAATAGTATAAATTACTTTTCGAACACGCAAAAAGAAGAGATTGGCAAATTTTTTTATTTTTTTATTTTTTATAAAAAAAATTAGTTGCCTCCTGCATGATTTGAATTTGTATGGTTGCCTTTAATTGACCAAAATTAATATACAATAATGAAGATTATTTACCGTTAGATGTATAGAAATTAAAAAATATTCCACATTAAATCTATTTGATATATATATATATATATATATATTGTTTAAAAAAATATTTCTATATATATATTTAAAATATTTATATAGACATATTTATATATATATATATAAATGCATAAACAATTATGAGAAAATTGACATGTGTCACTTGTACTTGAATAATTATGATGACCTGCATAGTCAGAATCTTTTTCACCTGATTTTATTTGCACTCCTAGGAAGATGTTTTAATTCTCCCTTAATGCTTATTTCAAAATCCTTACTCATGCTTTCAAAAAAATTATTTCACAAAGTAATATCAATAGACCCAATAATTATGTTGTCAATTATTTTTACTAGAGTCAGCTTCAAGACATACCTGCAACATTTATCAATTTTAAGAACTGGTACCCTTTAATAAGAAGGGTCCTTTCGGTGAGTTGTCCATTTTGTATAAGGAACATTTGTATTTTTCTTTACAAAAATAGGTACAGGATAATCAATCTTAGTAGACAAGAGTATTTTATGAGTAGCAGGTTTATAAGATGCATGATTTACTTTATTATTGTATCCTGAAAAACTTTGATAAAAATTTCTATGAGATTTTTGACTTTTATTATAAAACTCTTTCCTTGTATTAATAATTGGTGCAATGTATGTTCCTTTAGGCACCCAAATCATTTTTCTTTTATAATTTCCATTTCGAGCATTACACATGTGAAAAGAATGACCATTTCTGTTACAGAAAGAACATTTAGTAAATGGAGATGTATAATTTTCTTTTTCTTTACTTTTAACATGATAAAGTCCTTTATTTTTACTAAATTCTCCAATGTATCCTAATCCTTCTTTGTTAAATCTACATCTTTATTGATTAAGCATAACATCAAGATTTTCTTTCCCTTTTGTGAACTTAAGAACTATAAAATTTAAATCAATGCTTCTTTAGTTAAAATATTAATTTGATCTATTAAAGAAGAATCTTCATTTTGTTTTTCTAATTCTATCTTTAGAGATGCATTTTCAAAATTGAGATTTTTAATATCTTCTCTTAACACTTGATTTTTTATTTGAGTATTTTCATTAATTACATCAAGTGTTGAATTTTCTATTTCAAGATTTTTATTTATTCTTTTAAATTGTTCTAATTCTTCTTTTAAGGAATCATTATCCAAGTTTACTTCATTTAAACTTTCATTAGTTATAATCAAGTTTGCATTTTCATTTCAGATTTTTGTTCATTTTAATTAATTTTTCTAATAAAATTTTTAATTCAATAAAATCTTCTTTAATAATTTTATTATCTTCATATAAACCAGTATATGCTTCTTGTAGTTTATTATGTTTTTCATTTATATTATCTAAGGTATGCATGACAAATGAAGTACTAGATAATTGATGTTCAAAATGTACCTCAGATCTTGGTGATGACTTATTATTTGCCATTAAGTACAGATTTGAAATTTTCTCAGTTTGTTCAGCAACTTCTTCTTGATTTATAAGTAAATCTTTGAAAGAAATTCCTTTCTTTTTGATATCTGTATTCGATCCTTCTTTTTCGACTAACATGTTGACTTCGTGGGCACGCAGATTTCCAATAAGGCTATCAAGAGGATAAGTAGTTAGGTCTTGCCTTTCCTTAATAGCAATAACCTTCATGTTCCAGATGGATGGAAGGGCTTTGAGAATTCTTCTGTTTTTCTCATTAGTTGTATATGCCTTCCCCAGATGTTCTAGTTCATCAATGATTCTGGAAAAATGTGGTTCCATATCAATGATCTTTTCACCTTCTTCTAGTTTGAAACTTTCATACTCCTGGATTAGAGCATCTTTTCTGGTTTCTTTAATATGACTGGTTCCTTCATAAGTTAGAATCAATTTTTCCCAGATTTCTTTTGCATTCTTGCAATTGCTAACTCTTTTGTATTCTTTTTCAATGAGAGCATTAGTCAGCACTTGTTCAGTTAGGGATGCAATGTTCATAGCCTTTTCATCATCAGTAGTGAATTCATCAACATCTTTTTCAATGATCTTTTCTCCCACGATTTTTGTCAGAACTTTTACACCTCGTTCTATTGCAAGCAAAACTTTAATTCCTTGTGATTTGGCATAGATTTTGAATCTGCTTTTCCAGGTGGCAAAGTTGGCACCATCAAATAGTGGAGGTGCAGTCATCGATAGTCCTTCTCATGAACCAAGTAGCATTGTCAGAGGTCATAGATGGATCTACTCTTAGGTATGCCTATATTTACTCAACAAACAAGTTAAAGAGCACCGCTCTGATACCAATTGAAAGTCCAATAATAATCTAGAAGTGGGTGTTGAATAGATTATTAAAGATTAAAAATTATCTTAAGCCTTTTTAATTCTTTGTATAATTAATTTGCAGTGTTCGAAATTAATATGCAAGACAGTAAAAAATTAATCACACAATGCACAGAGATTTGTCTAGTTCACAACATACATCCTGGGTATGCTGCTACGTCCAGTCTCAAGCTCCTCTCTAGGACTTGAGATCCTATTACTATCAGTAATAAATACTCCTTCAACAGGCGGGGAAGCCTTTACAAAGTTTTATAGTCAAAATTTTAACTATTCACAACTAATCTATCTTGGACAACAAGCTCCCCGCTCCCTCCTCAAGCTTAGTTGTACATCTTTTGAGTTCAGTTCTATTCTATGATCTGGTCTTGAAACAACAGCCTCTTCCTCACCTCATAAGTACACTAGAGACCCAACTTCTCGCTGACCTCTCTAAGACTCTGGTCTTAGTCGAAGAATTACTCGTCTTTATCACAGGTACATAAAATAAACTAACTCTGACCTTTTCTCTTTTTACAAATGATTTTACAATAATTTGCTTCTCAAAGAAGCAGATAAGAATTTCGTACAGATTGATGCTTCTCAAATAAGCAAATAAGAATTTAATACTGACGGATGCTTCTCAAATAAGTAGATATAATTTATATAGTACATATTGATGCTTCTCAAATAAACAAATAAGAATTTAATACAGACGGATGCTTCTCAAATAAGCATATATAATTTAGTACAAATTGATGCTTTTCAAATAAGCAAATATCAATTAAAGAGCAAATGTATTTATAAAAGTTCAAAGAATTTTATACTTGAGAAAATATGCTTCTTTGTAAACAGATAGTAATTTTTTCTTAGATTAAATAATGCTTCTGTGTAAGCAAATATGTAAATTATGCACTTTTATAAAAGTTTAAATAACTTTTATATTTTATGTGAAAAAGATGCTTCTTGAATAAGCAAATAATTCAATTTTAGCTTTTACTCAAAAATGCTTCATTTAGCGGATATATAAATTTAATGCAAATTTATAAAAAATTATTTATTCTTTATGAGAAAACAAAAGTCACTTTAAATTTAAATAACTTTTAGAGTGAAAATGCGTCGATAAGCAAATAAGTTATTTTAAGCTTTGAATCAAATATACTTCTAATTAAGCAGATATATACACTTAAGTTTATGAAATAAAAGTTTAAATAATTTTTATAATATGCAACAAGTATTTTATGAATAAATAAATTTATGAACAAATACTTGTGATGACAGATATCAAGTATAATAAATAAATCAGTTAAGCAATTCTTGATATAACAAATATTATTGTTTAACTCAAATAATATATAAGAATATTTTATCTATTATGTGAACTTTTATAAATAGTGTCACTTAGTACTATAAGAAATCGTACGGTCGGATTCCTTTCCGTAGCCTTGCGGTGTCCATGTATGACAGAATTTATAATTTTCACAATTGATATTTATATAAATATTTTCAATAGATCACTACGATTCTCAAATCCGGTTTGGATGACTATTCTTTTTGGAGAAGTATCTCAATGTTGTTTTGAGCTATCAAGTGTCGTATCTATTTTACTATATTTATATAAATAATATCAATAAAAGGTTACTGAAGACTATAAGGAATCGTACGGTCGGATTTCTCTCCGTAGAGGTTTATCTCCGTAGCCTTGCGGAGCCCAAGTATCCTTTTATTTGATAAATAGATGAAATATAGATATATAGAATTGTGTAGAACAATTTATATTTGTATATCTATAAATATAAATAAGCAAGAGATAATTCAAATAAATAAATCAAACAACGTATCTAAATATGCTTAGACCAATTTCCTCTTCTCAAATAGTCAGAACTTTTGTATGAAGAGATAGAGAAAGTTTTTTAGAGAGAGAGTATGTGGGAGAAAAATAAGTTTTTCTTGAAAGTGAATTGACAAATTGAAAATGAAAGAAAGGCCTTTTATTTATAGAATTTTGAAGTTAGGAGTAAAATGGTAATTTATAAAAATTGATTTTGAATGTATAATTGAGATGAAGAATTTTTGAATTGAACAGTGCGGATAAGAAATAATTTTTTTACGCGGAAGAACCTCTAGGCATACTGAGCACACACTTGCATTATATGTTATAATTATAATTATATATATAACACATACTGACACTATATATATATATATATATATATATATATATATATATATATATATATAGTATTATTTAGTCCCATAAAGAGTGACCCAAAAATTTTGTCAGCACATTTCAATACTTATGATATAATGCATGCATGAAAGTTATATATATATTACATAATAAAACATGCCATGATTATATAATGCATGCACGTTTTTTTTAAAAAATTTGCCAGCACCTTTGCTTTAGCAAAAGGAATGCATGCATGATTGATTATATTTATATATATAATGTACTTTGGTATATATATGCATGCATGGAAGGTAGATACTAATATATAATTTTATATATATATATACACGGTTTTAGTAATTTTAAAACATATATTTATATATAAAAACATATCAGGTTTATATATATATATATATATATATATATATATATATATATATACTTGATATATTATAAAGTATGGATTATATAAACTCTATATATACGATTTTTACAAAGATATAATATATATATATATATATATATTATATATATAATAATTTTGAAATAAAATAATTTTTAAGATATTTAAATAATAAAATTAATTCGAAACTAAATAGAAGATGCCCACAATTAAAAATGTTTTAATCAACATTTCCATTTTCTTTCCAAATTCGGCCAAACAAGCATTTGATAATCAACATATGACTTTTGTCCCACAATGCATGACCCAATTGATTTAACATTTTAAAACATCAAGATCAATAAAATCAATTAAATAAGATTTAGAAAATATTTTTGGTCAAGGTAAATAAGATAAATAAAACAATTTTAATATAAATCCTATGGAGAGGATTCTACCCTTTTAATTAATTTATTTACTAATTATTGTTATTATCAAAATAAAACTAAAAGTTGGAGACCCAACAAACTTACCCGTGATAACTTCGTTCGGGTTCCTCATCACGAAAAATGCTCTCCCTTAAACTACGGACTTTGACTTGTCTGGGACAACCTTTGGTGTCTCCATCCAAGCTGGACTTGACTTCACTACACGACAAAATCGAGCTAGGTGACCTTCTCTTCCGCAATTAAAACACACTTTGGGTTGCTGCGTACAATTTGGATGGATGTGTCCCTCACCTTGCATTTATAACTTGTCTGACCGGTGGTCGTTCTTCTTCCTTGAAAGCGGGTCTTTGGTCTTTGTTGTCTTTCCATCATTATTGAACCTTCTCTTCTTGAAATTTCCATTTCTATTATCTTGGCCATGATTACCACCGAAGTGGTTACCATTCTTGGCATGATAATTTCCCCCACAATGGTTTGAATTGTTCCGATGGTCGTTGCCACAGGTACGATTATTATCGTGTTGTTGGTCGTTGCCTTTTGGTTGTGCTGACTCATTATCGTGCTCCAATAACTGAGCCCTATTCACAACATCTGAATATAAACAAAGTTTGTGAGAAATGATGTATTGACGTATTTCGGGTTTCAAACCTCTTAGAAACATTCGCGTTATTCGCTCCTCATTATCGGCCAAATGGGATGCAAACCGGGATAACTCCGCAAACTTAGCCTCATACTGCGATACGATCATATTGTTTTGCTCCAGCTTGATGAATTCCACCTCCTTCATGTGACGAATACTTTCAGGAAAGTACTTGTCGTTGAACAATTCTTGGAACTTCTCCCAAGATATCTTTAGTGCGGCAGGCTGAGTACGCTTTACGGATTCTCACCAATGATCTGCCTCTCCTCGCAACATGAAGGTGGCGAAGGGAACCTTTTGCTCCTTTGAGCATTCTAAGACATCAAATATCTTGGTAATCTGCTTAATCCACGTCTCTGCCTTAAGTGGTTCTAGCTTTCCCAAGAACTAAGGTGGTCCCAGCTCCTTGAATTGCTTAGCAGTGACCAGCCGAGAGTTGCCATTGACTCCACCTACATTATGAACAGGAGTCTCTCTCGTTTGGTGTTGCATGAATTCTAAAAAGTTCCTAAACATACCATTGTTCGTCATTTGATCGGTGTTATTGTGTACATGAGGATTATTGCCTTCCTGATGCATATTATCCTGGTTATTGATCAACGGTGACTCAATGGTTTCATGTGCTCCATTGCTTATCTCAACATTTTCAGATGCCATTTTACTGTCACAAAACAAGGGTTAATTGACATGCCACATATTATCCCTATATTCCGACCGACCAATTAAATAACAAATAAGCATAGGTAAGTCATACTAGCGAAGGATTTACCTGTCTCTCCCCTCCGAGTTCTAGCCTCACATCTCAGCCAGGGATCATATCCCTAAGATTCGATACCAACTGTGACGCCCCCAAAATAGGTATATATCACCCATTCTGAGTTGCCAAATACATGGTACAGAATTTAAATACAAACTTAATTTATACAACTGTTTAGTGTCGTGCAGAATACGACAAAACATAAGCTGTGAGTTTTAGTACAAATTTTGTCTCCTAGACAATAGCCAAACTCAAATTCAATCTCATTATAATTATTATCACACTATTTCACAGAATAGTGAGGACTACTAAAACAACCATCTGGACCGTCAATCCATTCGCCGACTAATCCCAGCTATATTCTCATTTTCTGAAGAGAATAGTGAAAGAAAAGGGTGAGCTCAACTAGCCTAGTAAGAAATATTATGACTAAGATAATGCAGAATAAATTATCCTTAGCCTTTAACAGTATAACAATTGATAGAATACAACAGACAACAAGTTTTAGATCAACAACTGCAGCGGAATAAGCAATCCATTAGAAGAGTCAAGTAGAGCATGATATCTACTATCTTCTATGATTTAGAAGTTTATCATCAATTTTATCACTGAGACTCAACAAAATAAATAATCCACATCACTGAATTATCCATTCACTACGGGCCAGGGATATTCATTACTATCTCGACCACGAATTATCCATGCACTACGGGCCAAGGATATTCATGTTTTCACCAATGGTCATGAACATGCCAAGCAACAATTCATCTTTGCACCATTGGCCGAAGAGAACGCATGGTCATGATCATACCAATAACTTTCGCTGAGACTCATCTCAATAAATAATCCACATCACTTGTAACATTACAGGTCATGATTATAGCGAATAATCCCTGGTCATAATCATACCAATCAACAGTCCATCTATGCACTACGGGGCAAAGATGACTTTCATCATAATATTAGCATGAGGATGATGATAATGATATAAAATTTCAATCAAACGAGATCAAGAATAAATATTAAAGACTTTAAATTTATCCAAAATTTAAAAACGTTCAAATGGCTAGCATGATACTGCATTGTGGAGAAAGATTTAAGAATAATAAAGTATCAAAAATGATTTGGACAGAAAAGAAATCAATTTTTTTCATGAATAGTACCCTGGGTGAATAGTACCCGAGTGAATAGTACCTCGTGAATAGTACCCCGTGAATAGTACTTCAAGAATAATACCCTATGAATAGTACTCCGACATGAAAAAGTTAAAACTATCAAGAATGCTCAGAATAATATTTCCATGAAAAGATACTGGATGAAACACAAATTTTAAGGATATTCTACTAATTTCATGGAGTATAGAAGCCAAAACTTATCAACATGAATGTAGAATTCAGAATCTGAAACAAAATAATATTACTTACATACTACAGAGTATGGAAGAAAATATTATTTCTTACGAATATTGAACAAAAATAACATCCCTTATAACTGTTGAATGAAAATAATATTTCTTACGAATATTGAACGACGATAATATTCATTACGAATATTGAACGACGATAATATTCATTACGAATATTAAACGAAATAAAATTTCTTACGAATACGAAAAATAATATCGTAAGCGAATATGAAATAAATAATAACCCTTACCTCAAAAAGAGAGCAATTTCGACTGGTATAGCGGATATATTCTTGAAGAAAACTTTTACTATTTTCTACACTCAAAGCTTCCTTAAACTCTAAAGAAATACGCTCAATATTATAGAAGAAGAATTCTCTTATTCTAGTTTGATTTTCTTTTCTAAACTGAGCATCCTATTTATAGGAGAAGGGAGGGATATTATTTGGATGCACAATAAAGGAAAAATCACGGACTGCACAGTGGGAAAAATTGGACGAATTCTGAAATTCACATGATTTACTATGCCGTCACTATGCAAACATTATGCAGACACTATGCAAACACTATGCATAATAAAATATAATATATTCTATTTTTCATAAAAAAATAAAACTTATAATAATAATATTAATAATACTCCCTCCAGCTTCAGTAACTCCCCCCTCAATTTCCATTTTAACATATATATATATATATATATATATATATATATATATATATATATATATAACCAAATGGAGATAAATTCTCCCGACTATTTTAAAAAATGGGTAAGTGGGGGTCCAAATAATAAGCCAAATTTATAATAAATACTTCATAAAAATCCCCTCAATATTTTTAACAATATTTATTCATCAATAATATAACTTGCAATATTAACAACCAGATCATTCTCAAGAAAGAGGGGGCTTTCCGACAAGGATTTCTCCCTATTGGCGCGAAATTAGGTGACCAAACCCCTTTCCTTGACAGAAATTTCTAGACATTATCAATAATGCAAATAATAATATGAATAACTTGTCATCTCAATTATTGATTTAATAATATAAAATATTATGCAGATGATACTGTAACAATAATAGAATCAATAATGTGAGATACTATGCAGCAATTACTGTAGCAATAATTGAGTATAACTGAGTGACTTCTCACGTAAGTATCAATAATAAATATCGTGTGCTACTATACAACTACGCGTATTACTGTACTTTTATCACTGGGTATTTTAACAGTTAACGGTAAATTTTTTGCTGTTATTTTCATAAAAAGATATTTTTGTCATTTTCTAACTCCGACAGTAATTCCGTTGTGGGGTCCACCAATGATTGTGTCGTCGTACGAATATTCCCTGATAAAACGAATATTCTCCGACCAATCAAATATTTTATAACAACTTGCATACTTTGCAAAATTTATAAATATTACCCACAACTATAATATTATATCAAATAATCCACACCTTAATACTCAAAAAATATTTCGAGAAAATTAATCTTTATGCATAAAATTTGGGGTCTTACACTGCATGACCTTTATGGCAATGTTTTGACTTGATTTGATGTTGAGTTGATAAAATTACTATTTTGCCACTCTAAGTTATCTCCGGGTTTGATGTAGTTATAGTTGTCTTCTCTCAGGGTTGTCTCCGAGATTGGACTGCTGTTGACCTTTATCAGTCCTTAGGGTTGTCTCTAAGGTTGATTTGATCTCCCAGGGTTTCACCAGGGTTTGACTGGATCTCCCGGGGTTGTTGCCGGGGTTTGACTTGATCTCCCGGGGTTGTCACCGGGATTTGATTTGATCTTTCGGGGTTGTCTCTAGGGCTTGGTTTGATCTCCCAAGGTTGTCGCTGGGGCTTGGTTTGATGATTTTGACTTCTAGGGTTGTCTCTGGAAGATAAAAGATGATTCCGCCCTTCTGCATGGTTAGTAACAGGAATGTAAAATTTCAAGTGTATACACACCTTCAATCCGGAGATTATGGTAGTGATGCCAAAAGAAGTCAAAGGAAGAGTAATGAAGATGAATCTCTCGTTTCACAAGGACAACCTATGACACCCGATAATAGTCCCTCTACCTAGATAAAGGGAGGTGATCTGCCATAACAATAATAGGCCGTACTCAACCAAAGCCAGTGTAGACAAAGGAAATTTGAAAGAACAGAAAATCGGGTGTTCACTCCATTAGGTGAATCCCTAGAAAATGAATTGGCGTTATTAATCAACCAGAAGAAAATTACTAAATTATCTCCACCTCTGGATCCAAAAAACAAAAGATATGATCCTAGCAAGAACTGTGCTTATCATTCTGGAGCTCCAGGACACGATACACAAGATTGTTGGTCATTAAAGTATAAAATCCAAAATCTGATTTAAAGTGGCGATATTATGATTAAACGACTTGACCAGCCAAATGTCAATACCAACCTTCTGCTGCAGCACAATAACAAGGGAGTGAACATGACTCAAAAAGATACAAAATTCGGTTGGAACGAAGAATGTGAGAAGAGTTTTCAAGAACTCAAGAGGAGACTTATTTACACTTTGTTAAAATGATACCATCCGGCTCGGAGGATTTTTCATCTACAAATGATGCTTGAGCAAAGGGTTAGGATGTGTTCTCATGCAACATGGGAAAGTCATAGCCTATGCCTCTCGGCAACTCAAAGAATATGAGAGGAATTATCCTACTCATGATCTAGAGTTAGCGACCAAACCTATTATCTGAATTCAAGCAACCAAACCATTAAAATCAATCATTGTCATCTCAAACCATAAAGCTATTCGTTTATTAAAAATGGATGTCAAGCTTTCTTAGCTCATATCACGGATCTAAACAAAAATACGCCGGTTTTGAATGATATTTCTATTGTTAATGAATTTCTGACGTATTCCTGAAGAACTTCTGGCCTACCCCAGGCGTGAAATTGAATTTTGTATCGACCTTGAACCCAGACAAAACCTATTTCCAAAGCCCCATATCGAATGGCTCCTATTGAACTTCAGGAGTTAAAGACCCAACTGCAGGAATTATTAGACATTGGCTTTATTCGTCCTAGTACGTCTCCTTGGGGTGCTCCTGTTCTATTCATGAAAAAGAAAGACGGGAGTATACAACTTTGTATTGATTAACGGGAGTTGAATCATGTCACCATAAAAAATAGGTACCCATTGCCACATAATGATGACCTGTTTGACCAGTTGCAAGGTGCCAAATTCTTTTCAAAGATTGATCTTCGTTCCGAATATAACAAATTGAAGATTAGAACCGATGACATTCCAAAGACGGCTTTCAGAACTCGGTACGGGCATTATGAATTCCTAGTCATGTCCTTTGGATTGACTAATGCTCATACTGCCTTCATGGATATGATGAATCGAGTATTCAAGGAATATTTGGATCACTTTGTGGTCATCTTTATTGATGACATCCTCGTATATTCAAAAACCCGTGAAGATCATGAGCAACACTTGAGGCTGATACTCCAAAAGCTTCGTGAATATAAGCTTTATGCTAAGTTGAAGAAATGCGAGTTCTAGCTTGAGGAAGTAGCATTCCTTGGGCACGTGATATCAAGTTATGGAATATCTGTTGACCCAGCAAAGATTGAAGTTATTCAAAGCTGGGAGCAACCTAAATCAGTGATCGAAGTACGTTGCTTTCTCGGTTTAGCTAGTTATTATCGGAGATTCGTGGAAGGATTTTCTCGAATCACTACTCCACTAACTCAGCTGACTCGAAAAGATACAAAGTTCAGTTGGAGTGAGGAATATGAGAAGAGTTTTCAAGAACTCAAGAGGAGACTCATTTCAGCACCTGTTCTGACAATATCATCTGGTTCGGAGGGATTTGTCATCTACAGTGATGCTTCGGGAAAAGGGTTAGGATGTGTTCTCATGCAACATGGGAAAGTCATAGCCTATGCCTCTCGGCAACTCAAAGAATATGAGAGGAATTATCCTACTCATGATCTAGAGTTAGCGGTTTGTTATCTTCACACTTAAAATTTGGAGGCATTACTTGTATGGGGAGAAAGTGGAGATCTTCTGGATCATAAAAGCCTCAAATATTTCTTCACTCAAAAGGAACTCAATATGCGACATCGACGTTGGCTTGAATCTGTTAAAAGATTATGATCATACCATCCAATACCATCCTGGAAAAGTGAGCGTGGTAGTGACGCGTTGAGTAGAAGATCATATCTGATGCGAGTGCGATATTGTCAACGTAAAGGCCCATTCGTTATGACTTATAAAGGATGGAGATAGAGATAAAGACTCGGGGACCCGTGATGATGATGGCGAATATATGAGTAGAAGCCGACTTTAATTGATAAAGTTAAAGTTTGCTCAAGTTACGAGATCCGGGAGTGATGCGTATGAGGAAGAAAGTGCAAGAAGGTGCTATCTTTGGAAGCAAGAATTGAGGAAGAAGGAATACTTCGAGTCAACTCCAGACTTTGTGTTCCTAACGACCCTGGTTTAAAGTATAAAATCATGATGGAGGCGCACAACACACCATTTGCAATCCATCCTGGGAGTACCAAAAATGTATCGGGATCTTCGTCATACATTTTGGTGGAGCAATATGAAGAGAGAGATAGCGTTGTTTATCTCAAGGTGTCTAACTTGTCAACGAGTCAAGGCGGAGCATCAAGTACCAAAAGGTCCATTACAACCACTTGAAATTCCAGGATGGAAGTGGGAGCACATTACCATGGATTTTGTTACTGGTCTTCCCAAGGTTTCTCAAGGTATAGATGCAATTTGGGTCATTGTTGATAGATTGATCAAGTCTGCTCATTTTTTACCAATACGAGAAACTTATACACTTGAACATCTTGCTCGTATGTACATAAACGAGATTGTAAGACTGCATGGTATGCCAGTCTCTATAGTTTCGATCGAGACCCAAGATTCACTTCACGATTTTTGGGTTAGTTTGCAAAAAACCACGCAGACGCGGTTTATGTTTTAGTTCGACATATCATCCTCAGACGGACGGATAATCAGAGAGGACTATTCAAACTCTGGAAGATTTATTAAGACTCTGTGTCCTTGACTTCAAGAGAAGTTGGGATAAATTCTTACCATTGGTGGAGTTTTCCTACAACAACAGTTATCAAACAATTATTGGCATGGCTCCATTTGAGGCGTTATATGGAAGAAAGTGTCATACTCCAGTATGCTGGGATGAGGTAGGTGAAGCAACGTTGTTGGGATCAGAGTTGGTACGTATGACTACGAAAAAGATTCAAACGATCCGACAACGTATAAAAACCTCACAAGGCCGAATAAAAAGAGTTATCTTGATCTTCATCGAAAGGACGTGGAATTCGATATTGGAGATCATGTGTTGTTACGTGTTGCTCCATGGAAAGGAGTTACGAGATTTGGAAAGAGAGGAAAGTTCAATCCTCGATCGAGTAGGAACTGTGGCCTATAGACTCGCTTTACCGCCAAGTATATCTCATTTTCATAACGTTTTTCACATATCCATGTTACGTAAATATGTGGAAGACCCGGACCACATTATTGAGTTAGAATCGGACGAAATAGCGGAAGATTTAACGTATGAAGAGGTTCCTGTTCAAATCTTGGATAAGAAGGAATATATTCTACGCTCCAAGATTATACCACAAGTCAAAGTATTATGGAGGAACCACGATGTTGAGGAAATGACCTGGGAGTTAGAATCTGAAATGAAATCAAGGTATACTTACCTCTTTGACATACTAGGTACGTACCCTAATTTCGAGGGTGAAATTTCATAAGAAGGGGAGATTGTAAGACCCCAACTTTTATAAAAAAAAATAAATTTTCTATAAATATCATTTTTGAATATTATGGAATAAATTTGATATAATGTTATAGTTGTGGGTAATATTTATAAATTTTGCAAAGTACGCAAGTTGTTATATAATATTCGAATTATCGAGGAATATTCGTATGATGGCACAATCATTTGTGGACCCCACAACAGAATTATTGTTGGATTGAGAAAACGACAAAAATATTTTATTAAAAATTGAGGCGAAAGTTTTACTGAATTAATCTTGTTGAACTACTCGGTAGTAAAAAGTACGATGTCACGTGTGGTTGCATAGTAGCACGGTATTGATTATTGATGCTTACGTGAGAAGTCATTCGGTTTTATTCAATTATTATCGATATTTTATATATTATTAAATCAATAATTGAGATAGATGAGTTATTAATATTATTATTTGCAATATTAACGATGTCTAGAAGTTACGCCAAGGAGAGGTTTGGTCACCTAATTACTTGCATAATAGGGAGAAATCCTTATTAGAAAGCCCCTCTTTCCGGGAACGACGACACAGTCGATTAATAGTGTGAATAATAATAATGATGATGAAGTTTTGTTTTATTAGTATTATTAATGTAATAAAATAGAAAAACTTTTTATAAAAAAAAGAATACTTTTTATAAAGTTATTTGTTTTATTAAAGCTAATAGTAAAATCTTTTTTATATAAAACAAAATACTTTTATAAAGTTATACATTTTTATTAGACAATAATTAGAATACATTATATTTTATTATGCATAGTGTTGCATAGTGCCTGCGTAGTAAAATCTTTTTATATAAAACAGAATACTTTTATAAAGTTATTCATTTTATTAGATTATAAATAAAATATATTATATTTTATTTAAAAGATTTTGCTTTAAATATGAACCGTCCGATTAAAAGTAAATCAATCTGGACCGTTCATGAATTAGTTACAATGCTGTCCATTCTTCTATAAATAGAAGCTCATTCCTTTATTATTTCTTACGAATTCACTGAAACTCTAGAAAGAGAAATTATAGAGAGAAAGAAGAAAAGTATTCTGCTACTTCACTACTCTGATATCAAGTTTCTTTTACTGTAAGGGGTATTATTTCATTTGTATTCACGAAGAGAACTTCTGTTATTCCAGTCTTTATTATTCTGTTGGAATAACCTGTATACGCGGGCTAACCTATACTTGGTGAAATTCTTCAGTTATTCCATTCTTTATTATTCGGTTGGAATATCATGTCTGTGCATTTTACGCCGGACCTGGTTTCGTCTTTATTATTATGTTGGAATATCCTTTTTGTGCCTTTTACGCCGATCTGGTTCCGTCTTTATTATTCTGATGGAATATCCTGTCTGTGCGTTTTACGTCGAACCTGGTTCTGTCTTTATTATTCTGTTGGAACATCCTGTCGGTGCAAATTTTGCCTGACGTGGTTCCGTTATTTATTATTCTGTTCGAATAACCTGTCTATGCGAAATACCACATGCATGGTGATTTCTTTTGTTATTCCATTCTTTATTATACTCAGTTGGTTAAAGTTTTAACTTCTATACTCCATGAAATTAGTGAAATATCCTTGATATTTGCGCTTCATCCAGTATCTTTTCATGGAAATATTCTTCTGAGCATTCTTGAATTTTACTCTACAAAGAAGTATCATGTTGATAATTTGGACGTTATTAGTTCCTGAATAAATTAATTCTTGAACTTGTTTTATTGAATTCTTATATCATTGTCATCATCCTCATGTTTATATTTTTTTTTGAAAGTCATCTTTGGCCTGTGGTGCATAGATGGACTTGGTATGATTATTATTACGAGGATTATTCGGTGTAATCATGGTAGTAATGTTACAAATGATGTGGTAAAAGTCCTCATTGGCCCGTAGTGCATTGATGGACAGTTGTTGGCATGATCATGACCATTAATGAATACACGAATATCTTTGGCCCATAGTGCATGGATAATTTGTGGTCGTGATACTAAAGAATATTCTTGGCCGTAGTGCAGGGGTGATTCAATGATGTGGATTATTTATTAAGTTGAGTCTCTGCAATAAAAGTGATGAAAACCCTTTTAAATCATAAAAGATAGTAGATTTTATTCTCTACTTGACTCTTTTAATGGATTGCTTGATCCGCTGCAGTTAAAATTGTTGTTTCTTATATTGTATCAGTTTAACACTGTTTAAGGCTAATGATAATTTATTCTGCATTATCTTAGTCATAATATTTCTTACTGGGCTAGTTGAGCTCACCCTTTCTTTCACCGCTTTATTAAACTTGAAATGAGAACGTAGGCGGGACGCCTGTCGGAACCTGAGGGTGATGGTCCTAGATGGTGCATTTGTAGTCCTCACTATTCTGTTAAATAGTGTGATAATAAATGTAATGAGGACTCAATTGAGTGTGGATATTGTCTAGATGACAACATTTGTATTAAAACTCACATCATTTGTTTTGTCGTATTTTACACGACAATTGTATAATTAAGATTGTATTTATATTCTGTACCATGTATTTGGCGACTCAGAATAAGTGATGTATACCTATTTTGGGGGCGTCACAGTTGGTATCAAAGCTTAGGGATATGATCTCTGGCTAAGATGTGAGACAAGAACTAGGAGGGGAGAGACGGGAATTCTTTTCGTTAGTATGACCTACCTAAGTTTATTTGGTATTTAATTGGTGGAACGAGTATAGGGATAATATGTGATATGTTATTTAACCCTTGTTTTGTGGCAGTATTTGAAAATGGCATCCGAGAATGTTGAGAATATCAATGGAACACGAGACCGTTGAGTCTCCATAGATCAATAATCGTGGATAATGTGCATCGAGGAAGGCATTCCTCGTGCAAACAACAACAACACCGACCAAATGATGAACGATGGAATGTTCGGAGGCTTTATGCAATTCATTCAACATCGAAAAGAGCGGCTCTGTCCAAAATGCGGTGGAAATCTCGAAACTATCGGACGGTCGGTATGAAAAGCGCTTTAAGGCTGGGAGCACGGAGTTTTTGGAGAGCCAAAACCACTTAAAGGCGAGACGTGGATTAAACAGATCAACAAAATATTTGATGTCTTGGGATGCTCCGAGGAGCAAAAGGTTCCTTTGCCACACCTTCATGTTGCGGGCAGAGGCAGATTATTGGTGGGAATCTATAAAGCGTACTCAACCTGCCGCACTGAAGATGTCTTGGGAGAAGTTCCAAGAACTGTTCAATGACAAGTACTTTCCTGAAAGTATTCGTCACATGAAAGAGGTAGAGTTCATCAAGCTGGAGCAAAACAACATGACCATGTCGCAGTACGAAGCCAAGTTTGCCGAGTTGTCCCGGTTTGCGTCCCATTTGGTTGATAATGAAGAGAGAATGACGCGGATGTTTTTAAGAAGTTTGAAACCTGAGATACGTTAATATCTTATCTCTCATAAACTCTGTTTGTATTCAGATGTTGTTAATAGGACTTAGTTATTGGAACGTGATAATGAGTCAAGCCAACCAAAAGATAGCAGCCGACAAAATGATAATACTAGTGAGAGCAGTCATCGAAGCGGTGACAACAAGCGTGGAGGAATCAAAGAAGCGAAAATGGTAACCACTTTGGTGGTAATCAGGGCCAAAACAATAAGAATGGACATTTCAAGAAAAGGAGATTCAACAATGATGGAAAGACGTCAGACCAGCACCCGTTGTTAAGGAAGGAGAACGACCACCTATCATATGCTTCAAATGTGGAGGAGGGAGGACACATCGATCAAACTGCGTATGCGATCTTTCAAAGCATGTTATAATTGTGGAAGAGAAGGTCACCTAGCCCGATTTTGTCGTTCACCAAAGACAAGTTCAGCTAGGATGGAGGCACCAAAGGCCGTCCCAGAAAAGTAAAAGACGGTAGTGCAAGGGAGAGCATTTGTTGTGACCTCCTAGAAAGCAAGGAACCCGAACGAGGTCATCACGGGTAAGCTTATCATAAACTCTAGCGAAGTCTATACATTATTTGATACCGGTTCTACCCATTCTTTTATTTCTCCTACTTGCGCTCAACGTTTAAATTTAACTCCGAAGAAATTAGACTTTGACTTATCTGTTGAAACTCCGTTGGGAGAAACCTTCATTATATCCACTGTTTATAAGTCTTGTTTGGTTCAAATAGGTACCCGCACATTACCTGTCGATCTTATTTCATTGAAAATACTTGCATTTAATGTAATTCTAGGGATTGATTGGTTAACTACTCATCATGCAAAAATTGATTGTTTTCGTAAGGTTGTTAGCTTTCATATTCCTAACCAACCTATTATGCGAATTCAAGCAACCAAACCATTAAAATCAATCACTGTCATCTCAAGCCATAAAGTTATTCGTTTATTAAAAAATGGATGTCAAGCTTTCTTAGCTCATGTCACGGATCTAAACAAAAATACGTCAGTTTTGAATGATATTTCTATTGTTAATGAATTTCCGGCGTATTCCACGAAGAACTTCTGGCCTACCCCTAGAGCGTGAAATTGAATTTTGTATCGACCTTGAACCTGGTACAAAACCTATTTCCAAAGACCGATATCGAATGGCTCCTATTGAACTTCAGGAGTTAAAGACCCAACTGCAGGAATTATTAGACATTGGCTTTATTCGTCCTAGTACGTGAAAGTAGTATGCACACAAGCCAATCATGTTTGATGATAAAGCATATACTTTGTAACAATCTTATTCATTTATTAATAAAAAGTATTAATTTATTAAAGGCTTTTAATTATCTACATGATGCTGTTTTATAATATGTGATAAACCCATAGTTTTAAGCAATACTTTTAGAATAATGATGATGATCATTCTAATGAGATCTAAATTCTTAGAAAGCTTAAAACTAAAATAGTTCCCAATCATTGGATTACTAAATTGGGGATTAGTGAATCCGGATAGATTGGTACATACGTTGCTTGCTCATTGGATGAGGATGATTGATCTCATTATCATTTGTGTGGAGACACTAAAGCAAGTATGTAGGTGCTTATTAGAGTATAAGTTCACTGAACGTGGCTCGCTAAGAAATACCTAATGGAGTTTTACTTTCCTGTCAATAGGAATTCCTATAGTGATAGTAGTACAAGTAATCCTTGGACTTGAGATCATCATAGTATCTTGTGTATGATGAGTTATACTTTGACTTATTCCTTAAGACCCTTAGGGTATATCAAAGGGTATGCTTGGGTATAATAAGTTGTACATGGAGATAATGTATGATCAATAAAGAATCTACCACTTCTAATTAAAGAAGAGAAATGTCCTATGTGATTCGATAAATGACAACCCAATGAGTCCTTGGCGGCGAATGAAATTAGAAAGGAGTTTCTAATTTGCATTATTTGAGTTATGCATTTAAGGATCGAAATACATATAATTAAATAAAATAAGACTTGACAAAGAATTCCATGTCTTATATTTAATTAGGACATTGTATGGTGGAAGGATTGAATTGTATGCGGTAACTATTTACTCAAAGGTTCTTTTATGATTAATGTTGAAATCTATATTATCCGGAAAGTCGTTGATCGCTAGGGAGGCTTATCCTATTGTAGAATAAATATTATTTATTTAAATAAATTAATTGTTTAATTTATTTATTTAAATAAGATTAGAATTGTTCTAATTGATTTATTCACAACCTAGGTTTAATATGGAGAACATAAAGGGTCACACCATAAAAGGAAGAATAATTATTTAAGAAGTTAATGGCACAATCGTAATAATATGTTAAGTATATTTAATTTAATCTATGGTGATAGAATAAATTAAATAGCTTAATATTTATTATTTAATATTTTAGAAATATTAAATATAAATTAATAAGAGGAGTCTTATTAATATTATTACAATTATTATTATTTTAATTTCTAAAAGAGTTTAGGAATTAATTTAATATAAGTACTCTCATTTATTCCTAATAGGATTAGGAGGGAAAATTAGTTAAAGGAGTTTAATTAATTATCCTTAATAAGATTAGGGAGCCTAATTAATTAAAAGAATTTAATTAATTAAATAAAACCAAATTCCTTAATTGTTAAGGTGGGTGGCCCACATCTATAAATAAGAGGAGTCTTATTATGGGTGTTGGGGGTTGTTGACTTTTACAACGACATAATTCCAATTTGTTGGAGAGTACGTTCTTTTCTATAGAGATAGAAAACTAGGGTTTGAGCCAAATACCCATCTTCTTGAATTCCTTTTCTTCCTTGGTGGATCACCTCTAGAGGCCAAACAAATGGGTGGCTAACGTTGATCAAAGGAAGGAACCAAACCCGGTGGATTCAAGTTGAGCGAAAAGGATTGGAGGTGAACTTGTACTTGAGGAAGCTCGATCTTGAGGTATGATTTTATTCTTTATCTTTTCGTTTAATTAATAATTGTGCGTAAAGGGTGATCCGGGTTTATGGTTTGTAAATTTTTTAAACTCGATTTTACACGTTTAGCATTTTTATGCAATTTGATTGCATACGTGAATATTACAAACCTAACGATTGGTATCGAGCCAAACCTTTATGCGAATTATTAATCGTTTTAATTTGATATGTATATTGATATGTGTTTAGAATAATTTAATTGGGCATAATTTTGCTGTATAAAATTTTATTAAAAAAAAAAAAAAAAAAAAGGAAGCCGTAATTCGCTATTTTTTTTTGGGAAAGGATTATCGCTGAGTCATGATTTATTTTCAAGGGCAGGTGAATCACGGACCATCTGATTACATGGATCAAGATTCCTTATGTTATATATATATATAATTACCGAATATATATAATATAATATATAAACGTTGGTTGCCCCATAAAGCAGGAAATCAAGGAATCAGGATAAGGATATTATATATATATATGTATGATATATATTATCCGTTTATATATATATATATATATATATATATATATATAATAATTTATTTTAGGTTATTATTATTATTATATATATATTTTCATTTATTTTATAATTAAGATAAAAAGTTTATTTTAATTTTAAAATTAAATTTCATGCTAACTAATTAGAGTTGGAATTGGATTCCATGATAACTAATTGGAGTTGAAATTGGATTCAATTTTTCCTTAAATAAAGGAGTTTATTTAAATATGAAATAAGATTTCATATTATTCAAAATAAAGGAGTTTATTTGTGAATAGGAAAAGAAAATCCGTGTTTCCTTAAATAAAGGAGTTTATTTAAATATGAAATAAGATTTCATATTATTCAAAATAAAGGAGTTTATTTGTGAATAGGAAAAGAATTTGTCCTTTAATTTCCTTTAATAATTTTTTTTTTACATGGAATTGGATTCCATAATTAATAAAAATAAAGGAGTTTATTTTGATTAAAGATTTTGATTAAAATAAAATAGTTTATTTTATTCAAAATTGGATAAATTAAAATAAAATAGTTTTATTTTGATTTAAATTTGGATTAAAATAAAGGAGTTTATTTTGATTCAAAATTAGATTTTATACTAACTAAATTTGCCCATTAAATGATATCAATATATATATTAAATGTTTATTATTCATAAGATGAATGTTATTTATTGATGCATATGATGATGTGTATGATAATAAATGGGATTGATTATGGACCATTGACCAATGCGATTGGATTTTATTTTAGTTGGATGCATGAATGTATGGGTTTTATTAAATGGGGTCTGCGTGCCTGCCTTCTCTAATTTTTCTTAATGTAAATTCTATCTCTCTCTCTATGTACTTCCCTTTGATCTTTGCGATCAAGGTTTCTATTTATTTTAAATAGTTTTGTAATAGGAATAGTTAGAATTATTTTGAAGAATTGGAGATCAAGGACAAGGAGCTTGAAGACCCGTTTTTTGTAATGGAGCCCGGTTTAAATGTAATAGTTATATTTAAATATTATTTCTTGCACCCCTAGGGTTTGACCTTTTGGTTCACTTGGTGGCTCTAGTGAACCAAACTAGAATAAAAGTCCATAATCAATTCGGGTAGAATATAGTATTCTATATGTGCATGTTATACTATATATATTATATATTATGCAAACATGCTTCGCATGTTCATTAATATGACGCGTATTTTATATATATATATATATATATATATATATGTGCATGCGCGCTAAACAAGATGAGACAAATTAATAACAAACCCCTCAATTTTTATATTAAGTCCTAAGCGTTCAAAGATATTTGGAATATCGAACGTCGCCTTCTAGCATGATAAAATTAATAGAGTATTAAATATTTAATATGAGTTTGTTGTATCACCACAAGGCAAGTATTAAGTATTTAAGATCTTAATTTATCACATTTGATGCTTATAAAGAAAATTGAACAATATTGTTTTGTTTTGTCACCACAAGGATGATATTTTTCTTTTTTGAATATATGGAGTGCTAGGTTGGACTTAACTTGGATAATTTTGATTCGGATGTGCCACCACTTGATCAAAATAATCTAAGAGGCAAAACAAAAGGAGTTGCATAGTTGATGTAATTGACAAAAGTTGTCTACCTATTTATTTATATATAGTTTGTTGTGTCACCACAAGGCTATATACATTTGAAATGGGATCCTTATTCTCACTAGCAAATCTTTAATTAGATTTTGCTTAACTAACTATATAAGTGAGGTAATATAGTTTGAAGAAAATAGTGGGAGATACCAATTTAAAATAAGACCTAATTTATTTTGGTAATTAATAAAAGAATGTATGTTAAAATGTTGTTAATTACAAATTCATTTACAATTTTACAATGTCTAAAATTACTATCCTTTGCGTAGCATATTAGATGCTAAATTAACTGCATCAATTAAATGGATTGGTTAAGGAATATGAGAATAGTTCTCATGGCTAAAAAGCTATCTTATGTCCTTAATACGCATATCCTGCAATGGTTGCAGACAATGCATCCGAGGAAGAGATTGCTACTTTTAGAAAGTGGCAAGATGATGCACAGTTGGCTCAATGCATCATGCTCGCATCCATGAGTAACGAGAGCTTGACGTCGGCATGAAAACTATGGATGCTCCTACTATATTCTGCACATTAAGTAGTTGATGGTGAGGAAAGTAGGGTGATAGATATCAGATATCTAAGGAGCTCTTCCGATCTAGAATGACCAATGGCACTATAGTACAGACAAAAAGTCCTTAACATTATCAATTTGATTGATCAATTAGGACAACTGGTTTTGTCATGGATGGAGAGTTGAGCCAAGATTTGATCTTGCACTCACTCCGGACTCCTTTCACAATTGTTGTGAATTTTCATATAAACAAGCTAGATATCGACCTCATTTGATTTGCTTATCATGTTAAAAATGTTGAGAGTCACTTTCCAACCAAGAAAGACCGAGTCTTCTTGGTAGGGGCCAAGGATCTTCAAAAAGGAAGAGCGATTCAAAGAAGGTAAATAGAAAGGCATAAACAAAGGATAATAAGAACAATCTTGTCACGGATAGCAAAGGAGCTTGCTTCCACTTTGCTATAAGCACAGACACTTTGGAAAGAAAGCTGCGAGAAGCATCTTGCGAGAGGCTAACCAAAGAAGCTTAGTGAAGTTTGGTTACAAATATAAATTTGTTCATGATTTAAAATAAATTTTTTTTAAGTCGAGGTTCTACTTGGGTATTGGATACCGACTTTGGTTATCATAAATATAGATTTATGAAGGGACCAAGCGAGTAGAAAGCTAAACAAATATAAGTTATCCTATGTGTGGAAATGTAGCAAAGGTTGCCATATTAGCCATAGAAACTTATAGTTTAGCAATGCCTACTGGGGAAAATCTATTAAGTCGATAAGTTGTTATTGTATTCCAGTTCTTGTTAAAATATTATTTCCATTTTATTGTTGGACAATGAAATCTTTGGTATTATAATTAAGAACTAATTGTTGTTACTATTTATAATAATAATGTTTTGTATAGAATTTGGAATATCACTTAATGGATTTTGTATACTTGACTTACGTGAAAAATATATTTTGCAAATTGAACAAACTAGTATAAGAAAAAGGAGATGATCATTCAAAGAGTTGAATGTGTGTATTTGCTGAAATACAATTGTAAATTATTTGAAAGGTTCAAAGAATTCAGAAATGAAACAAATTGGCAAAGTATTAAGATTCTTTGATTAGATCAAGGAATAAATACTTGTGCAATAAGTTTCTAGATCATCTTAAATGGTTTTCTCATAATGGACGCCTCCTGATACGCAATAATTGATTGATGTATCTAAAAGGAAAAATTATACCTTGTTGGACATGGTACGGTCCATAATGATTTTACCGACATTCCAGTATCCTTCTAGGGTCATGTCCTAGAAATGGCTGCATATCTACAAAATGGTAACCTCAAAATCCGGCCCCAAGACTCCATAAAAGTTATGGACAGGGAGGATTCCTAATCTTAAGTATGTTAAGATAAGGGGTTGTCCAACTTATGTGAAAAGGTTTCGAAGGATAAGCTTGGGACAAGATTTGACATGTACAAATTTGTGGGACATCCTAAAGTAAGTTTAGGGTATATGTTCTATAATTCTACTTAGCAAAAGGTGTTTGTTACGAAAACACGCGCGCCTTCTAAGATAAAGGCGTTTATCATTAAAAGGGGCTAGTGGGAGGATAATAGATCTTGAAAAGTTCAAGAACCACAAAATACTATAAGTCAAATAAGAGGAACACAGTAGATAGACCTATTGTACCACAACCCAATAATCGTAAATGCGAAATAGTACAAGAAGATACCTAGGAGGTATGGATTCATCATAGATGATGATGATGAGGTACGCATCATAGAAGATAATGATCCAGTTACATACGATGAGGTAAGTGTTGTAGACACTCAAAGAAATGGATTTAAGCAAGTTTCTCAAATATGGAACATTCGTTTTGATGAGGCAATCAAAAAGAGTTTGATTTTATCAAAAATAAGAATGAACCTAGTGTGTACAAAAGAATCAAGGTCACGAGCATCGTGACATTCCTAGTACTATATGTTGATATACTACGGATAAGGAATGACATACCAATGCTACATCGGTAAAGATAAAGTTGTCTAAACATTCCTCCATGAATGGTTTGGGAAGAGTATCTTAATTGGGGATAAAATCTATATAGATAGATTTAAGAGGATGCTCGACTTAACCCAAGGAACGTATATTCATTTGATGCTAAAGTCGTTTAGCATGGCAAACTCAAGAGATGTCTCATGTCGATGAGCTATGGAGTGTATCTCTCTTAATAGTCTCCACGGACTCAAAAAAGAGAGAGTCGCATGAGTGACAATCATGTATGCAATGAAATGTCACGAGACACGATGTTGATCGGTCATATTTTAGAGAAGTTCACTATGAGTCCATGAAAAACATCTTAAAGTGCTTGGCCAAGCACTAAGGATGTGATCATATTCATGGTGGGTCTAAATTAAAACAAGAGGGCTTAATGAGACTCAAGTTTTTCAAGCAGACCAAGATGACGAGAAAAATCCACTTTAAGGTAAAGCGTTATCTTGAATAGTGGTGCGATGAATTGGAAAGGTTCCAAACAACAAAAGAGTTCTTTGGTTTAGTGATAAAGACAAAGTATATAGCTATAAATGAAGGCTGCAGTTGATTGTTTGGATTAAAAGTTCATTCTGAACTAGGAATAGTTCCTAAGTCTCATCTTGGATCTAAACATGTGTTGTGGCACTTTCATTTCATTATTAGAATCATTGAAAGATGGGAAATCGCTATAGAGATAGTGAACTCTCATGAACAACATTACATATCCATTAACTAAAGCTTATCCAACAGCAGGATAATCGTCACTTAGAGAAGAAGAGTATAAGATACCGTGACGATTGGCTTTAGTGCAAGTGGGAGATTGAAAGTAGTATGCACACAAGCCAATCATGTTTGATGATAAAGCATATACTTTGTAACAATCTTATTCATTTATTAATAAAAAGTATTAATTTATTAAAGGCTTTTAATTATCTACATGATCTTTGTTTTATAATATGTGATAAACCCATAGTTTTAAGCAATGCTTTTAGAATAATGATGATGATCATTCTAATGAGATCTAAATTCTTAGAAAGCTTAAAACTAAAATAGTTCCCAATCATTGGATTACTAAATTGGGGATTAGTGAATCCGGATAGATTGGTACATCGTTCTTGCTTTCATTGGATGAGGATGATTGATCTCATGATCATTTGTGTGGAGACACTAAAGCAAGTATGTAGGTGCTTATTAGAGAATAAGTTCATTTGAGCGTTGGCTCGCTAAGGAATACCTAATGGAGTTTTACTTGCTGTCGATAGGAATTCCTATAGTGATAGTAGTCTGAGTAATCCTTGGACTTGAGATCATCATAGTATCTTGTGTATGATGAGTTATACTTTGACTTATTCCTTAAGACCCTTAGGGTATATCAAAGGGTATGCTTGGGTATAATAAGTTGTACATGGAAATAATGTATGATCAATAAAGAATCTACCACTTCTAATAAAAGAAGAGAAATGTCCTATGTGATTAGATAAATGACAACCCAGTAGTCCTTGGCAAAGCGAATGAAATTAGAAAGGAGTTTCTAATTTGCATTATTTGAGTTGTGCATTTAAGGATCGAAATACATATAATTAAATAAAATAAGACTTGATGATAATTCCATGTCTTATATTTAATTGGGACATTGTATGGTGGAAGGATTGAATTGTCTGGTAACAATTTACTCAAAGGTTCTTTTATGATTAATGTTGAAATCTATATTATCTGGAAAGTCGTTGATCGCTAGGGAGAACTTATCCACTATTGTAGAATAAATATTATTTATTTATTTAAATAAATTAATTATTTAATTTATTTATTTAAATAAGATTAGAATTGTTCTAATTGATTTATTCACAATAGGTTTAATATGGAGAACCTAAAGGGTCACACCATAAAAGGAAGAATAATTATTTAAGAAGTTAATGGCATAATCGTAATAATATATTAAGTATATTTAATTTAATCTATGGTGATAGAATAAATTAAATAGCTTAATATTATTATTTAATATTTTAGAAATATTAAATATAAATTAATAAGAGGAGTCTTATTAATATTATTACAATTATTATTATTTTAATTTCTAAAAGAGTTTAGGAATTAATTTAATATAAGTACTCTCATTTATTCCTAATAGGATTAGGAGGGAAAATTAGTTAAAGGAGTTTAATTAATTATCCCTAATAAGATTAGGGAGCTTAATTAATTAAAAGAATTTAATTAATTAAATAAAACCCAATTCCTTAATTGTTAAGGTGAGTGGCCCACATCTATAAATAAGAGGAGTCTTATTATGGGTGTTGGGGGTTGTTGACTTTTACAACGACATAATTCTAATTTGTTGGAGAGTACGTTCTTTTCTATAGAGATAGAAAACTAGGGTTTGAGCCAAATACCCATCTTCTTGAATTCCTTTTCTTCCTTGGTGGATCACCTCTGAGGCCCGAACACATGGGTGGCTAACGTTGATCGAAGGAAGGAACCAAACCGGTGGATTCAAGTTGAGCGAAAAGGATTGGAGGTGAACTTGTACCTGAGGAAGCTCGATCTTCAAGGGTATGATTTTATTCTTTATCTTTTCGTTTAATTAATAATTGTGCATAAAGGGTGATCCGGGTTTATGGTTTGTAAATTTTTTTAAACTCTGATTTTACACGTTTCTGCATTTTTTATGCAATTTGATTGCGCACATGAATATTACAAACCTAACAGTACGTCTCCTTGGAGTGCTCCTGTTCTATTCATGAAAAAGAAAGACGGGAGTATACAACTTTGTATTGATTAACGGGAGTTGAATCATGTCACCATCAAAAATAGGTACCCATTGCCACATATTGATGACCTGTTTGACCAGTTGCAAAGCGCCAAATTCTTTTCAAAGATTGATCTTCGTTACGAATATCACAAATTAAAGATTAGAACCGATGACATTCCAAAGACGACTTTCAGAACTCGGTACGGGCATTATGAATTCCTAGTCATGTCCTTTGGATTGACTAATGCTCATACTGCCTTCATGGATATTATGAACCGAGTATTCAAGGAATATTTGGATCACTTTGTGGTCATCTTTATTGACGACATTCTCATATATTCAAAAACCCGTGAAGATCATGAGCAACACTTGAGGCTGATACTCCAAAAGCTTCGTGAATATAAACTTTATGCTAAGTTGAAGAAATGCGAGTTCTGGCTTGAGAAAGTAGCATTCCTTGGGCACGTGGTATCAATTTATGGAATATCTATTGACCCAGCAAAGATTGAAGCTATTCAAAGCTAGGAGCAACCTAAATCAGTGACCAAAGTACGTTGCTTTCTCGGTTTAGCTGGTTATTATCGGAGATTCGTGGAAGGATTTTCTCGAATCACTACTCCGCTAACTCAGCTGACTCGAAAAGATACAAAGTTCAGTTGGAGTGAGGAATATGAGAAGAGTTTTCAAGAACTCAAGAGGAGACTCATTTATTTTGTTACGACAATATCATCTGGTTCGGAGGATTTGTCATCTACAGTGATGCTTCGGGAAAAGGGTTAGGATGTGTTCTCATGCAACATGGGAAAGTCATAGCCTATGCCTCTTGGCAACTCAAAGAATATGAGAGGAATTATCCTACTCATGATCTAGAGTTGGCAGCTGTTGTCTTCACACTTAAAATTTGGAGGCATTACTTGTATGGGGAGAAAGTGGAGATCTTTACGGATCATAAAAGCCTCAAATATTTCTTCACTCAAAAGGAACTCAATATGCGACATCGACGTTGGCTTGAACTGTTGAAAGATTATGATCATACCATCCAATACCATCCTGGAAAAGTGAACGTGGTAGCTGACGCGTTGAGTAGAAGATCATATGCGGGTACGAGTACGATATTGTCAACGTAAAGGCCCATTACGTATGACTTATAAAGGATGGAGATAGAGATAAAGACTCCAGGGACCCACGTGATGATGGCGAATATATGAGTAGAACCGACTTTAATTGATAAAGTTAAAGCTGCTCAAGTTACAGATCCGGAGATGATGCGTATGAGGAAGAAAGTGCAAGAAGGTGCTATGCTGGAAGCAAGAATTGAGGAAGAAGGAATACTTCGAGTCAACTCCAGACTTTGTGTTTTTAACGACCCTGGTTTAAAGTATAAAATCATGATGGAGGCGCACAACACACCATTTGCAATCCATCACAGGAGTACCAAAATGTATCGGGATCTTCGCGTACATTTGGTGGAGCAATATGAAGAGAGAGATAGCGTTGTTTATCTCAAGGTGTCTAACTTGTCAACGAGTCAAGGCGGAGCATCAAGTACCAAAAGGTCCATTACAACCACTTGAAATTCCAGAATGGAAGTGGGAGCACATTACCATGGATTTTGTTACTGGTCTTCCCATGGTTTCTCAAGGCATAGATGCAATTTGGGTCATTGTTGATAGATTGATCAAGTCTGATCATTTTTTACCAATACGAGAAACTTATACACTTGAACATCTTGCTCGTATGTACATAAACGAGATTGTAAGACTTCATGGTATGCCAGTCTCCATAGTTTTTGATCGAGACCCAAGATTCACTTCACGATTTTGGGTTAGTTTGCAAAAAGCCATGGGCACGGATTTATGTTTTAGTTTGGCATATCATCCTCAGACGGACGGATAATCAGAGAAGACTATTCAAACTCTGGAAGATTTATTAAGAATCTGTGTCCTTGACTTCAAGAGAAGTTGGGATAAATTCTTACCATTGGTGGAGTTTTCCTACAACAACAGTTATCAAGCAATTATTGGCATGGCTCCATTTGAGGCGTTATATGGAAGAAAGTGTCGTTCTCTAGTTTGCTGGGATGAGGTAGGTGAAGCAACGTTGTTGGGATCGGAGTTGGTACGTATGACTACGAAAAAGATTCAAACGATCCGACAACGTATAAAAACCTCACAAGACCGACAAAAGAGTTATGCTGATCTTCATCGAAAGGACATGGAATTCGATATTGGAGATCATGTGTTGTCACGTGTTGCTCCATGGAAAGGAGTTACGAGATTTGGAAAGAGAGGAAAGCTCAATCCTCGATCGAGTAGGAACTGTGGCTTATAGACTCGCTTTACCACCAAGTTTATCTCGTGTTCATAACATTTTTCACATATCCGTGTTACGTAAATATGTGGAAGACCCGGACCACATTATTGAGTTAGAATCGGACAAAATAGCGGAAGATTTAACGTATGAAGAGGTTCCTGTTCAAATCTTGGATAAGAAGGAACATATTCTACGCTCCAAGATTATACCTCAAGTCAAAGTATTATGGAGGAACCACGATGTTGAGGAAATGACCTGGGAGTTAGAATCTGAAATGAAATCAAGGTATACTTACCTCTTTGACATACTAGGTACGTACCCTAATTTTGAGGGTGAAATTTCATAAGAAGGGGAGATTGTAAGACCCCAACTTTTATAAATAAAAATAAATTTTCTATAAATATCATTTTTGAATATTATGGAATAAATTTGATATAATGTTATAGTTGTTGGTAATATTTATAAATTTTGTAAAGTACGCAAGTTGTTATATAATATTCGAATTATCGGGGAATATTCATATGATGGCACAATCATTTGTGGACCCCACAACAGAATTATTGTCGGATTGAGAAAACGGCAAAAATATTTTATTGAAAATAATGGCGGAAGTTTTACCGTTAATACTGTTGAACTACTCGGTAGTAAAAAATGCGATGTCTGGCGTGGTTTGCATAGTAGCACACGGTATTAATTATTGATGCTTACGTGAGAAGTCATTCAGTTTTATTCAATTATTGTCGATATTTTATATATTATTAAATCAATAATTGTGATGACAGAGTTATTAATATTATTATTTGCAATATTAACGATGTCTAGAAGTTCTGCCAAGGAGAGGTTTGGTCACCTAATTGCGCGGCAATAGGGAGAAATCCTTATTGGAAAGCCCCCTCTTTCCTGGGAACGACTTGGTCGATTAATAGTGTGAATAATAATAATGATGATGAAGTTTTGTTTTATTAGTATTATTAATGTAATAAAATAGAAAAACTTTTTATATAAAACAGAATACTTTTTATAAAGTTATTCGTTTTATTAGGCTAATAGTAAAATCTTTTTATATAAAACAAAATACTTTTATAAAGTTATCTGTTTTATTAGACAATAATTAGAATATATTATTTTTTATTATGCATAGTGTTGCATAGTGCCTGCATAGTGTTTTGCATAGTAAAATCTTTTTATATAAAAGCGTAATACTTTTATAAAGTTATTCGTTTTATTAGATTATAAATAAAATATATTATATTTTATTTAAAAGATTTTAACTTTAAATATGAACCGTCCGATTAAAAGTAAATCAATCTGGACCGTTCATGAATTAGTTACTATCTTGTCCATTCTTCTATAAATAGAAGCTCCTTCCTTTATTATTTCTTACGAATTCAATTGAAACTCTAGAGAAAATTATAGAGAGAAAAAAAAGTATACGCTACTTCATTACTCGATATCAAGTTTCTTTTTACGGTAAGGGTATTATTTCATTTGTATTCACGAGAACTTACATTATTCCAGGTCTTTATTATTACATTTGGAATAACTTTGTATCTGTGCTGCTAACCTATACTTGGTGAAATTCTTACATTATTCCATTCTTTATTATTCGGTTGGAATATCATGTATACATACATTTACAGGACTGGTTTAAATCTTTATTATTATGTTGGAATATCTTTTTTTGTGCGTTTTACGATCTCGAGTTCCGTCTTTATTATTACGATGGAATATCACATCATGCTGCGTTTTTACGTCGGACTGGTTTAAATCTTTATTATTACATTGGAACATCCTATCGGTGCAAATTTTGCACGACGTGGCTCGTTATTTATTATTACATTGAATAACTTTTGTCTATGCGGCAGTACTGCATGCATGGTGATTTCTTTTGTTATTCCATTCTTTATTATACTCAGTTGGTTAAAGTTTTAACTTCTATACTCCATGAAATTAGTGAAATATCCTTGATATTTGCGCTTCATCCAGTATCTTTTCATGGAAATATTCTTCATAGCATTCTTGAATTTTACTCTACAAAAGAAGTATCATGTTGATAATTTGGGCGTTATTAGTTCTGAATAAATTAATTCTTGAACTTGTTTTATTGAATTCTTATATCATTGTCATCATCCTCATGTTTTATATTTTTTTTGAAAGTCATCTTTGGCACATGGTGCATAGATGGACTTGGTATGATTATGACCGAGGATTATTCGATTGTAATCATGGCCGTAATGTTACAAATGATGTGGTAAAAGTCCTCATTGGCCCGTAGTGCATTGATGGACAGTTGTTGGCAAGATCATGACCATTAATGAATACACGAATATCTTTGGCCCGTAGTGCATGGATAATTTGTGGTCGTGATACTAAAGAATATCCTTGGCCGTGGTGCAGGGGTCCTTGGCCGTAGTGCAGGGGTGATTCGATGATGTGGATTATTTATTAAGTTGAGTCTCTACAATAAAAGTGATGAAAACCCTTTTAAATCATAAAAGATAGTAGATTTTATTCTCTACTTGACTCTTTTAATGGATTGCTTGATCCGCTGCAGTTAAACTTGATGTTTGTTATATTGTATTAGTTTAACACTGTTTAAGGCTAATGATAATTTATTACGCATTATCTTAGTCATAATATTTCTTCTTGGGCTAGTTGAGCTCACCTTTCTTTCACTTTATTCTCTTGAAATGAGAATGTAGCTGGGACGAGTCGGGGAACGGAGTGATGGTCCTAGATGGTGCATTAGTAGTCCTCACTATTCTGTTAAATAGTGTGATAATAAATGTAATGAGGACTGAATTGAGTGTGGATATTGTCTAGATGACAACATTTGTATTAAAACTCACAGCATTTGTTTTGTCATATTTTACACGACAGTTGTATAATTAAGATTGTATTTATATTCTGTACCATGTTTTTGGCGACTTAGAATAAGTGATGTATACCTATTTTGGGGGCGTCACAGTTGGTATCAAAGCTTAGGGATATGATCCCTCGCTAAGATGTGAGACAAGAACTAGGAGGGGAGAGACGGGGAATTCTTTCGTTAGTATGACCTACCTAAGTTTATTTGGTATTTAATTGGTCGGTCAGAGTATAGGGATAATATGTGATATGTTATTTAACCCTTGTTTTGTGGAAGTATTTGAAAATGACATCCGAGAATGTTGAGAATATCAATGGAGCACAGGAGACCGTTGAGTCTCCACAGATCAATATTCAGGATAATGTGCATCAGGAAGGCGACATTCCTCAGGCAAACAACAACACTGACCAAATGATGAACGATGGAATGTTCAGAGGCTTTATGCAATTCATGCAACATTAGGCAAGAGCGGCTCCTGTCCAAAATGCATGTGGAAATATTGGAAACTCTTGGACGGTCACCGCCAAGCAGTTTAAGGAACTGGGACCACCGGAGTTTTTTGGAGAGCCAAAACCACTTAAGGTGGAGACGTGGATTAAACAGATCAACAAAATATTTGATGTCTTGGGATGCTCCGAGGAGCAAAAGGTTCCCTTTGCCACCTTCATGTCATTGCGCGAGGCGATTCTTGGTGGAAATCAGAAAGCGTACTCAACTCGCCAGATCAAGATGTCTTGGAAGAAGTTCCAAGAGTCATTCAACGACAAGTACTTTCCCGAAAGTATTCGTCACATGAAAGAGGTAGAGTTCATCAAGCTGGAGCAAAACAACATGACCATGTCGCAGTACGAAGCCAAGTTTGCCGAGTTGTCCCGGTTTGCGTCCCATTTGGTTGATAATGAAGAGAGAATGACGCGGATGTTTTTAAGAGGTTTGAAACCTGAGATACGTCAATATCTTATCTCTCATAAACTCTGTTTGTATTCAGATGTTGTTAATAGGACTCAATTATTGGAACGTGATAATAAGTCAAGCCAACTAAAAGATAGCAGCCGAAAAAATGATAATACTAGTGAGAGCAGTCATCGAAGCGGTGACAACGAGCGTGGAGGGAATCAACAAGCTAGAAATGGTATCCACTTTGGTGGTAATCAGGGCCAAAACAATAAGAATGGACATTTCAAGAAAAGGAGATTCAACAATGATGGAAAGACGTCAGAACCAGCACCCGTTGTTAAGGAAGGAGAACGACCACCTATCATATGCTTCAAATGTGGAGGGGAGGGACACATCTGTTCAAACTGCGCGATGCCATCCAAAGCATGTTATAATTGTGGAAGAGAAGGTCACCTAGCCAGATTTTGTCATTCACCAAAGACAAGTTCAGCTAGGATGGAGGCACCAAAGGCCGTCCCAGAAAAGTCAAAGCCGGTAGTGCAAGGGAGAGCATTTGTTGTGACCTCCCAGAAAGCAAGGAACACGAACGAGGTCATCACGGGTAAGCTTATCATAAACTCTAGCGAAGTCTATACCTTATTTGATACCGGTTCTACCCATTCTTTTATTTCTCCTACTTGTGCTCAACGTTTAAATTTGACTCCGGAGAAATTAGACTTTGACTTATCTGTTGAAACTCCGTTGGGAGAAACCTTCATTATATCCACTGTTTATAAGTCTTGTTTGGTTCAAATCGGTACCCGCACATTACCTGTCGATCTTATTTCATTGAAAATACTTGCATTTGATGTAATTCTAGGGATTGATTGGTTAACTATTCATCATGCAAAAATTGATTATTTTCGTAAGGTTGTTAGCTTTCATATTCCTAACCAACCTATTATGCGAATTCAAGAAACCAAACCATTAAAATCAATCACTGTCATCTCAAGCCATAAAACTATTCGTTTATTGAAAAACGGATGTCAAGCTTTCTTAGCTCATATCACGGATCTAAACAAAAATACGTCAGTTTTGAATGATATTTCTATTGTTAATGAATTTCGTGACGTATTCCCTAAAGAACTTCCTGGCCTACCCCAGAGCGTGAAATTGAATTTTGTATCGACCTTGAACCCGGTACAAAACCTATTTCCAAAGCCCCATATCGAATGGCTCCTATTGAACTTCAGGAGTTAAAGACCCAACTGTAGGAATTATTAGACATTGGCTTTATTTGTCCTAGTACGTCTCCTTGGGGTGCTCCTTTTATATTCGTGAAAAAAAAAGACGGGAGTATACGACTTTGTATTGATTATCGGGAGTTGAATCATGTCACCATAAAAAATAGGTACCCATTGCCACGTATTGATGACCTGTTTGACCAGTTGCAAGGCGCCAAATTCTTTTCAAAGATTGATCTTCATTTCGAATATCACAAATTGAAGATTAGAACCGATGACATTCCAAAGACGGCTTTCAGAACTTGGTACGGACATTATGAATTCCTAGTCATGTCTTTTGGATTGACTAATGCTCCTGCTTCCTTCATAGATATGATGAACCGAGTATTAAAGGAATATTTGGATCACTTTGTGGTCATCTTTATTGATGACATCCTCTTATATTCCAAAAGCCGTGAAGATCATAAGCAACACTTGAGGCTGTTACTCTAAAAGATTCGTGAATATAAGGTTTATGCTAAGTTAAAAAAATGTGAGTTCTGGCTTAAGGAAGTAGCATTCCTTGGGCACGTAGTATCAAGTTATGGAATATCTGTTGACCTAGCAAAGATTGAAGCTATTCAAAGCTGGGAGCAACCTAAATCGTTGATAGAAATCGTAGCTTTCTCGGCTTATTAAGGTTATTATCGAGAGATTAAGTAGAAGGGTTTTCTCGAATCGCTACTCCATTAACTTCGGTGACTCGAGAAAGATACAAAATTTGGTTGGAGCGAAGAATGTGAGAAGAGTTTTCAAGAACTCAAGAGGAGACTCATTTCATATACTGTTACGACAATACCATCGGCTCGGAGGGATTTGTCATCTCTGATGATGCTTCGGACAAAGGGTTAGGATGTGTTCTCATGCAACATGGGAAAGTCATAGCCTATGCCTCTCGGCAACTCAAAGAATATGACAGGAATTATCCTACTCATGATCTAGAGTTGGCAGCTGTTGTCTTCGCACTTAAAATTTGGAGGCATTACTTGTATGGGGAGAAAGTGGAGATCTTTACGGATCATAAAAGCCTCAAATATTTCTTCACTCAAAAGGAACTCAATATGCGACATCGACGTTGGCTTGAACTGTTGAAAGATTATGATCATACCATCCAATACCATCCTGGAAAAGTGAACGTGGTAGCTGACGCGTTGAGTAGAAGATCATATGCGGGTATAAGTACGATATTGTCAACGCAAAGGCCCATTACGTATGACTTATAAAGGATGGAGATAGAGATAAAGACTCCAGGGACCCACGTGATGATGGTGAATATATGAGTAGAATCGACTTTAATTGATAAAGTTAAAGCTGCTCAAGTTACAGATCCAGAGATGATGCGTATGAGGAAGAAAGTGCAAGAAGGTGCTATGCTGGAAGCAAGAATTGAGGAAGAAGGAATACTTCGAGTCAACTCCAGACTTTGCGTTCCTAACGACCCTGGTTTAAAGTATAAAATCATGATGGAGGCGCACAACACACCATTTGCAATCCATCTTGGGAGTACCAAAATGTATCGGGATCTTCGTCATACATTTTGGTGGAGCAATATGAAGAAAGAGATAGCGTTGTTTATCTCAAGGTGTCTAACTTGTCAACGAGTCAAGGCGGAGCATCAAGTACCAAAAGGTCCATTACAACCACTTGAAATTCCAGAATGGAAGTGGGAGCACATTACCATGGATTTCGTTATTGGTCTTCCCAAAGTTTCTTAAGGCATAGATGCAATTTGGGTCATTGTTGATAGATTGACCAAGTCTGCTCATTTTTTGCCAATACGAGAAACTTATACACTTGAACATCTTGCTCGTATGTACATAAACGAGATTGTAAGACTGCATGGTATGCCAGTCTCCATAGTTTCTGATCGAGACCCAAGATTCACTTCACGATTTTGGGTTAGTTTGCAAAAATCCATGGGCACGAATTTATGTTTTAGTTCGGCATATCATCCTCAGACGGACGGACAATCAGAGAGGACTATTCAAACTCTGGAAGATTTTTTAAGACTCTGTGTCCTTGACTTCAAGGGAAGTTGGGATAAATTCTTACCATTGGTGGAGTTTTCCTACAACAACAGTTATCAAGCAAGTATTGGCATGGCTCCATTTGAGGCGTTATATAGAAGAAAGTGTCATTCTCCAGTATGCTGAGATGAGGTAGGTGAAACAACGTTGTTGGGATCGGAGTTGGTACGTATGACTACGAAAAAGATTAAAACGATCCGACAATGTATAAAAACCTCACAAGACCGACAAAAGAGTTATGCTGATCTTCATCGAAAGGACGTGGAATTAGATATTGGAGATAATGTGTTGTTACGTGTTGCTCCATGGAAAGGAGTTACGAGATTTGGAAAGAGAGGAAAGCAAAATCCTCGATTCATTGGCCCATTTTATGTCGGGATTTCGGCACAAGAACGCAACGGAAATAAAATAATTCAAAGAAATTTTCGAAACCCAAAAACAGGATCCATGCGAAAAATAGTTAACTCAGTTTTTTAGAGATTATACCGAATATGAAAAACGAGAATCTGAAATTGATGCGCTCGAATCCTTAACGCAATTCCTCACGAAACTACGTCTCTATGGTATCCACACGAACGCCGCACGAACCGTCGAACGATTCTGCAATAAGAGGGACTTACGGTACTAGCCACCAAAGGAACCTTTATAAATTTAGTCCATTCATAGCTTCTTGGTAGGAAGTAGGCTCATCCTGATCTTTGAGCATCACATCGCCATTTTGAGTCACAAGATATCCATAATATCTCTCGGGCTCTCGGCGTGTCCTACCAGATCTACGAATTCCTTGTGTAATTTGAGCAGGTTCACTTTCCACAACATCTTGTGGTTTCTGCTCACGTTCCAACTCAGGTTCAATGATATTCAGTGGTTCTCGAATTTCTTCGAGTTCTACTTTTCTCCCACTGTTTCCTTTAGAGACAAATTCTCTTTCTAGAAAAATACCATTTCGAGCAACAAACACTTTGTTCTCAGAAGGTTTGTAGAAATAACGCTCTTTTGTTTCTTTTGGGTATCCCATAATATTACATTTGTCAGATTTGGGTCCGAGTTTGTCAGAATCCAGACGTTTTACAAAAGCCTCGCAACCCCAAATTTTTATAAAAGACATACTAGGACATTTCCCAGTCCACATCTCATATGGTGTCTTCTGAACTGTCTTTGTAGGAACACGGTTAAGTGTGAATGCAGCTGTCTCTAGGGCATGACCCCAGAAGCTTATTGGAAGATCTGCATGACTCATCATTGATCGTACTATATCCAACAAGGTTCGATTCCTCCTCTCAGACACAGCATTCCATTGTGGTGTTCCAGGTGGAGTGAGCTGTGATATAATACCACACTCCTTTAGAAGGTCATCAAAGTCTTGGTTTAAGTATTCACCTCCTCGATCGGATCGAAGGGCTTTTATGCTTTTGCCAAATTGGATTTGAACTTCATTCTTGAATTCTTTGAACTTTTCAAAGTATTCGAATTTGTGTCTCATTAGATACACATATCCATATCTACTAAAGTCGTCAGTAAATGTAATAAAGTAATAAAACCTACCTCTTGCTAACGAACTCATGGGTCCACATACATCACTATGTATAAGTCCTAATATATCGCTAGCTCGTTCACTGTGTCCAGTGAAAGGGGCTTTAGTCATCTTGCCTAATAAACAAGACTCGCATTTCTCATATGATTCAAAATGAAATGAATCCAAAATCCCATCTTTATGGAGTTTTGATATGCGTTTCTCGTTTATATGGCCCAAACGACAGTGCCAGAGATATGTTGGATTTGAATCATTTGATTTAAATCGTTTTATATTTATGTTATAGATAGGCATATCTAAGTCAAGAATATAAAGACCATTAAACAATTGTGCAACACCATAACATATATCATTTAAGTAAAACGAACAACGGTTGTTCTTTATTATAAATGAAAAACCTTTCTTGTCCAAACAAGAAATAGAAATAATGTTTTTGCTTATAGCATGCACAAAATAACAATCTTCTAATTCTAAAACTAGCCCAGAGGGCAAAGATAAATAATAAGTTCCTATGGCCAGTGCAGCAACTTTTGCTCCATTCCCAACACGTAGGTCAACCTCTCCTTTTGCCAAAGTCCTACTCCTTCGGAGTTCCTGCACATTAACACAAATGTGAGAACCACATCCAGTATCTAATACCCATGATGTAGAAGTAGACAAGTTGACTTCTATAACATATATACCTGAATCGGAAGTCATACTTACTTTCCTTTTCTTCACTTCTTCCAAATAAGCAAGACAATTCCTTTTCCATTGTCTAGGTTTTCCACAGAAGTGACAATCACCTTCTTTAGCCACCCCACCTTTAGGTTTTAAAGCCTGTTTGGTTTTGGGATTAGGTTTAGCACCAGATTTAGATCCTATCTTCTTCTTGGATTTCCATTTTCCCTTAGCATTTCCATTTTGCACCATCAATATGGGAGCGGGTTCTGCCTTTTTCATGTTATTCTCGGCAGTTCTTAACATGCTCAACAACTCAGTAAGGGGTTTCGCAATTTCATTCATAAGATAATTCATGACAAATTGAGAATAGCTGCTGTTCAGGGATTGCAAAACAAGATCTGTTTGGGCCTCCGAAGTGATTGGAAAACCCAACCTATCAAGGTACTCAATATACCTAATCATTTTCAGCACATGTGGACCAACTGGATCACGTTCACCCATTTTACAGTTATACAATGCATTGCTTGTATCATACCTCTCCTGTCGAGCATGCCCTTCGAACAATTTCTTGAGATGCTCGATTATCTCATAAACATCCATCAACTCATGTTGCTTCTGAAGCTCAGTGTTCATGGTTGCTAGCATGAGACAACTCACGTCCAGAGCATCATCTTGATGCTTCTTGTAAGCATTATGCTCCGCACGTGGTGCAGTATCAGCTGGTGCTATAGGAATGGGCTTTTGAATGACATATAGCTTGCGCTCTTGTTTGAGGACAATCCTCAAGTTCCTATGTCAGTCAAGGAAATTAATTCCACTCAGCTTGTCCTTCTCAAGGACTGATCGTAGTGAAAGACTACTTGTATTGTTGTTGTTTGCCATTGATATCTACAATTTATAAGTGCAAAAAAATAATAAGTCAAATTACAGAGTTGATATTATGTAATTGATAATAGTACATTCAAAATATACCTCCCACTATTTTATTTAAATTAATAGCCCTCACCATTAATTCGGAAAGCATTTTTCAATTAAATCTTTCTAGTGAGCCAAGATCCATATTTCATTATGCCCTAAGTTAGCTTTGGCTAATCTCTTAAAACACAATTATTTAGGTAGACAACCTTTTTGTCAATTATATCATATATAACTCCTGGATAGTTTGGTAAACAACAATTGTTTCTAGTCCATCTAATGGTACCTACCAAACTCTATGCCTCTAAGTCCACAATCTATTGAGATAACTTAGTTAAGTCAGACCCAATGATTTTAACGGTTTGGATATCACAATTATCCTATCGCATCTTACCTAGATAAATAGGGTACTTTGCTTTGGCAAACCTACATCTATTGATCAAGGTCTTGATGAGTGTTATTCATTGGAAAGCATCTGATTTAGACTTAATAATTTAATGAGGGATTTTATTAATAAATTTAGATCTCACCAATTTTAATCTTATTAAGCATGCACATTATTTATCATATCATATCGCATACAAGCCTAAATTAAGTGCAAAATTAAATGTGTCACAGTTATGGCCCAATCCACTGTCAATCTTTTCAAGCTAATGAAAGATTGAAGGTCAATCTAAGGTGGTAAAAGATCTTAAAATAAATATCTTCCTTGGATCTTCCTCAAGCATGTGCCTCCTCTCCATCATATCTTTCCATCGTGTTCTCCATTTGACATCGAATACAGATTATTACATGACATAAAGAAACCTCGAGTTACATTTGAGGGGATTTAGATGAGAAGAGAATATTACATTAGAATTTATAGAAGGCACGACATGCAAGCCGTATTTCAAAACCAAAACCACTAACATATGGGTCAAAAGGCCATAACTATGCACCATGCATATCACAATAAGCATATAACAGTTTATAGAATATTAAAGAAAAATATATAACAAATTGGGGATACGACCATCGTGCGCTACGCCGAGGGGGTCTAAGGGGGGGTCTCCCCCCCTGGCGGTGGAATTTTTTTTTCGAACTACAATCTGTATTGCAGAATTTTTCCAAATGATTCTTTGAAACAGTTTCAGAATCACGTATTTTAATCCACCTGGTATACTCATAATAACAATATACCCAGTTCATATCATATATGTCCAGTTTCAATTAATCATATTAAATCAAATTTTCATGCCTCTAATCCAATTAGAAATGAAATTTGTATCTCAAGTTATTACGCATGATACAATTAACGAACTTACGTATACATGCATATCTACTACGATATTCATAATACCAGTTATATCGATTACGAATATCATATACTCAATTAATAGAACATCATATACATGCATATTAATTACTGATATTCATAATACCAAAATATATCGATTACAGAATATCATATACTCAATTTCAGTTCGGTAAAATTGTATCATCATAAATCATATATATCGAAAACAATATAATCAATTTCAGATCAGTAAAATTGTAACATCATATATCAAATATATCGAAAGCAATAAAACACGTAATCTGAATTAATCGTTTCGCAAGTAGCTCTGATACCACTGTAGGGATTTGGCACATAAAACGCAGCAAAAATAAAATAATTCAAAGCAATTTCCGAAACACAAAAACAGGATCCATGCGAAAAACAATTAACTCAGTTGTTTAGAGATTATACCGAATATGAAAAACGAGAATCTGAAATTGATGCGCTCGAATCATTAACGCAATTCCTCACGAAACTACGTCTCTATGGTATCCACACGAATGCCGCATCGAACCGTCGAGCGATTACGCAATAAGAGGACTTGCGATTACTAGCCACCAAAGGAACCTTTATGAAGCTGTATGTTTTCTCTCTAGTCTCTCTCTCTAGAAGCGGCTAGGGTTTTCAAGTTATGAATTAACCCTAAGTAGGCTGCTATATATCCTACATATAGTAGTTAAAAGGAATTAATCAAAACCTAATTTCATAAAATTTGAATTTATATATATATAACTTAATTAAGTCTTACTTAATTAATATACATATATACAAATTTTCCTTTTAATTTAAATTAAATGATTTAAATACTATTAATCATATTAATATATTTAAATCCTTAAAATTTAAATTTATTCCCTTTTAAATTATGTTCTATATGTGTGACCCTATAGGTTATTATCACGTTGGCAATAATTTTAAAATCATATTATAAAATTATAAATAGTGAAGCGGCATCCAATAATGCATCACTCTTTACCCAGTAATAATAAGAGCGATGATTCGATGCAACCTTTTTGTGATCAATGTTTCAATGTAATTTAATCCTTTTAACCTTAATATCCTAGATTAAACTCGAGTCATGGAATGTGTCATACTCTTCATAATTTAATCTGAGTTTTTCTTGATCAATGAGTAGACTATATGAAACAAATCACTATTTTGAGCATGGCCATGCATTTCATAGTCCTACTTATTCAAGAGGCCTATGGATATCATCCCTAATATATAGGAAGGTTAAATTCCATCTAGATCACTCATATTCCTCACACGATTCATGATGTACCCAATAATCACCTTTATAGTCCACCCTATTAAAGGTGACATTTGATGATATCAAAGTACATAAATTCCCGTGTAGTAATATAGTGATATCAGGTCAGAGGACCATTACATCATTGTCACTATGAGAATTGCTAATGACACTCCGCATAATGCTCCATATAGAATTCTCATGGTGGGTCTATCCAGTACATCGTTCTCTAACATGTACCTATGCATTGACTTAATATCTCATATATTTTTGACCAATGAGATTTGGTCATCAGTCAATCTACATACTAGTCTCAATGCATCATTGTTGTCCCATCAACAATGATACTCGACTAGGGACATTTAAGAACAATGATACTAATTATAATTATATAATCACATGTTCAAGTCACATACTTGAAACTATATCATAATAAAATCATTCATTTATTCAATCAAATATAATATCAAAACGTTAAGCAATTATATCAAATAATTTGCCTCTAGGGCATAAACTCTAACATTTTAATCCTCGATCGAGTAGGAACTATGGCCTATAGACTCGCTTTACCGCCAAGTATATCTTGTGTTCATAACGTTTTTAACATATCCATATTACGTAAATATGTGGAAGACCCGAACCATATTATTGAGTTAGAATCGGACGAAATAGCGGAAGATTTAAAGTATGAAGAGGTTCCTGTTCAAATCTTGGATAAGAAGGAACATATTCTACGCTCCAAGATTATACCTTAAGTCAAAGTTTTATGGAGGAACCACGATGTTGAGGAAATGACCTGGGAGTTTGAATCTGAAATGAAATCAAGGTATCCTTACCTCTTTGACATACCAGGTACGTACCCTAATTTCGAGGGCGAAATTTCATTAGAAGGGGAGATTGTAAGACCCCAACTTTTATAAATAAAATGAATTTTCTATAAATATCATTTTTGAATATTATGGAATAAATTTGAGCGTCTGATGTCTGGCGTGGTTTCATAAGTAGCACACGATTGATTATTGATGCTTACGTGAGAAGTCATTCGAGTTTATTCAATTATTATCGATATTTTATATATTATTAAATAAATAATAGAGATGACGAGTTATTAATATTATTATTTGCAATATTAACGATGTCTAGAAGTTACGCCAAGGAAAGGTTTGGTCACCTAATTGCGGCATGATAGGGAGAAATCCTTATTGAAAGCCGCTTCTTTCACAGGAGCGACACAGTCGATTAATAGTGTGAATAATAATAATAATGATGATGAAGTTTTGTTTTATTAGTATTATTAATGTAATAAAATAGAAAAAATTTTATATAAAACATAATACTTTTTATAAAGTTATTAGTTTTATTAGGCTAATAGTAAAATCTTTTATATAAAAGCGAATAGTTTTATAAAGTTATACTGTTTTATTATACAATAATTAGAATATATTATATTTTATTATGCATAGTGTTGCATAGTGCTGCGTAGTATTTTGCATAGTAAAATCTTTTTATATAAAATAGAATACTTTTATAAAGTTATTCGTTTTATTAGATTATAAATCAAATATATTATATTTTATTTAAAAGATTTTGCTTTAAATATGAACCGTCCGATTAAAAGTAAATCAATCTGGACCGTTCATGAATTAGTTACTATGCTGTCCATTCTTCTATAAATAGAAGCTCATTCCTTTATTATTTCTTACGAATTCACCGAAACTCTAGAGAGAGAAATTATAGAGAGAAAGAAGAAAATTATTCTGCTACTTCACTACTCTGATATCAAGTTTCTTTTACGGTAAGGGGTAGTATTTCATTTGTATTCACGAAGAGAACTTCTGTTATTCAAGTCTTTATTATTCTGTTGGAATAACTTTTGTATCATGAGCTACCCTATACTTGGTGAAATTCTTGATTATTCCATTCTTTATTATTCGGTTGGAATATTCTCTCACATGCGTTTTCTGTGGGACACAATTGTTCCGTCTTTATTATTACATTGGAATAATTTGTGCATGCGTTTTCTGTGGGATCCAGTTCCGTCTTTATTATTACGATGGAATATCACATGCATGCTTTTTTACGTCGAATCTGGTTCCGTCTTTATTATTCTGTTAGAAAATCCCATCGGTACGAATTTCGCCTGACCTGGTTCCGTTATTTATTATTCTAATGGAATAACCTGTCTATGCGAAGTACCGCATGCATGGTGATTTCTTTTGTTATTCCATTCTTTATTATACTTAGTTGGTTAAAGTTTTAACTTCTATACTCCATGAAATTAGTGGAATATCCTTGATATTTGCGCTTCATCCAGTATCTTTTCATGAAAATATTCTCTGAGCATTCTAGAATTTTACTCTACAAAGAAGTATCATGTTGACAATTTGGACGTTATTAGTTCCTGAATAAATTAATTCTTGAACTTGTTTTATTGAATTCTTATATCATTGTCATCATCCTCATGTTTATATTTTTTTTGAAAGTCATCTGTGGCATGTAGTGCATAGATGGACTTGGTATGAATATGACCAGGGATTATTCGGTGTAATCATGACCGTAATGTTACAAATGATGTGGTAAAAGTCCTCATTGACTCGTAGTGCATTGATGGACAGTTGTTGGCATGATCATGACCATTAATGAATACACGAATATCTTTGGCCCGTAGTGCATAGATAATTTGTGGTCGTGATACTAAAGAATATCCTTGGTAGTAGTGCGAGGGTGATTCGATGATGTGAATTATTTATTAAAAAATTTGAGTCTCAAATGATAAAAGTGATGAAAACCCTTTTAAATCATAAAAGATAGTAGATTTTATTCTCTACTTGACTCTTTTAATGGATTACTTGATCCATTACGCAGATTAAACTTGATGTTTGTTATATTGTATCGGTTTAACTTATTTGTTTAAGGCTAATGATAATTTATTCGCAATATCTTAGTCATAATATTTCTTCTTGGGCTAGTTGAGCTCACCCTTTCTTTATTTGTTCTCTTGAAATGAGAATGTAGGCGAGGACGAGTCGAGGAGCGGAGTGATGGTCTAGATGGTGCATTAGTAGTCCTCACTATTACATTAAATAGTGTGATAATAAATGTAATGAGGATTTGAATTGAGTGTGGATATTGTCTAGATGACAACATTTGTATTAAAACTCACAGCATTTGTTTTGTCGTATTTTACACGACAGTTGTATAATTAAGATTGTATTTATATTCTGTACCATGTATTTGGCGACTCAGAATAAGTGATGTATACCTATTTTGGGGGCGTCACAGTTGGTATCAAAGCTTAGGGATATGATCCCTGGCTAAGATGTGAGACAAGAACTAGGAGGGGAGAGACGGGGAATTCTTTCACTAGTATGACCTACCTAAGTTTATTTGGTATTTAATTGGTCGGTCAAAGTATAGGGATAATATTTGATATGTTATTTAACCCTTGTTTTGTGGCAGTATTTGAAAATGACATCCGAGAATGTTGAGAATATCAATGGAGCACAGGAGACCGTTGAGTCTCCACAGATCAATAATCAGGATAATGTGCATCGAGAAGGCGATATTCCTCGAGCAAACAACAACACCGACCAAATGATGAGCGATGGAATGTTCAGAGGCTTTATGCAATTCATGCAACATCAGGCAAGAGCGGCTCCTGTCCAAAATGCAGGTGGAAACACTGGAAACTCTCGGACGGTCACCGCCAAGCAGTTTAAGGAACTGGGACCACCGGAGTTTTTTGGAGAGCAAAAACCACTTAAGGCGGAGACGTGGATTAAACAGATCAACAAAATATTTGATGTCTTGGGATGCTCCGAGGAGCAAAAGGTTCCCTTTGCCACTTTCATGTTGCGGGCAGAGGCAGATTACTGGTGGGAATCTGTAAAGCGTACTCAACCTGCCGCACTGAAGATGTCTTGGGAGAAGTTCCAAGAGCTGTTCAACGACAAGTACTTTCCCGAAAGTATTCGTCACATGAAAGAGGTAGAGTTCGTCAAGCTGGAGCAAAACAACATGACCATGTCGCAGTACGAAGCCAAGTTTCCCGAGTTGTCCCGGTTTGCGTCCTATTTGGTTGATAATGAAGAGAGAATGACGCGGATGTTTTTAAGAGGTTTGAAACCTGAGATACGTCAATATCTTATCTCTCATAAACTCTATTTGTATTCAGATGTTGTTAATAGGACTCAGTTATTGGAACGTGATAATGAGTCAAGCCAACTAAAAGATAGCAGCCGATAAAATGACAATACTAGTGAGAGCAGTCATCGAAGCGGTGAGAACGAGCGTGGAGGGAATCAACAAGCCAGAAATGGTAACCACTTCGGTGGTAATCAGGGCCAAAACAATAATAATGGACATTTCAAGAAAAGGAGATTCAACAATGATGGAAAGACGTCAGCACCAGCACCCGTTGTTAATGAAGGAGAACGACCACCTATCATATGCTTCAAATGTGGAGAGGAGGGACACATCGGTCAAAATAAGCGATGTTAGTCAAAGCATGTTATAATTGTGGAAGAGAAGGTCACCTAGCCCGATTTTATCGTTCACCAAAGACAAGTTCAGCTAGGATGGAGGCACCAAAGGCCGTCCCAGAAAAGTCAAAGCCGGTAGTGCAAGGGAGAGCATTTGTTGTGACCTCCCAGAAAGCAAGGAACCCGAACGAGGTCGTCACGGGTAAGCTTATCATAAACTCTAGTGAAGTCTATACCTTATTTGATACCGGTTCTACCCATTCTATTATTTCTCCTACTTGCGCTCAACGTTTAAATTTGACTCCGGAGAAATTAGACTTTGACTTATCTGTTGAAACTCCGTTGGGAGAAACCTTCATTACCTCCACTGTTTATAAGTCTTGTTTTGTTCAAATCGATACCCGCACATTACCTGTCGATCTTATTTCATTGAAAATACTTGCATTTGATGTAATCCTAGGGATTGATTGGTTAACTACTCATCATGCAAAATTGATTATTTTAAATAAGTTGTTAGCTTTCATATTCTAACCAACCTATTATGCGAATTCAAGAAACCAAACCATTAAAATCAATCATCGTCATCTCAAGCCATAAAGCTATTCGTTTATTAAAAAACGGATGTCAAGCTTTCTTAGCTCATGTCACGGATCTAAACAAAAATACGTCAGTTTTGAATGATATTTCTATTGTTAATGAATTTCTGGCGTATTCCACGAAGAACTTCTGGCCTACCCCAGAGTGTGAAATTGAATTTTGTATCGACCTTGAACCCGGTACAAAACCTATTTCCAAAGCCCCATATCGAATGGCTCCTATTGAACTTCAGGAGTTAAAGACCCAACTGCAGGAATTATTAGACATTGGCTTTATTCGTCCTAGTCCGTCTCCTTGGGGTGCTCCTTTTCTATTTGTGAAAAAGAAAGACGGGAGTATACGACTTTGTATTGATTATCAGGAGTTGAATCATGTCACCATCAAAAATAGGTACCCATTTCCACGTATTGATGACCTGTTTGACCAGTTGCAAGGCGCCAAATTCTTTTCAAAGATTGATCTTCGTTCCGAATATCACAAATTGAAGATTAGAACCGATGACATTCCAAAGACAGCTTTTAGAACTCGGTACGGGCATTATGAATTCCTAGTGATATCTTTTGGATTGACTAATGCTCCTGCTGCCTTCAATGGATATGATGAACCGAGTATTCAAGGAATATTTGGATCACTTTGTGGTCATCTTTATTAATGACATCCTCTTATATTCCAAAAGCCGTGAAGATCATAAGCAACACTTGAGGCTGATACTCTAAAATCTTCGTGAATATAAGGTTTATGCCAAGTTGAAGAAATGCGAGTTCTGGCTTAAGGAAGTAGCATTCCTTGGGCACGTAGTATAAAGTTATGGAATATCTGTTGACCCAGCAAAGATTAAAGCTATTCAAAGTCGAGCAACCTAAATCGATGATAAAATCGTAGCTTTCTCGGCTTAGCTGGTTATTATCAGAGATTCGTAGAAGGGTTTTCTCGAATCGCTACTCCATTAACTCAGCTAACTTAGAAAGAAACAAAATTCGGTTGGAACGAAGAATGTGAGAAGAGTTTTCAAAAACTCAAGAGGAGACTCATTTCAGCGCCTGTTCTGACAATACCATCTGGCTCGGAGGGATTTGTCATCTACAGTGAGGCTTCGGACAAAGGGTTAGGATGTGTTCTCATGTAACATGGGAAAGTCATAGCCTATGCCTCTCGACAACTCAAAGAATATGAGAGGAATTATCCTACTCATGATCTAGAGTTGGCAGCTGTTGTCTTCGCACTTAAAATTTGGAGGCATTACTTGTATGGGGAGAAAGTGGAGATCTTTACGGATCATAAAAGCCTCAAATATTTCTTCACTCAAAAGGAACTCAATATGCGACATCGACATTGGCTTGAACTGTTGAAAGATTATGATCATACCATCCAATACCATCCTGGAAAAGTGAACGTGGTAGCTGACGCATTGAGTAGAAGATCATATGTGGGTACGAGTACGATATTTTCAACGCAAAGGCCCATTACGTATGACTTGCAAAGGATGGAGATAGAGATAAAGACTCTAGGGACCCACGTGATGATGGCGAATATACGAGTATAGCCGACTTTAATTGATAAAGTTAAAGCTGCCCAAGTTACAAATCCGAAGCTGATGCGTATGAGGAAGAAAGTGTAAGAAGGTGCTATGCTGGAAGCAAGATTCGATGAAGAAGGAATAATTCGAGTCAACTCCAGTCTTTGTGTTCCTAACGACCCTGATTTAAAGTATAAAATCATGATGGAGGCGCACAACACACCGTTTGCAATCCATCCTGGGAGTACCAAAATGTATTGGGATCTTCGTCATACATTTTGGTGGAGCAATATGAAGAGAGAGATAGCATTGTTTATCTCAAGGTGTCTAACTTGTCAACGAGTCAAGGCGTAGCATCAAGTACCAAAAGGTCCATTGCAACCACTTGAAATTCCAAAATGGAAGTGGGAGCACATTACCATGGATTTCGTTACTAGTCTTCCCAAGGTTTCTCAAGGCATAGATGCCATTTGGGTCATTGTTGATAGATTAACCAAGTCTGCTCATTTTTTACCAATACGAGAAACTTATGCACTTGAACATCTTTCCCGTATGTACATAAACGAGATTGTAAAACTTCATGGTATGCCAGTCTTCATGGTATGCTAGTCTCCATAGATTCACTTCACAATTTTGGGTTAGTTTGCAAAAAGCTATGGGCACGGATTTACGTTTTAGTTCGGCATATCATCCTCAGATAGACGGACAATCAGAGAGGACTATTCAAACTCTGGAAGATTTATTAAGACTCTGTGTCCTTGACTTCAAGGGAAGTTGGGATAAATTCTTACCATTGGTGGAGTTTTTCTACAACAACAGTTATCAAGCAAGTATTGGAATGGCTCCATTTGAGGCGTTATATGGAAGAAAGTGTCGTTCTCCAGTATGCTGGGATGAGGTAGGTGAAGCAACGTTGTTGGGACCGGAGTTGGTACATATGACTACGGAAAAGATTCAAACGATTCGACAACGTATAAAAACCTCACAAGACCGACAAAAGAGTTATGCTGATCTTCATCGAAAGGACGTGGAATTCGATATTGGAGATCATGTGTTGTTACGTGTTGCTCCATGGAAAGGAGTTACGAGATTTGGAAAGATAGAAAAGCAAAATCCTCGATTCATTGGCCCATTTTTATGTTGGGATTTCGGCACAAGAACGCAGCGGAAATAAAATAATTTAAAGCAATTTCTGAAACCCAAAAATAGGATCCATGCGAAAAATAATTAACTCAGTTGTTTAGAGATTATCTAGAATATGAAAATGAGAATCTAAAATTGATGCGCTCGAATCCTTAACGAATTCCTCATGAAACTACGTCTCTATGGTATCCACACGAGCAGCATGAACCGAGCCGTCGAGCGATTACGCAATAAGTGGGACTTGCGGTACTAGCCACCAAAGGAACCTTTATGAAACTTTATGTTTTCTCTCTAGTCTCTCTCTAAGAGCGGCTAGGGTTTTCAAGTTATGAATTAACCCTAAGTAGTCGCTATATATATCCTATATATAGTAGTTAAAAAGAATTAATCAAAACCTAATTTCATAAAATCCAAATTTATATATATATAACTTAATTAAGTCTTACTTAATTAATATACATATATACAAATTTTCTTTTTAATTTAAATTAAATGATTTAAATACTATTAATCATATTAATATATTTAAATCCTTAAAATTTAAATTTATTCCCTTTTAAATTACGTTTTATTTGAGTGACCCTATAGGTTATTATCACGTTGGCAATAATTTTAAAATCATATTATAAAATTATAAATAGTGAAAGCGGCATCTAGTAATGCATCACGCTACCCCCAGTAATAATAAGATCGATGATTCGATGCAACCTTTTGTGATCAATGTTTTAATGTAATTTAATCCTTTTAACCTTAATATCCTAGATTAAACTCGAGTCATGGAATGTGTCATACTCTTCATAATTTAATCTGAGTTTTTCTTGATCAATGAGTAGACTATATGAAAAAAATCACTATTTTAGCATGGCCATGCATTTCATAGTCATACTCAATCAAGAGGCCTATGGATATCATCCCTAATATATAGGAAGGTTAAATTCCATCTAGATCACTCATATTCCTCACACGATTCATGATGTACCCAATAATCACCTTTATAGTCCACCTATTAAAGGTGACATTTGATGATATCAAAGTACATAAATTCCGTGTAGTAATATAGTGATTTGGTCGGAGGACCATTATTACATCATTGTCACTATGAGAATTGCTAATGACACTTCAGCATAATGCTCCATATAGAATTCTCATGGTGGAGTCTATCCGATTACATCGTTCTCTAACATGTACCTATGCATTGACTTAATATCTTATATATTTATGACCAATGAGATTTTGCTCATCGATCGATCCACATACTAGTCTCAATGCATCATTGTTGTCCCATCAACAATGATACTCGACTAGGGACATTTAAGAACAATGATACTAATTATAATTATATAATCTCATGTTCAAGTCACATACTTGAAACTATATAATTTGTATCACTATTCTAAGGATTTTTTATTATGTTAATATTTATATAACGCAGTAAATAAAATCATAATAAAATCATTCATTTATTCAATCAAATATAATATCAAAACGTTAAACAATTATATCAAATAATTGGCCTCTAGGGCATAAACTCTAATAGTCTCCCACTTGCACTAGAGCCAATCACTCATGTATCTAATACCCATGGAACTAGTGTGACCGTCGTGCTTCTGCTGCGACAAAGCCTTGGTCAGTGGATCTGCAACATTATCATCTGTTGGCACTCTTCCTATATGTACATCTCCTCTATCAATGATTTCACGGATGAGATGATGTGCTTTTAAGTATATGCTTGGATCGTTGGTGAGATCTGGGTTCCTTAGCTTTGTCTGATGGCTCAATTGTTATCACAAGTATAGCTTAACCTTGGGATCAACAATGGTTGGAACAACACCTAGTTTAGTGATGAACTTTTTAATCCATCTGACCTCCTTGGCACTAGAAGCGACAATATACTCGGCCTCTCATTGTAGAATCGGCTACTTTCTCTTGTTTGAACTCTTCCATTCTTGACACCACCATTAAGGCAAAATACAAAACTTTGGTGAGACTTATAATCATCATTATCAATCTGAAACTAGCATCATGTAACCCTTTCTTTGCTAGTTAGTCTTCACCTCCATATACCAAGAATGAATCCTTAGTCCTTTTTAGGTACTTGAGGATATTCTTGGCTAACGTCGATGACCTTCACTGGATTCGATTTGGTATCTGCTTGTCATGCTCAAAGCATCTGAGACATCCGGACGGGTACATATCATTGCGTACATGATAGATCCAATTGCCGAAGCATAAGGGATCTTTCTCATACGCTCCTCATCATCTTGTGATTGAGGACATTGGGCCTTAGAGATCTTTACACCATGAGTCATGGGTAAGTGTCCTCTCTTTGCCTCTTGCATGCTGAACCGTTTCAACACTTTATCAATATATGTACTCTGACTTAGGCCGAGCATTTTCCTCGATCTATCTCGATAGATCTTGATACCTAAAATGTAGGCTGCATCGCCTAAATCTTTCATGGAGAAACATTTTCCTAACCATATTTTTACAAACTGTAATGAAGAATGTCATTCCCAATAATTAATATGTCGTCGACATATAATATCGAGAATGACTCCACTAACCTTCTTATATACACAAGGTTCATCTTCATTTTAATAAAGCCAAACTCTTTGTTGCTTCATCAAATCGAAGATTCCAACTCAGAGAGGCTTGCTTGATCCATAAATGGAGCGTTGCGACTTACATACCTTTCCGGCATCCTTTGGATTGACAAATCCCTCGGGTTGTGTCATGTACACATCCTCGAGGAGATTTCCATTAAGGAAAGCGGTTTTGACATCCATCTGCCGATTTTCATAATCGTAAAAAGGCTGCAATAGCAAGTAAGATCTGATAGATTTAACCATTGCCCTTTGGAGAGAAGGTTTCATCATAGTCAACACCTTGAACTTGTTTGTAACCTTTTGCTACCAGTCGACCTTTGTAGGTTTGTACATTACCATCCATGTTGGTTTTTTTCTTGAAAACCCACTTGCACCCGATTGGTTTTACCCCTTCGGGTGGATCAACCAAAGTCCATACTTGGTTAGTATACATGGAGCCCATTTCAGATCTCATAGCTTCAAGCCATCTCTCAAAATCTGGTCCATTCATAGCTTCTTGGTAGGAAGCAGGCTCATCCTGATCTTTGAGCATCACATCGCCATTTTGAGTCACAAAATATCCATAATATCTCTCGGGCTCTTGGCGTGTCCTACCAGATCTACGAATTCCTTGTGTAATTTGAGCAGGTTCACTTTCCACAACATCTTGTGGTTCCTGCTCACGTTCCAACTCAGGTTCAATGATATTCAGTGGTTCTCGAATTTCTTCGAGTTCTACTTTCCTCCCACTGTTTCCTTTAGAGACAAATTCTCTTTCTAGAAAAATACCATTTCGAGCAACAAACACTTTGTTCTCAGAAGGTTTGTAGAAATAACACCCTTTTGTTTCTTTTGGGTAACCCATAAAATTACATTTGACAGATTTGGGTCCGAGTTTGTCAGAATCCAGATGTTTTACAAACGCCTCGTAACCCCAAATTTTCATAAACGACATACTAGGACGTTTCCCAGTCCACATCTCATATGGTGTCTTCTGAACTGTCTTTGTAGGAACACGGTTAAGTGTGAATGCAGCTGTCTCTAGGGCATGACCCCAGAAGCTTATTGGAAGATCTGCATGACTCATCATTGATCGTACCATATGTCCAACAAGGTTCGATTCCTCCTCTCGAACCACACCATTCCATTGTGGTGTTCCGGTGGAGTGAATTTGTGATATAATACCACACTCCTTTAGAAGGTCATCAAAGTCTTGGTTTAAGTATTCACTTCCTCGATCGGATCGAAGGGCTTTTATGCTTTTGCCAAATTGGTTTTGAACTTCATTCTTTAATTCTTTGAACTTTTCAAAGTTTGATTTATGTCTCATTAGATACACATATCCATATCTCTTAAAGTCGTCGATAAATGTAATGAGTAATAAAACCTACCTCTTGCTAACGAACTCATGGGTCCACATACATCAATATGTATAAGTCCCAATATATCGCTAGCCCATTCACTGTGTCCAGTGAAAGGGGCTTTAGTCATCTTGCCTAATAAACAAGACTTCGCATTTCTCATATGATTCAAAATCAAATGAATCCAAAACCCATCTTTATGGAGTTTTGATATCGTTTCTCATTTATATGGCCCAAACAGCGATGCGGAGATATGTTGGATTTGAATCATTTGATTTAAATCGTTTTATATTTATGTTATAGATAGGCATATCTAAGTCAAGAATATAAAGACCATTAAACAATTGTGCAACACCATAGCATATATCATTTAAGTAAAACGAACAACGGTTGTTCTTTATTATAAATGAAAAACCTTTCTTGTCGAACAAGAAAGCGAAATAATGTTTTTGCTTATAGCGAGGCACAAAATAACAATCTTCTAATTCTAAAACTAGCCCAGAGGGCAAAGATAAATAATAAGTTCCTATGGCTAGTGCAGCAACTTTTGCTCCATTCCTAACACGTAGGTCAACCTCTCCTTTTGCCAAAGTCCTACTCCTTCGAGTTCACGCACATTAACACAAATGTGAGAACCACATCCGATATCTAATACCCATGATGTAGAAGTAGACAAGTTGACTTCTATAATATATATACCTGAATCGGAAGTCATACTTCCTTTCCTTTTCTTCACTTCTTCCAAATAAGCAAGACAATTCCTTTTCCGATTGTCAGGTTTTCCACGAAGTGACAATCACCTTCTTTAGCCACCCCACCTTTAGGTTTTAAAGCTGTTTGGTTTTGGGATTAGGTTTAGCACCGATTTAGATCCTATCTTCTTCTTGGCTTTCCATTTTCCTTAAGCATTTCCTTTTGCACCATCATTATGGGAGCCGGGTCTGCCTTTTTCATGTTATTCTCGGCGATTCTTAACATGCTCAACAACTTCGATGAGGGGTTTCATGATTTCATTCATAAGATAATTCATGACAAATTGAGAATAGGCTGCTTTTTCGAGGATTGCAAAACAAGATCTGTTTGGGCCTCCGGAGTGATTGGAAAACCCAACCTATCAAGGTACTCAATATACCCAATCATTTTCAAAGACATGTGGACCAACCGGGATCACGTTCACCCATTTTGCGATGATCTGATGCCTTGCTTGTATCATACCTCTCTGTCGAGCATGCCCTTGAACAATTTCTTGAGATGCTCGATTATCTCATAAGCATCCATCAACTCATGTTGCTTACGAGCTCGGCGTTCATGGTTGCTAGCATGAGACAACTCACGTCCGAGCATCATCTTGATGCTTCTTGTAAGCATTATGCTCCATGCGTGGTGCGATGTCATTTGAGTCTTTGTGAGAATGGGCTTTTCAATGACATATAGCTTGCGCTCTTGTTTGAGGACAATCCTCAAGTTCTATGCCGGTCGAGAAATTAATTCCACTCGACTTGTCCTTCTCGAGGGTGATCGTGATGAAAGACTACTTATATTGTTGTTGTTTTGCCATTGATATCTACAATTTATAAGTGCAAAAAAATAATAAATCAAATTACAGAGTTGATATTATGTAATTGATAATAGTACATTCAAATTATACCTCCCACTATTTTATTCAAATTAATAGCCCTCACCATTAATTCGGAAATCATTTTTCAATTAAATCTTTCTAGTGAGCCAAGATCCATATTTCATTATGCCCTAAGTTAGCTTTGGCTAATCTCTTAAAACACAATTATTTAGGTAGACAACCCTTTTGTCAATTATATCATATATAACTCCTGGATAGTTTGGTAAACAACAATTATTTCTAGTCCATCTAATGGTACCTACCAAACTCTATGCCTCTAAGTCCACAATCTATTGAGATAACTTAGTTAAGTCGGACCCAATGATTTTAACGGTTTGGATATCACAATTATCCTATCGCATCTTACCTAGATAAATAGGGTACTTTGCTTTGGCAAACCTACATCTATTGATCAAGGTCTTGATGAGTGTTATTCATTGGAAAGCATCGATTTAGACTTAATAATTTAATGAGGATTTTATTAATAAATTTAGATCTCACCAATTTTAATCTTATTAAGCATGCACATTATTTATCATATCATATCGCATACTGAGCATAAATTAAGTGCAAAATTAAATGTGTCACGATTATGGCCCAATCCATTTGTCGATCTTTTCAAGCTAATGAAAGATTGAAGGTCAATCTAAGGTGGTAAAAGATCTTAAAATAAATATCTTCCTTGGATCTTCCTAAAGCATGTGCCTCCTCTCCATTATATCTTTCCATCGTGTTTTCCATCTTGACATCGAATACAGATTATTACATGACATAAAGAAACCTCGAGTTACATTTGAGGGGATTTAGATGAGAAGAGAATATTACATTAGAATTTATAGAAAGGCCACGACATCGCAAGCCGTATTTCAAAACAAAACCACTAACATATGGGTTGAAAAGGCCATAAGCATGCACCATGCATATCACATAAACATATAACGGTTTATAGAAAATTAAAGAAAATATATAACAAATTGGGGATCGACCATGAATCGCTGCGCTACGGGGGTCCAAGGGGGTCTCCCCACTTTGGCGGTGGAATTTTTTTTCCGAACTACAATCTGTATTGCAAAAATTTTCCAAATGATTCTTTGAAACAGTTTCAGAATCACGTATTTTAATCCACCTGGTATACTCATAATAACAATACACCCAGTTCATATCATATATGTCCAGATTCAATTAATCATATTAAATCAAATTTTCATGCCTCTAATCCAATTAGAACAGAATTTGTATACTGTTATTACGCAATACAATTAACAGAACTTCGTATACATGCATATCTACTACTGATATTCATAATACCAGATTATGTCGATTACAGAATATCATATACTCAATTATTAGAACATCATATACATGCATATCAATTCGATATTCATAATACCAAAATATATCGATTACGAGAATATCATATACTCGATTTCGATTCGGTAAAATTGTATCATCATATATCATATATATAAAAACAATATAATCAATTTCGGATCGGTAAAATTGTAACATCATATATCAAATATATCGAAAAAGCAATAAAACACGTAATCTGAATTAATCGTTTATGAGTAGTAGCTCGATACCCTTTGTAGATTTGGCACATAAAACGCAACAAAAATAAAATAATTCAAAGCAATTTCCGAAACACAAAAATAGGATCCATGCGAAAAATAATTAACTCAGTTGTTTAGAGATTATACCGAATATGAAAAATGAGAATCTAAAATTGATGCGCTCGAATCCTTAACGCAATTCCTCACGAAACTATGTCTCTATGGTATCCACCACGAGCAGCACTTGCGAGCGAGTCGAGCGATTACGCAATAAGAGGGACTTGCGGTACTAGCCACCAAAGGAACCTTTATGAAACTGTTTGTTTTCTCTCTAGTCTCTCTCTAAGAGCGGCTAGGGTTTTCAAGTTATGAATTAACCATAAGTAGCTGCTATATATCCTATATATAGTAGTTAAAAGGAATTAATCAAAACCTAATTTCATAAAATCCGAATTTATATATATATATAACTTAATTAAGTCTTACTTAATTAATATACATATATACAAATTTTCCTTTTAATTTAAATTAAATGATTTAAATACTATTAATCATATTAATATATTTAAATCCTTAAAATTTAAATTTATTCCTTTAAATTATGTTACATATGTGTGACCATATAGTTATTATCACGTTGGCAATAATTTTAAAATCATATTATAAATTATAAATAGTGAAATGCGGCATCCAAGTAATGCATCACTTTGCTACCCAGTAATAATAAAAGATCGATGATTCGATGCAACCTTTTTGTGATCAATGTTTTTGATGTGATTTAATCCTTTTAACCTTAATATCCTAGATTAAACTCGAGTCATGGAATGTGTCATACTCTTCATAATTTAATCTGAGTTTTTCTTGATCGATGAGTAGACTATATGAAACAAATCACTATTTTGAGCATGGCCATGCATTTCATAGTCTACTACTCAATCAAGAAACCTATGGATATCATCCCAATATATAGGAAGGTTAAATTCCATCTAGATCACTCATATTCCTCACACGATTCATGATGTAGCCAATAATCACCTTTATAGTCCACCTATTAAAGGTGACATTTGATGATATCAAAGTACATAAATTCCGTGTAGTAATATAGTGATATCGGTGAGAGGACCATTACATCATTGTCACTATGAGAATTGCTAATGACACTTTCGCATAATGCTCCATATAAATTCTCATGGTGGATTACATCCGATTACATCGTTCTCTAACATGTACCTATGTATTGACTTAATATCTCATATATTTATGACCCGATGAGATTTGGTCATCAGTCAATCCACATACTAGTCTCAATGCATCATTGTTGTCCCATCAACAATGATACTCGACTAGGGACATTTGAGAACAATGATACTAATTATAATTATATAATCACATGTTCAAGTCACATACTTGAAACTATATAATTTGTATCACTATTCTAAGGATTTTTTTATTATGTTAACATTTATATAACGTAGTAAATAAAATCATTCATTTATTCAATCAAATATAATATCAAAACGTTAAGCAATTATATAAAATAATTGGCCTCTAGGGCAAAAACTCTAACATTTTAATCCTCGATCGAGTAGGAACTGTGGCCTATAGACTCGCTTTACCGCCAAGTATATCTCGTGTTCATAACGTTTTTCACATATCCATATAACGTAAATATGTAGAAGACCTGAACCATATTATTGAGTTAGAATCGGACGAAATAGCGGAAGATTTAACGTATGAAGAGGTTCCTGTTCAAATCTTGGATAAGAAGGAACATATTCTACGCTCCAAGATTATACCTCAAGTCAAAGTTTTATGGAGGAACCATGATGTTGAGGAAATGACCTGGGAGTTTGAATCTAAAATGAAATCAAGGTATCCTTACCTCTTTGACATACCAGGTACGTACCCTAATTTCGAGGGCGAAATTTCATAAGAAGAGGAGATTGTAAGACCCCAACTTTTATAAATAAAAATAAATTTTCTATAAATATCATTTTTGAATATTATGGAATAAATTTGATATAATGTTATAGTTGTGGGTAATATTTATAAATTTTGCAAAGTACGCAAGTTGTCATATAATATTCGAATTGTCGGGGAATATTCGTACGACGGCACAATCATTGGTAGACCCCACAACAGAATTATTGTCGGATTGAGAAAATGATAAAAATAATTTATTAAAAATAACGGTGGAAGTTTTATCGTTAATACTGTTGAACTACTCGGTAGTAAAAAATACGATGTCTGGCGTGGTTGCATAGTAGCACACGGTATTGATTATTGATGCTTACGTGAGAAGTCATTCGGTTTTATTCAATTATTATCGATATTTAATATATTATTAAATCAATAATTGAGATGACGAGTTATTAATATTATTATTTGTAATATTAACGATGTCTAGAAGTTACGCGAGGAGAGGTTTGGTCACCTAATTGCGGCGCCATGATAGGAGAAATCCTTATTGGAAAGCCCCTTTCACAGGAACGACACGAATCTATTAAATAGTGTGAATAATAATAATGATGATGAAGTTTTGTTTTATTAGTATTATTAATGTAATAAAATGTAAAAAAACTTTTATATAAAAATGTAATACTTTTATAAAGTTATTCGTTTTATTAGGCTAATAGTAAAATCTTTTATATAAAATGAAATACTTTTATAAATTATCTGCTTTTTATTAATAATAAATAGAATATATTATATTTTATTATGCGTAGTGTTGTATAGTACTGCATAGTATTTTGCATAGTAAAATCTTTTTATATAAAACAGAATACTTTTATAAAGTTATTCATTTTATTAGATTATAAATAAAATATATTATATTTTATTTAAAAGATTTTGCTTTAAATATGAACCGTCCGATTAAAAGTAAATCAATCAGGACCGTTCATGAATTAGTTATTATGCAGTCCATTCTTCTATAAATAGAAGCTCATTCCTTTATTATTTCTTATGAATTCACTGAAACTCTAGAGAGAGAAATTATAGAAAGAAAGAAGAAAAGTATTCTGCTACTTCACTACTCTGATATCAAGTTTCTTTTACGGTAAGGGGTATTATTTCATTTGTATTCATGAAGAGAACTTATGTTATTCCAGTCTTAATTATTCTGTTGGAATAACCTGTATACGCGGGCTACCCTATATTTGGTGAAATTCTTCTGTTATTCCATTCTTTATTATTCAGTTGGAATATCATGTCTATGTGTTTTACGCCGGACCTGGTTCCGTCTTTATTATTCTGTTAGAATATCCTGTCTGTGCGTTTTACGCAGATCTGGTTCCATCTTTATTATTCTGATGGAATATTCTGTCTGTGTATTTTACGTCGGACCTGGTTCCGTCTTTATTATTTTGTTGGAACATCCTGTCGGTCCAAATTTCGCCTAACGTGGTTCCGTTATTTATTATTCTGTTGGAATAACCTGTCTATGCGAAGTACCGCATGCATGGTGATTTCTTTTGTTATTCCATTCTTTATTATACTCAGTTGGTTAAAGTTTTAACTTCTATACTCCATGAAATTAGTGGTATATCCTTGATATTTGCGCTTCATCCAGTATCTTTTCATGGAAATATTCTTCTTAGCATTCTTGAATTTTACTCTACAAAGAAGTATGATGTTGACAATTTGGACGTTATTAGTTCCTGGATAAATTAATTCTTGAACTTGTTTTATTGAATTCTTATTTCATTGTCATCATCTTCATGTTTATATTTTTTTTTGAAAGTCATCTGTGGCCTATAGTGCATAGATGAACTTGGTATGATTATGAACAGGGATTATTCGGTGTAATCATGACCGTAATGTTACAAATGATGTAGTAAAAGTCCTCATTGGCCCGTAGTGCATTGATGGACAGTTGTTGGCATGTTCATGACCATTAATGAATACACGAATATCTTTGGCCCGTAGTGCATGGATAATTTATGGTCGTGATACTAAAATATATCCTTGGCCGTAGTGCAGGGGTGATTCGATGATGTGGATTATTTATTAAGCTGAGTCTCAGCGATAAAAGTGATGAAAACCCTTTTAAATCGTAAAAGATAGTAGATTTTATTCTCTACTTGACTCTTTTAATGGATTGCTTGATCCGCTGCAGTTAAACTTGATGTTTGTTATATTGTATCAGTTTAACACTGTTTAAGGCTAATGATAATTTATTCTGCATTATCTTAGTCATAATATTTCTTACTTGGCTAGTTGAGCTCACCCTTTTCTTCTTTCATTTGTTCTCTTCAGGAAATGAGAACGTAGCTGGGACGAGTCGGGGAACGGAGTGATGGTCCTAGATGGTGCATTAGTAGTCCTCATTATTCTGTTAAATAGTGTGATAATAAATGTAATGAGGACTCAATTGAGTGTGGATATTGTCTAGATGACAACATTTGTATTAAAACTCACAGCATTTGTTTTATCGTATTTTACACGACAGTTGTATAATTAAGATTGTATTTATATTCTGTACCATGTATTTGGCGACTCAGAATAAGTGATGTATACCTATTTTGGGGGCGTCACAGTTGGTATCAAAGCTTAGGATATGATCCTGGCTAAGATGTGAGACAAGAACTAGGAGGGAGAGAGCAGGGAATTCTTTCGCTAGTATGACCTACCTAAGTTTATTTGGTATTTAATTGGTCGGTCGAGTATAGGGATAATATGTGATATGTTATTTAACCCTTGTTTTGTGGCGATGTTTGAAAATGACATCCGGAATGTTGAGAATATCAATGGAGCACGAGAAACCGTTGAGTCTCCACGGATCAATAATCGGGATAATGTGCATCGAGGAAGCGATATTCCTCAGGCAAACAACAACACTGACCAAATGATGAACGATGGAATGTTCAGAGGCTTTATGAAATTCATGCAACATCAGGCAAGAGCGGCTCTTATCCAAAATGCAGGTGGAAATACTGGAAACTCTCGGACGGTCACTTGCAGGCGGTTTAAGGAACTGGGACCACCGGAGTTTTTGGAGAGCCAAAACCACTTAAAGCGGAGCGTGGATTAAGCAGATCAACAAAATATTTGATGTCTTGGGATGCTCAGAGGAGCAAAGGTTCCTTTGCCACTTTCATGTTGCGGCGGAGGAAGATTCTTGGTGGGAATCATAAGCGTACTCAACTGCGCCATGACTTGAAGATGTCTTGGGAGAAGTTCCAAGAACTGTTCAACGAAAAGTACTTTCCCGAAAGTATTCGTCACATGAAAGAGGTAGAGTTCATAAAGCTGGAGCAAAACAACATGACCATATCGCGATGCTGAAGCCAAGTTTGCTTAGTTGTCGGTTTGCATCCCATTTGGTTGATAATGAAGAGAATGACGGATGTTTTTAAGAGGTTTGAAACACGAGATACGTCGATATCTTATCTCTCATAAACTCTGTTTGTATTCGATGTTTTTAATAGGACTCGATTATTGGAGCGTGATAATGAGTCAAGCCAACTAAAAGATAGCGGTAAACAAAATGATAATACTAGTGAGAAGCGATCATCGAGCGGTGACAACGAGTGGAGGAATCAACAAGCGAAAATGGTAACCACTTGAGGTAGTGTCGGGGCCAAAACAATAAGAATGGACATTTCAAGAAAAGGAGATTCAACAATGATGGAAAGACGTCGAACCAAAGACCGTTTGTTAAGGAAGGAGAACGACCACCTATCATATGCTTCAAATGTGGAGGGAGGGACACATCGATCAAATCAAGCGATGCGATCCAAAAGCATGTTATAATTGTGGAAGAGAAGGTCACCTAGCCCCATTTTGTCATTCACTAAAGACAAGTTCAAACTAGGATGGAGGCACCAAAGGCCGTCCCGGAAAAGTCAAAGCCGTGAGTCTGAGGAGGAGAGCATTTGTTGTGACCTCCTGAAAGCGAGGAACCCGAATGAGGTCATCACGGGTAAGCTTATCATAAACTCTAGCTGAAGTCTATACCTTATTTCATACTGGGTTCTACCCAATCTATTATTTCTCCTACTTAGCTCAACGTTTAAATTTGACTCGGAGAAATTACACTTTGACTTATATGTTGAAACTCCATTGGGAGAAACCTTCATTACATCCACTTTTTTATAAGTCTTGTTTGGTTCAAATCGATACCCATTTCATTACTGTCGATCTTATTTCATTGAAAATACTTGCATTTGATGTAATCCTAGGGATTGATTGGTTAACTACTCATCATGTAAAAATTGATTGTTTTCGTAAGGTTGTTAGCTTTCATATTCCTAACCAACCTATTATGCGAATTCAAGCAACCAAACCATTAAAATCAATCACTGTCATCTCAAGCCATAAAGCTATTCGTTTATTGAAAAACGGATGTCAAGCTTTCTTTGCTCATGTCACGGATCTAAACAAAAATACGTCAGTTTTGAATGATATTTCTATTGTTAATGAATTTCCTGACGTATTCCCTGAAGAACTTCCTGGCCTACCCCCAGAGTGTGAAATTGAATTTTGTATCAACCTTGAACCCGATACAAAACCTATTTCCAAAGCCCCATATCGAATGGCTCCTATTGAACTTCAGGAGTTAAAGACTCAACTGCAGGAATTATTAGACATTGGCTTTATTCGTCCTAGTACGTCTCCTTGGGGTGCTCCTTTTCTATTCGTGAAAAAGAAAGACGAGAGTATACGACTTTGTATTGATTATCGGGAGTTGAATCATGTCACCATCAAAAATAGGTACCCATTTCCACGTATTGATGACCTGTTTGACTAGTTGCAAGGCGCCAAATTCTTTTCAAAGATTGATCTTCGTTCCGAATATCACAAATTGAAGATTAGAACCGATGACATTCCAAAGACGGCTTTCGGAACTCGGTACGGGCATTATGAATTCCTAGTGATGTCTTTTGGATTGACTAATGCTCCTGCTGCCTTCAATGGATATGATGAACCGAGTATTCAAGGAATATTTGGATCACTTTGTGGTCGTCTTTATTAATGACATCCTCTTATATTCCAAAAGCCGTGAAGATCATAAGCAACACTTGAGGCTGATACTCTAAAATCTTCGTGAATATAAGGTTTATGCCAAGTTGAAGAAATGCGAGTTCTGGCTTAAGGAAGTAGCATTCCTTGGGCACGTAGTATCAAGTTATGGAATATCTGTTGACCCAGCAAAGATTGAAGCTATTCAAAGCTGGGAGCAACCTAAATCAGTGACCGAAGTACGTAGCTTTCTCGATTTAGCTGGTTATTATCAGAGATTCGTAGAATGGTTTTCTCGAATCACTACTCCATTAACTCAGCTGACTCGAAAATATACAAAATTCGGTTGGAACGAAGAATGTGAGAAGAGTTTTCAAGAACTCAAGAGGAGACTCATTCCAGCGCCTGTTCTGACAATACCATCTGGCTCGGAGGGATTTGTCATCTACAGTGATGCTTCAGACAAAGGGTTAGGATGTGTTCTCATGCAACATGGGAAAGTCATAGCCTATGCCTCTCGGCAACTCAAAGAATATGAGAGGAATTATCCTACTCATGATCTAGAGTTGGCAGCTGTTGTCTTCGCACTTAAAATTTGGAGGCATTACTTGTATGGGGAGAAAGTGGAGATCTTTACGGATCATAAAAGCCTCAAATATTTCTTCACCAAAAGGAACTCAATATCACGACATCGACATTGGCTTGAATTTGAAAGATTATGATCATACCATCCATACCATCCCGGAAAAGCGAACGTGGTAGCTGACGCATTGAGTAGAAGATCATATGCGGGTATGAGTACGATATTGTCAACGCAAAGGCCCATTATGTATGACTTGCAAAGGATGGAGATAGAGATAAAGACTCCAGGGACCCACGTGATGATGGCGAATATACAAGTAGAACCTACTTTAATTGATAAAGTTAAAGCTGCTCAGGTTACAGATTCGGAGCTGATGCGTATGAGGAAGAAAGTGCAAGAAGGTGCTATGCTGGAAGCAAGAATCGATGAAGAAGGAATACTTCGAGTCAACTCCAGACTTTGTGTTCCTAACGACCCTGATTTAAAGTATAAAATCATGATGGAGGCGCACAACACACCATTTGCAATCCATCTTGGGAGTACGAAAAATGTATCGGGATCTTTGTCATACATTTTGGTGGAGCAATATGAAGAGAGAGATAGCGCTGTTTATCTCAAGGTGTCTAACTTATCAACGAGTCAAGGCGGAACATCAAGTACCAAAAGGTCCATTGCATCCACTTGAAATTCTAGAATGGAAGTGGGAGCACATTACCATGGATTTCGTTACTGGTCTTCCCAAGGTTTCTCAAGGCATAGATGCAATTTGGGTCATTGTTGATAGATTGACCAAGTCTGCTCATTTTTCACTAATACGAGAAACTTATACACTTGAACGTCTTACTCGTATGTACATAAACGAGATTGTAAGACTGCATGGTATGCCAGTCTCCATAGTTTCTGATCGAGACCCAAGATTCACTTCATGATTTTGGGTTAATTTGCAAAAAGCTATGGGCACGGATTTACATTTTAGTTCGGCATATCATCCTCAGACGGATGGACAATCAGAGAGGACTATTCAAACTCTGGAAGATTTATTAAGACTCTGTGTCCTTGATTTCAAGGGAAGTTAGGATAAATTATTAACATTGGTGGAGTTTTCCTACAACAACAGTTATCAAGCAAGTATTGGCATGGCGCCATTTGAGGCGTTATATGGAAGAAAGTGTCGTTCTCCAATATGCTGGGATGAGGTAGGTGAAGCAACGTTGTTGGGACCGGAGTTGGTACATATGACTAAGAAAAAGATTCAAACGATCCGACAACGTATAAAAACCTCACAAGACCGACAAAAGAGTTATGCTGATCTTCATCGAAAGGACGTGGAATTCGATATTGGAGATCATGTGTTGTTACGTGTTGCTCCATGGAAAGGAGTTCTGAGATTTGGAAGAGAGAAAAGCTCAATCCTCGATTCATTGGCCCATTTTAATCCTCGATCGAGTAGGGCGTGGCCTATAGACTCGCTTTACCGCCAAGTATATCTCGTGTTCATAACGTTTTTCACATATCCATGTTACGTAAATATGTGGAAGACTCGAACCATATTATTGAGTTAGAATCGGACGAAATAGCGAAAGATTTAATGTACGAAGAGGTTCCTGTTTTAATCTTGGATAAGAAGGAACATATTCTACGCTCCAAGATTATACCTCAAGTCAAAGTTTTATGGAGGAACCACGATGTTGAGGAAATGACCTGGGAGTTAGAATCTGAAATTAAATCAAGGTATCCTTACCTCTTTGACATACCGTACCCTAATTTACCCTAATTTCGAGGGCAAAATTTCATGAATAAAAAGGAAATGCATGAAGTTGTCATATAATATTGAATAATGTTATAGAATATTAAATTTACGGCACAATCATTGGTGGACCCCTATAATTATTATCGGATTGAGAAAACGACAAAAATAATTTATTAAAAATAATGGCGGAAGTTTACCGGTTAATAATCTTTTTTATTGAACTACTCTATAGTAAAGTTGAACTGCGATGTCTGGCGTGGTTGCATAAGTAGCATAGTAGCACAGTATTGATTATTGATGTTTACGTGAGAAGTCATTCGGTTTTATTCAATTATTATCGATATTTTATATATTATTAAATCAATAATTGAGATAGCGAGTTATTAATATTATTATTTGTAATATTAACGATGTCTAGAAGTTACGCTTGAGGAGAGGTTTGGTCACCTAATTGCTTGGCGCATGATAGGGAGAAATCCTTATTGGAAAGCCCCTCTTTCACAGGAACGACACAGTCTATTAATAGTGTGAATAATAATAATGATGATGAAGTCTTGTTTTATTTGTATTATTAATGTAATAAAATAGAAAAACTTTTATATAAAAGCGAATACTTTTATAAAGTTATTCGTTTTATTAAATAATAATAAAATCTTTTTATATAAAATGAGAATACTTTTATAAAGTTATACATTTTATTAGATAATAATTAGAATATATTATATTTTATTATGCATAGTGTTGTATAGTGCTAGTACTGCATAGTATTTTTCATAGTAAAATCTTTTTATATAAAATAGAATACTTTTATAAAGTTATTCGTTTTATTAGATTATAAATAAAATATATTATATTTTATTTAAAAGATTTTGCTTTAAATATGAACCGTCTGATTAAAAGTAAATCAATCTGGACCGTTCATGAATTAGTTACTATGTAGTCCATTCTTCTATAAATAGAAGCTCATTCCTTTATTATTTCTTACGAATTCACTGAAACTATAGAGAGAGAAATTATAGAGAGAAAGAAGAAAAGTATTCTACTACTTCACTACTTTGATATCAAGTTTCTTTTACGGTAAGGGGTATTATATCATTTGTATTCATGAAGAGAACTTATGTTATTCCAGTCTTTATTATTACATTGGAATAACTTTGTATCTGTGAGCTACCCCTATACTTGGTGAAATTCTTACATTATTCCATTCTTTATTATTCGGTTGGAATATCACATACTGCATGCATTTTACGCCGGACTGGTTCCGTCTTTATTATTACATTGGAATATCACATCAGCATGCGTTTTCACGGGATCCGGTTCCGTCTTTATTATTACGATGGAATATCCATGCATGCGTTTTTCTGTGGGACACAGTTCCGTCTTTATTATTACATTGGAACATCACAGCCGGTGCATTTTACTTTGACACAGTTCCGTTATTTATTATTTTGTTGGAATAACTTTGCCTATGCTGAGTACCGCATGCATGGTGATTTCTTTTGTTATTCCATTCTTTATTATACTCGGTTGGTTAAAGTTTTAACTTCTATACTCCATGAAATTAGTGGAATATCCTTGATATTTGCGCTTCATCCAAATATCTTTTCATGGAAATATTCTTACGAGCATTCTTGAATTTTACTCTACAAAGAAGTATCATGTTGACAATTTGGGCGTTATTAGTTCCTGAATAAATTAATTCTTGAACTTGTTTTATTGAATTCTTATATCATTGTCATCATCCAAATGTTTATATTTTTTTTGAAAGTCATCTGTGGCCTGTAGTGCATAGATGGACTTGGTATGATTATGACCAGGGATTATTTGGTGTAATCATAATCGTAATATTACAAATGATGTGGTAAAAGTCCTCATTGGCCCGTAGTGCATTGATGGACAGTTGTTGGCATGATCATGATCATTAATGAATACACGAATATCTTTAGCCCGTAGTGCATAGATAATTTGTGGTCATGATACTAAAGAATATCCTTGGCCATAGTGCAGGGGGTGATTCGATGATGTGGATTATTTATTAAGCTGAGTCTCAGCGATAAAAATGATGAAAAACCTTTTAAATCATAAAAGATAGTAGATTTTATTCTCTACTTGACTCTTTTAATGGATTGCTTAATCCGCTGCAGTTAAACTTGATGTTTGTAATATTGTATCAGTTTAACACTGTTTAAGGCTAATGATAATTTATTCTGCATTGTCTTAGTCATAATATTTCTTACTGGGCTAGTTGAGCTCACCCATTCTTTCACTGTTCTCTTCAGAAAATGAGAACGTTGCGAGGACGAGTCGGGGAACAGAGTGATGGTCCTAGATGGTGCATTAGTAGTCCTCACTATTCTGTTAAATAGTGTGATAATAAATGTAATGAGGACTCAATTGAGTGTGGATATTGTCTAGATGACAATATTTGTATTAAAACTCACAGCATTTGTTTTGTCGTATTTTACACGATAGTTGTATAATTAAGATTGTATTTATATTCTGTACCATGTATTTGGCGACTCAGAATAGGTGATGTATACCTATTTTGGGGGCGTCACAAGAATGGATCCAAATCGCAAGTACATACGATGGATAGAGGAATACCTCCAAAGGAGTGGAGCAAATGTCTTAGAGTTGGAAAATCTAGAGGAGTGTATGACAGTAAGAGAAAAATTGGAGACGATCCAGCATTATGTAACTCTATTAGGCAAGTTGTTAGGATGGCACAATCAGGCTATAAGGCAGATTTCCACTCAATTATCAAGAAACCCAAAAAAGGAAGAAGTTAGGCAAAATGCAAGCCTATATCCCACCAAAATGATCTAGCTAACTGAAGAAGGTCAAAGTGGGCTGAAATGGCATAAAAAGTGGAATGACAAGGTTACTAGGAGATTTCGCTAGAGAAATAATCGCCTGGAGGAATGCGAATTCCAGACATTTGCAAACCCCTGAAATCCTACGGCACCGAGAGTCGGGGAGAATAGGCAAAGAAGGGTATTCACGCCTCTGGGGGACTCGTTGGAAAATATGTTAGCACTGTTGGTTGCGCAAAAAAAGATCACTGAGCTCGCTCCACCAGCTGATCCCAAAGGAAGGAAATTTGATCCCACTAAGATATGTCTCTACCATTCTAACTCACCGGAACATGACACTCAGGACTACTAGACTTTGAAGCACAAAATCTAGAATCTCATTGAAAGTGGAGAGCTGAATATAGAAATCCTCATGACCAGAAATGTTGAAAGGGAAATAAAGAGCTTAAGATTCCAACTCAAGATAGACAGTTCAAAGGAAATGATGGCTATGAGCACTAATCCTGATAGAACACAAGGTGAACTGGTCATAATGCGGGGAGTAGCAGAGGAAACAAGAGAGTCCCCTAAGGAAATTCCTCCATCCTGTTGCCCAAAGTTAGCAACCACATTCTTGATTTTATCATCCTGGATGATGAAGAGGAAATACTGATCCTTTCTAAGGAAGAAAAAGCCAAAGGGGAATGTCTCTCGTGAGAAATGCAACAACAGTTCGAGAGAACTTTTAAAGTCAAATCCTCCCAGGCTCATGGAAAAGATGAATGAACATATCAAGAAAAAGGAGGCGAGGGTGTCGAGAAAGTTAACATGTAACACCCCAGTCCCACATCAAAAGATAGGGGAAAAATTTGTCTCCATATAAGGAAATAAGTTACTACCAATAGTACCTTCAAGTCATGACCTTTTGGGTGAGCCTGTGGTGGGCTAAGTTTACCCAAGAAGATACTATTGGGCCAGTAGTTTGAGACCTTATTTTGATGGATTTGATTTAATTTGGACTTGGGATTTGACCCAAGATTTATTTCGGACTCGGGATTTGACCTGGGTTGTTACATATGGTATCAGAGCCGACTCTCGAAAGCTCGGGTCGGGTCATTCGATCGAATTATCGGAGGTGGGGACATGAAGGCTGGTGGTATTATCCCACAATGGAGAGATGGAGGTCCGGAGGTGGGGACATGAAGCCAACCGGTATTATCCCATAATGGTTAGAGGCAAAGATCTTTAGGCTGTGTGTGTAATCGGTTCTGACGGGGATGTCAGAAATTTAAGTGGGGGAGTTGGTAACACCCCAGTCCCACATCGAAAGATAGGGGAAAAATTCACAAACGCTGGTGGTATTATCCCACAATGGAGAGATGGAGGTCCGGAGGTGGTGACACGAAGCTAGCCGGTATTATCCCACAATGGCTAGAGAGGCAAAGATCTTTAAATTAGTGTGTCGGTTACGGGGACGTCATAAATTTAAGTGAGGGAGTTTGTAACACCCCAGTCCCACATCGAAAGATAGGGGAAAAATTTGTCTCCATATAAGGAAATAAGTTACTACCAATAGTACCTTTAAGTCATGACCTTTTGGGTGAGCCTATGGTAGGCTAAGTTGACCCAAGAAGATACTATTGGGCCTGTAGTTTGAGGCCTTATTTTGATGGATTTGATTCGATTCGGAATTGGGATTTGACCCAAGATTTGTTCCAGACACGGGATTTGACCCGGGTTGTTACATAACCCATGTGACGCCCCCAAAATAGGTATACATCACCCATCTTGAGTCGCCATATACATGGTACTAAATACAAATAAAAACTAATTATACAACAGTCGTGTAAAATACGACAAAACATATGCTGTGAGTTTTAATACAAATATTGTCATCTAGACAATTTCCACACTCAATAGAGTCCTCATTACATTTATTATTACACTATTTCACAGAATAGTGAGGACTACTAATGCACCATCTAGGACCATCACTCTGTTTCCCGACTAGTCCCAGCTAAGTTCTCATTTCCTGAAGAGAACAATGAAAGAAAGGGTGAGCTCAACTAGCCCAGTAAGAAATATTATGACTAAGATAATGCAGAATAAATTATCGTTAGCCTTCAACAGTGTTAAACTGATGCAATATAACAAACATCAAGTTTAACTGCAGCGGAACAAGCAATCCATTAAAAGAGTCAAATAGAGAATAGAATCTACTATCTCTTATGATTTAAAAAGTTTTTTTATCACTTTTATTGCTGAGACTCAGCTCAATAAATAATCCACATCATCAAATCATCCCTGCACTAAAGGCTAAGGATATTCTTTAGTATCACGACCACGAATTATCCATGCACTACGGGCTAAAGATAATCGTGTTTTCATCAACGGTCCTGATCATGCAATAAAACAATTCATCTTTGCACCCTTGGCCGAAGAGAATCCATAGCCATAATCATACCAAAAACTGTCCATCAATGCATTACGGGCCAATGAGGACTTTTTCCACATCATTTATAACATTACGGTCATGATTATACCAAATAATCCCTGGTCATAATCATACCAAGTCCATCTATGCACTACAAGCCACAGATGACTTTCAACATATTATAAACATGAGGATGATGACAATGACATAATAATTCAATAAAACAAGTTCAAGAATTAATTTATCCAGGAATCAATAACGTCCAAATTGTCAACATGATACTTCTTTGTAGAGTAAAATTCAAGAATGCTCAGAAGAATATTTTCATGAAAAGATACTGGATGAAGCGCAAATATCAAGGATATTCCACTAATTTTATGGAGTATAGAAGTCAAAACTTTAACCAACTAAGTATAGTAAAGAATGGAATAACAAAAGAAATCACCATGCATGCGGTACTTTGCATAGACAAAAGTTATTCCAATGAAATAATAAATAACGAAACCAGTCGTGCGAAATTCACAAGCGATGGATGTTCCAACAGAATAATAAAAAGGCGGAACAAGGTCCGACGTAAAACGCACATACTGAGATATTCCAACGAGAATAATAAAGAATTAACCAGTCCAAATAAAATGCATGCAATGCGCATGACGGATATTCCAATGTAATAATAAAGAATGGAATAATGTAAGAATTTCACCAAGTATAGGGAAGCTCATGCGTATACAAAGTTATTCCAACGTAATAATAAAGAATGGAATAATGTAAGTTCTCTTCATGAATACAAAAGAAATAATACCCCTTTACTGGTACAACAAATAATATCCTTACCTTAGAAAGAAGAGTCTTTGATATAGAAGTAGTGAAGTAGCAGAACACTTTTCTTCTTTCTCTATAGTTAGTTTATCTCTCTGAGTTTTTAAGAATTAAGTGAAATAATGAAGGAATGAGCTTCTATTTATAGAAGAATGGATCATAGTAACTAATTCATGAACGGTCCCGATTGATTTATTTTTAATCGGACGGTCCATATTTAAAGCAAAATCTTTTAAATAAAATATAATATATTCTATTTATAATCTAATAAAATGAATAACTTTATACTAGTATTCATTTTTTATATAAAAAGATTTTTTACTATGCAAAACACTATGCAACACTATGCGCAGCACTATGCAACACTATGCATAATAAAATATAATATATTCTAATTATTGTCTAATAAAATAAATAACTTTATAAAAGTATTCTATTTTATATTAAAAGATTTTACTATTAGCCTAATAAAACGAATAACTTTATAAAAGTATTCTGTTTTATATAAAAAGTTTTTCTGTTTTATTACATTAATAATACTAATAAAACAAAACTGAGTGACTTATCACGTAAGCATCAATAATCAATATCATGTGCTACTATGCAACCACGCGTATTACTATACTTTTACTACCGAGTAGTTCAACAGTTTTAACGGTAAAACTTTTACCGTTATTTTCATAAAATATTTTTGTCGTTTTCTCAATCCGACAATAATTCCGTTGCGGGGTCCACCAATGATTGCACCGTTGTACGAATATTCCCTGATAAAACGAATATTCCTCGACCAATCAAATATATTATGACAACTTGCATACTTTGCAAAATTTATAAATACTACCCACAACTATAACATTATATCAAATCCACACCATAATATTCAAAAAAATTATTTCGAGAAAATTAAATATTTATTCATAAAATCTGGGGTCTCACAATCTCACCTCCTTATGGAATTTCGCCCTCAAAATTTACGTACGTACCTAGTATGCCGAACAGGTGAGGATACCTTGACTTCATTTTAGATTCTAACTCTTGAGGTATAACCCTTGAGTGTTGAATACGATTCTTCTTATCCAAGATTTTAACACGTATCTCCTCAAACGTTAGATCATCCACTAACTCGTCCGGTTCTAAATTAATAATATGGTTCGGGTCGTCCATATATTTACGTAACATCGATACGTTAAAAACGTTATGAGCACGCGACTTACTTGGCGGTAAAACGAGTCTATAAGCCATAGCTCCTACTTAATCGAGGATTTCAAATGGGCCAATTAAATCGAGGGTTGAGATTTCCTCTCTTCAGCAACTCTTGCTTTTAAAATAACGCCCTCTTGAACCTTCTTCTTAGTATTCATCAGCTCCGGATCTGTAGCTTGCAAGGCTTTAACTTTATCGATTAAAGTCGATTCTACTCATATATTCGTTATCTTCATGTGGATCCCTAGAGTCTTTAACTCTATCTTCATCATTTGTAAGTTATACGAAATGAGTCTTTGTGTTAACAACATCGCACTCGTAAACGCATACGATCTTCTACTCAACACGTCAGCTACCACGTTCGCTCTTCCACGATGCTATTGAATGGTACGATCGTAATCTTCAACAGCTCAAGTCAACGTCTTCGGCGCATGATATGTTCATTTTAGTTGAAGAAATATTTGAGGGTTTAAGAAATGGGTTTTGCACTGGGGTCAATACAAAATTCGATTTCACGCTCTAGGGGTAGGCTAAGAAGTCTTCAAGAATACATCAAGAAATTTATTAACAATAGAATTATCATTCAAAACTGTGACCCTCATCCAAGACTTGGATAGCACGTCACATTGATACCTATCAACTTGTCATCGTCATTCACGACGTCGCATACAGAAAGTTTGGCTTCGGTGCATTCCACACAAGGAAATCACCAGATAAAGGCTCAGGGCTCTTTACTTATGGCTTGATATGACAATGATTGACTTTAGTGGTTTGGTTACTTTGAATTCGCATAACAGGTTGGTTAGGAGTATGAAAGCTAACCACCTTACAAAAAGCATGATGAGTAGTTAACAAATCGTTTCCAAAAATCACATCAATGCAAGTATTTTCAAAGAGATAAGATCGACAGGTAACATGAAAGTGTTTATTTGAATCAAACAAGATTTATAAAAAGTAGAGTTAACGAAGGTTTCTCCTTACAGAGTTTCAACAGATAAGTCAAAGCCTAGTTCCTCCGGAGTCAAATTTAAACATTGAGCGCAAGTAGGAGAAATAAAAGAGTGGGTAGAACTGGTATCGAATAAAGTATAGACTTCGCAAGAGTTTATAATTAACGTACTCGTAATAACTTCGTTCGGGTTTCTCGACAAACACTCTCACTTAAACTATCGAATTTGACTTTGCTATAGGGTACATTCCACCCTTAAGTGCTTTGTCACATTCTTGATCCATGATTTGAATCATTATTCTCCGATCCATATCGAATTGGGGTTGATCGCTATGCACAGGGTAATTCCGAATTCGATGTTGGATTCTCCCAATTGTTGTCCAAAAAGCAAAATCCATTTCATCTATTTTGGCCTTATTGGATCAGACGTCTTTTTCTACGATATCTACGCGTCATGCGACTTTTACCCATGCATCATCTATTCTCCTTCGTTCAGTTGTTTCTTCTTTCATCAGAAATTTGATCATAGCATTCTCAGATTCCAGCTCTAATATCTTATACTCTGCCAAAGAGTGTTTCTGTTCAAGCATCGCACATCGGGTAACACAATTTTGAATCATTACATCTCTTTGCTCCACGATTGTCTGCCGTTCTTCAGCCTGCTCTTCTAACTCATGAACACGATTTTGTAATTCTAAGTTTCGATCATAAAATTTGTTTAACCAATTCTCCTCAGGTTCCTCTTCTTCCTCTTCTTCCTCACTCTCAGCTGCTGCCTCTGCAACTAGCTCGGGTGCAACTATTAGTTCATCATTCACCACGTAGATATCTCTAATTTGTTCTTCGTCTAACACCACATTAACTTGATTAGTGATTAAAGGTGTCTCAACGGTCTCATTCACTCCATTGTGAACCTTTTCAGCTGCCATTTCCAAACACTGCCACAAAACAAGGGTTAAATAACATATCACATATTATCCTTATACTCTGACCGACCAATTAAATACCAAATAAACTTAGGTAGGTCATACTAGCGTAGGAATTCCCCGTCTCTCCCCTCCTAGTTCTTGTCTCACATCTCAGCTAGGGATCATATCCCTAAGCTTTGATACCAACTGTGACGCCCCCAAAATAAGTATACATCACCCATCTTGAGTCGCCATATACATGGTACTAAATACAAATATAAACAAATTATACAACAGTCGTGTAAAATACGACAAAACATATGCTGTGAGTTTTAATACAAATATTATCATCTAGACAATATCCACACTCAATGGAGTCCTCATTACATTTATTATTACACTATTTCATAGAATAGTGAGGACTACTAATGCACCATTTAGGACCATCACTCTGTTCCCCGACTAGTCCCAACTACGTTCTCATTTCCTGAAGAGAACAATGAAATAAAGGGTGAGCTCAACTAGCCCAGTAAGAATATTATGACTAAGATAATGCAGAATAAATTTTCGTTAGCCTTCAACAGTGTTAAACTGATACAATATAACAAACATCAAGTTTAACTGCAGCGGATCAAGCAATCATCCCTGCACTACAGGCCAAGGATATTCTTTAGTATCACTACCACGAATTATCCATGCACTACGGGCCAAAGATAATCATGTTTTCATCAACGGTCTAGTTCATGCAATAAAAAAATTCATCTTTGCACCCTTAGCCGAAGAGAATCCATAGCCATAATCATACCAAAAACTGTCCATCAATGCATTACGGGCCAATGAGGACTTTTTCCACATCATTTGTAACATTACGGTCATGATTATACCGAATAATCCCTGGTCATAATCATACCAAGTCCATCTATGCACTACAGGCCACAAATGACTTTCAACATATTATAAACATGAGGATGATGACAATGACATAATAATTCAATAGAACAAGTTCAAGAATTAATTTATCCAGGAATCAATAATGTCCAAATTGTCAACATGATACTTCTTTGTAGAATAAAATTCAAGAATGCTCAGAAAAATATTTTCATGAAAAGATACTGGATAAAGCGCAAATATCAAGGATATTCCACAAATTTCATGGAGTATAGAAGTCAAAACTTTAACCAACTGAGTATAGTAAAGAATGGAATAACAAAAGAAATCACCATGCATGCGGTACTTTATGATAGATAGGTTATTCCAACATAATAATAAATAATGGAACCAAAGTCAAAGCGAAATTTGCACCGATAGGATGTTCCAATGTAATAATAAAGACGGAACCGAGTGTCACAAGCGTAAAATGCACAAAAACATGATATTCCAACAAAATAATAAAGAATTTTAATTAAGTCCCACCAGAAAACGCATGCATGTGATATATTCCAAATGTAATAATAAAGAATGGAATAATGTAAGAATTTCACCAAGTATAGGGTAGCCGCGATATACAAAAGTTATTCCAATGAATAATAAAGAATGGAATAATGTAAGTTCTCTTCATGAATACAAAAAAAAATAATACCCCTTACGAATACAACAAATAATATCCCTTACCTTAAAAAGAAGAGTACTTGATATAGAAGTAGTGAAGTAGCAGAACACTTTTCTTCTTTCTCTCTATAGTTTATCTCTCTAGAGTTTCAGTGAATTCATAAGAAATAATGAAGGAATGAGCTTCTATTTATAGAAGAATGGACTGCATAGTAACTAATTCATGAACGGTCCAGATTGATTTATTTTTAATCGGACGGTCCATATTTAAAACAAAATCTTTTAAATAAAATATAATATATTCTATTTATAATCTAATAAAACGAATAACTTTATAAAAGTATTATGTTTTATATAAAAAGATTTTACTATGCAAAACACTATACAGACACTATGCAACACTATGCAGGCACTATGCAACATTATGCATAATAAAATATAATATATTCTAATTATTATCTAATAAAACAAATAACTTTATAAAAGTATTCTGTTTTATATAAAAAGATTTTACTATTAGCCTAATAAAACGAATAACTTTATAAAAGTATTCTGTTTTATATAAAAAGCTTTTCTGTTTTATTACATTAATAATACTAATAAAACAAAACTGAGTGACTTATCACGTAAGCATCAATAATCAATACCATGTGCTACTATGCAACCACGCGTATTACTGTACTTTTACTACCGAGTAGTTCAACAGTTTTAACGGTAAAACTTCCGCCGTTATTTTCCTAAAATATTTTTGTCGTTTTTTCTCAATCCGACAATGATTCCGTTACGGGGTCCACCAATGATTATGCCATTGTACGAATATTCCCTGATAAAACGAATATTCCCCGACCAATCGAATATAATATGACAACTTGCATACTTTGCAAAATTTATAAATACTACCCACAACTATAACATTATATCAAATCTACACCATAATATTCAAAAAAATTATTTCGAGAAAATTAAATATTTATTCATAAAATCTGGGGTCTCACAACCCATCAAGGAATCAAGAGCTCATCCCTTTTTACAATGGGTCTAGTTTGAGCATCCCTGAGGGATGTGCCGAATCAGGAGGTGATCAAGTTATGGCGATAATTGAAGATGTTCCAAATAATGAAGTAACCTCTACTGCTAGAATCGAAGGCAACCTAATGAGTTGCAACTAAACTATCATGCCTCAGATATCCAGGAAAGTATAGATCTAGAGGATACGGTTGCGGGTCCCAAGAAGTGTGGGGACGTTATCATTTGTTTAGCTTTATGTATTGTTTTACTTTCCATACATTACTATGTTATGCTTTGTTTATGTAAAAAAACAAAAAAAAATTAAATCTCTTAATATCCTTAGCATGAACTATGTAAGACTTGATCTATTTTCAAAGGAGTACGTATGCAGCCAATAATGATGCGGTCTAACCATTACAAAAGTCATAGAATCCCTTTTAATAATTCAGCAATCACATGATACAACTCATCAACCTCTAAAGTGGGAGTAGACTTGATCTCCTTTTAACCTACAAAAATGCGTGGGTGGCCATCATGACAAAGTCTATCTCATCCCCGATGATTTGTTCCTTGAGATAATAGCCACAAATCAAGCCTTACAGATCGAACCAAGCCTGGTTGAAACTGTCACATCAGAAACTAAGCCGAACTCTTAGATCCAACTCAATGGAATCTAAAGGCCTCTCGATATCAATCATCAAAGCTGAAGTGATAACATGAAATGAAAAACATAGCAATATATCAAGTATGACCATCGGAGAGGACATATACAAACTAAGGCGATGCAAAATATGAATCCAGAGAAGATTACCACAAATAGTGATTTAACTATGCAAAGCAATTATCTGATGGCCCCTCTAAAGAACCTTCAAAGAATTGACAACTTCAATCACAAGCCTTCATCAAATCAGTGGAAAGAGAATCATCAAATCAAAGTGCACCTACAAGTAAGAAGTGAGGATTGGGACACCCGAACGTCAATGTTCACCTCTACATGTTGACCATGTGGCCCATGAGGTTAAAGACTTGCGATCTCAGCATCTTATCAGCCCATTCGTTAAACACAATGAAGCGACTGCCTAGACGATAAACAATATTAGGGAAATTTTAGAAACAATGACAACTTGACACTAGGGCAATCATCAAATATCCGAAAAGGGGAAAATGCATGTCAGTACCCGTAGCGCAATACTATCAACATGCGATGTCATCATCAGAGCTTCTTTCATATCATTTCACTAGCGATCTGGTATGATCATTTGGTCTTTTCCAATCATAATTTTCTTAGAATACAACGATCCACATGTGAGGTATGACTCTTTCAACTCTATATCTAGCGATGATATACATTTTGAGTATAGATAAATTTTGCGTGTTGAAAAAAGTAAATTTTATTTGGCTTGTTATGAATTGAATGAGTTCTGATAAGCGTCCATGGATCAAAAAAATCATGGGTATAATTGGAGAATTAAGACTATTTAACCTTTTGATTAGGCACGACATCTTAGTTCAAAGAGCTTTTCAGAACAGACTTTACCACATATGCATGTCTACACTTTGCGATTGCCCTAACTATTAGTTGTGGGGTATAAAACTATGGCGACAACGATGACAATTACTACGAAGATAAAAGATAAGTAGTCAGCCTAATGTCTCAAATCGTGGCCTGGGTTACTCGAGTTATTAAGCCTGAAGGGTGTCTTTACACCTTGTGCCCTAAAGTCGTCTGGTCGAGTTACTAGCCCAATGCTCGCTACATGGGTAACTTAGTGCCTAAGAAAACAAGCATTGCGAGGGAGAAGAAGGCGAGACCTAAGCAGATCCGAATCATGGCCTAGGTTACTCGAGTAATTAAGATTGACGGGTGTATTAACACCTGGTCTCAAAAAATCATCTGGTTTGGGAGTCACCAGCCTAACGCTCGCTACATGGGTAAATTAAGACTAAGAAAATGAATCTTGCATATGGTTAGGCGACCAGCAAATAGAGTAGACCGCCTGATTTATCTCGAAGTGTGGCCTTTTTTACTCGAGCAAGTAAACTCGAAGGGGTGTCTTTACACCTAATGCCCTGAAGCAATTTGGTTTGGGAGTCATTGGTCCAAAACTTGTTAAATGGGTAACTCTGAATAGCCTAAGAAAATGAGACAAGTTAAGCAAGAAGAAAAAAAGAAAATATAGAATCAAAATGATAAAAAAAAAATTGGGAGATCAGAATGAGATCATCTAAAGTCATGGAAGAGAAACCCCTACTAAGGGTGGCGTCACTCATAACGCGCATGTCATATGACGTTAATTTTGCAAAGAACGACATCTAGAACGTAGACGAAGTATCTTTGATAAAGGGAGATAAGTCTTTTGAATTTGATCTTACTCATGAACATTGACCATGGATGCTTAAAAGTTTTCTTGCAATTTCATAACTAGTTAAATGAAAAATTCCTTAAAAGGAAGGAAAGAAAAAATAGCCTTGAAGTTAGTGATTCACAACTTGTTGAGAAAAAAATCATTTTCATACTCAATTTCAAGATCTTTAGCGATAAGATAAAAACTTAGCGAATATGAGTTAAGTGGAAAACTCAATGAGCATTCAATTTCATAAACTTTAACTCATACTTATCCTTATATCAAAGCTATCCCCGACGGCTTGAGCCATCAAGCTTGTGGCGTATTTGGTTATTTGTCGATGTTCAGGATATTGCTCACTCTCGACATGTTAACAAAGCGAGTTTTCTAGATGAATCCCCATAATAACAGGCGAAAGACTGGGGCATTTGTGTGATTCAATGAAATGGAAGGAGTTTAAGGCAGGACCAAGCTTCTCATCAAAACAAATGAGAGGACTCCTGAAAGAAATTACGGCGACATAAGCGTGGTACGACAAAAGAGGGAAAAAATCCCAAGGGAAACCTTAACTCAAAAATAAACGCCTCATCGATAAAAAAAAGTATCACAAGACCATACAGGGGTCAGTTCTAACCGAAAAATTCTAATTTCTAAATGATGATGTACAAAGCATGCATCATGATGGACAGTAGTAGACAATATGTGATAAATGCCTAAGCATCATCATATATATGTGCAAATATTACATCAGTTTTCATAGCAACATCATCTATATACATATGAAAAGTCGATTAAAAATATAAGGAAAACATATAAGCAAGCAATGAATGAATTGTCTCCTGTGATACGATTGACAATACGATTTAACAATGAGTCAATATACGATTTACGATGCGAGTTGACAATGAATCAATATGCAATTACAGATGCGATTTGATAACAATTCAATATGTGATGTGTGAGTTGCGAGGTGAGACTCAATATGTGAAGTGCGAGTTGCGATATGCGATTTACGATATGTGAAGTGCGATATGCGATGTGCTATAGGCTCGATATGGGGATTTTAACCAATGACATAACCTAATATAAAGTCTAGGATGTTGTATATACATATTTAAGCATATCAATGTGAGCCTAGGAATCCTGGGGTTGAGATCTACTGATTGGATCTTAACTAGATTCTCATAATGGACTTTTTAGTTAAATGTAATGTTTAAATTAATACTACAAATTGTTGTACATGTAATTATTGGATCTTAAAAATGAGTTCAAGGGGTTAGTCCCGAGAAGTCGGATTTAAGATCCCGTGATAGTGAAAAATTATATTTATGGGTGTTCGGATTCATCGAGATGGCTTCCATGCCCGATGATGATCCGACCCTTTTTAGAGCTTTATTGCATGCATTTTCACCCAAAACAATTTTTAAATAAAACCACAGAGAGCTTTCATGAAGAATAAAGCAATTCGGGGTAGATCACCTTATGAACATAAAGATAATAAAATGAAGTATCGAAGTCCTCAATTCCTAGTCGAGCGAAGGATTTGAAAACCCTTTTTAAAAACATCATTTCAATTTCCATATCTTGTTTAAAATGAACCTTTTGTTATATCAAATCCTTCGTACCTAGGCGCAAAAGAGGTATAACACTACTTTCAAATAAACTTAGAAATAAAACTTAGATCAAACCAATAAATAAAGCGCACACACACACACACACGTTATGCATAGGAAATCAATAACAAACGGTAACCATGTTTTCTCGGAGGTCGGGATGACCAACATTACCAAGCTCCCGAACTCTATGAGTCTCGGGTTTCCAGACCAATACTACGGAGTCACATATTGGACGATATTGCGAAAACCATCAAAATCGAATAAGTTAGTACATCCATTTAAATCATACCAACTGGAGGCTTTGTCTCATTCGGTCCAATCATCAAAATTAATCAATAAAATCAAACTTTGCAAAATAAGTCGACTAATGTCGTTTTTTTCCTTAAAAAAACCACCTTTTAATAAACCAATCAACACATCGAAGGATAAAAGGTAAAAATAAGGAAAATCAAACAAACAAAAGACTTAAGAAAAAGAAAATCACAAGATTTTTCCCAACGTCGACAATGATTATAATTTTAAAACAAAATATAAAAAGAAACATGTGACGCCCCAAAAATAGATCCACACGACCCATTCTGAGTCACCAGATATCACATTATAAAAATCAAATACTTCATTTATACAACTGTTGAACTGTCGTATAAAATACGACCACAGTTAACTGTGAGTTTTAATACAAATGTATGTAACTCTCATGGTGCCTCGACCACAACCTTACAATGGTACTTTACATAAAAGTATAGTCAAAAACTGTTTTAGAAATTAAAATCTTTGGGAAGTGCTCAATGAAACCTTCGTACATGGGAGGCCATGCGTCTAGGTTATGATAGATATCATATGTCCACAGAATTATCCTTGGTTGACCCAATAGACCCCAAAGAAAAACGAGAAGATTACTATCATCTTCTTTCCAATGGTGAGTCTTCTCTTGGCATATAACTATCTCCACTGTCTCCAAGTGAAAATTATATTTCAAATAAACTCCAAGATCATATAGGTAATGCTCGTAGATATACTCAGCAAGTGGATGTGCATAACCCTGTCTTATGATAACATGAGGTTGTATGTCATTAGACATCTTGTATGATAGTGGCAAAACACCCTTCCAAAGTTGGGTTCACCTCACCCTATTTGATTCACCAAAATTAAATATCAAATGACGTATACAATACGACACACTTATCTAAAGTTCTCAATAAATTTATTTTCATACTATTTAGGGAGAACCTCAATGACTATAGACCAACGTTCTATTCCCTCATTATCCCCTTTCGACCCATCTACACTCTTATTACCTGAAAGGAATTGTGAAGCAAAAGGGTGAGCATAAGTAGCCCAGTAAGAATATCATGACTAAAGATAATTATATTATCAATAGTTTTCATCAATAATAACTCAGAGATTTAGAACATATGGTAGATGATAAAACTTTTCAACCATAGTTGCAGCGGAATGAGCAATCCATTAAAAGAGTCAAATAGATCATCAGATCTATTATCTTCTCCATGTTAAAAGTCCACCAATAATGTTTTATCTCTGTAACATCAATCAACTATTCTTGTCCACAATCATATGAATAACTCATAATCATAATTGTGATTCTGAATTCCTTTTCGCACCCAGGACGAAGATAATTTTCATCACCTATCTTCACCTGAAACATCAAAAATCATGGTTATACCAAATCATAATTTCTACTCATAATCATACTAATTAATTCATCTTTGCACTACGGCCAAAGATATTCATTAATATCACATCCATGAATTAATATTTCATTGCTGAGACTCAGCTCAATAATTAATCCACATCATCGAATCATCCCTGCACTACAGGCCAAGGATATTCTTTAGTATCACGACCACGAATTATCCATGCACTACAGCCAAAGATAATCGTGTTTTCATCAACGGTCCTGATCATGCCATAAAACAATTCATCTTTGCAGCCTTGGCCGAAGAGAATCCATAAGCCATAATCATACCAAAAACTGTCCATCAATGCACTACGACAAATGAGGAATTTTACCACATCATTCGTCACATTACGATCATGATTATACCGAATAATCCCTGGTCATAATCATGCCAAGTCCATCTATGCACTACGGGCCAAAGATGACTTTTACCACATCATTTGTAACATTACGGTCATGATTATACCGAATAATCCCTAGTCATAATCATACCAAGTCCATCTATGCACTACAGGCCACAGATGACTTTCAACATAATATAAACATGAGGATGATGCCTATATTATAAGCATTAATCAAACGAAATCAAGGATAAATATTAAAGACTTTAAATTTATCCAAATATTATCCATCATTTAATAAACTCATGATCTAATATTGTTAATATTATAACAATATTTTAATTACTTCTTAAACTTATAAACAATTTATTTTAATTGTTTACACTTTACCAAATAATGCATTTAATCATTCAAAATGTCATAAAATCCTATTTAATCATTCATAAGATTTCATCACCAATGATCAAATCACTCATCAAAAATCTACACATACCTTATATAGGACTTTCAAGCCATAAAATCCTATTTACCAATTTTTTAACTTCACATAACATATTTAATTCATATGTTCGTAACTAAACCATTTTCATGAAAAATACCAAATCAGTCCCAAAAATTATTCTTTTCTGGAATTTAGCATAACATAGTCCCATATTGAACATATATTTTTCTCAAAATTTTTAAAATTCATTTACTATTTTTCAAAAATCAATTTCTAATTAATTTCTTAAGAAATTAGCTACCTCAAGGTTAACTCCAGAAATTCCCAAATCTTGGCAGGATCTTACACATGTTAACGTGAGCTTCCAGTTTAAATTTCATGGTCATCGGAGTTATAGAACACCGGTTATAGCGTTTTTCGTCGGAAAAACTTAAATATTGAAATGGTCATAACTTGCTCATTTGAAGTCGGAATGAGCTCATTTTTGGACAGGAGGTACTTTATACCATATAATTTCATGTCCCAAAAGGCCAGAATTTTTCTCATAAATTAAGTGGCCGAAATAGCCCTTTTAAAATCTGGACAGTAGCTATTTTCGGGTTTTGCATCTTTTGACTCCTTTGCTAAAATCAGTCCACAAGAAAATCTACAACACCTTTTACAGTTATTCCACTTGGATAATTTAGGAAACGCATAGATCTAACTCTAGAACTTGACCACACAGAAAAATTCAAAATATAATAGGATATATGGTCAATTGAATTTCATGTTCCATTTTTACCAAAATCTGATTTTTCAACTCTGAGCTTTCTAAGAAACTATCATGTTTTCACATAATAACCAACATAACTTATCATAACACTTACTAATACCACATATGCCCATGATTTTCATTAGTCCAATGATTTTATTATGACTTTCATCATAATCCACGTAAACAGATCATTTCCACAATTTAACAAGGAATGAAATACAAAGGATCATTCACCAAGTATGTGGTAATCCACATAGACAGGTTATTAGAATGGAATAACAGAAGGATTCATCATGTATGTGATAGAGACCGCACAAACAGGTTATTCCCAACAGAATAATAAAGATTTTAACCAGTCCCACAGAAAACGCATGCATGTGATATTTCAAATTGAGAATAGTAAAAAAGAAAACCAAGTCATAAATCGTATAAAATTCCATGCACCGAGGATATTCCAAAAGTAATAATAAAGAATGAAATAACAATAAAAATCACCATGCATGCGATAGACATGCACGCATGTGTTATTCCAATGAATAATAATAAATAATGGAACCAGTCGAGCGTAGACGCGCATCCAAGCGGGATATTCAACGAATAATAAAGAATAGAATAACAACAGAAATCACCAGGTATACGGTAATCCGCGTATACATGTTATTCCAACAGAATATAAATAATGGAATAACAACAGAATTCACTAGGTATACGGTAATCCGTGTATACAGGTTATTCCAATAGAATAATAAAGAATGGAATAACCGAAGTTCTCTTCATGAATACAAAAGAAATAATACCCCTTACGAGTACAACATATAATATCCCTTACCATTGAAAGAAGAGTATCCCAACTGGTAGGGCGATGATATACTCGAAGAAAACTTGTACTACACTCAAAGCTTTCTTAAACTCTAAAGAAATACGCTCAAGATTATAGAAGAAGAATTCTCTCTATAGTTTCTCTCTCTAGAGTTTCAGTGAATTCGTAAGAAATAATGAAGGAATGAGCTTCTATTTATAGAAGAATGGACTGCATAGTAACTAATTCATGAACGGTCCAGATTGATTTACTTTTAATCAGTCGGGTCCATATTTAAGGCAAAATCTTTTAAATAAAATATAATATATTCTATTTATAATCTAATAAAACGAATAACTTTATACAAGTATTTTGTTTTATATAAAAAGATTTTACTATACAAAACACTATGCAGGCATTATGCAATACTATGCATAATAAAATATAATATATTCTAATTATTGTCTAATAAAATGATAACTTTATAAAAGTATTCTTTTTATATAAAAAGATTTTACTATTAGCCTAATAAAACGAATAACTTTAGAAAAGTATTCTGCTTTTATATAAAAAAACATTTCTGCTTTTATTACATTAATAATACTAATAAAATAAAACTTCATCATCACTTACTTTGAAAAATTTTCAAATGTCACCCTTAACTTTAAACTTTTATCAATTTAATTATTTACCAAAATAGAAAAATTGAATACTTTTATTTCATAAAATTCGGGGTCTCATAATCTCCTCTCCTTATGAAATTTCGCCCTCGAAATTTATGTACGTACCTGATATTCGAAGAGATGAGAATACATTGCTTTCTTTTCAGATTGTACCTTCCCGGTAATTTCCTTGCTATCATGATTTTCCCATTGCTCATCTCCTGTATTTCAGATATCATTCTAGAATATAGCTTCAAAACAAAGGTTAATTGACATATCACAATTTGTCAACTTATCAAGTAAACAATTTCAGCTTAGGTAAGTCACACACTAGCGAAATATATAACTCGTCTCTCCCCTCCTAGTTCTAGACTCTTATCTCCTCCAGCGACCATATCCCTAAGCTCTGATACCAATTGTGACGCCCCCAAAATAGGTCCACACGACCCATTCTGAGTCGCCAGATATCACATTATAAAAATTAAATACTTCATTTACACAATAGTTGAATTTTCGTATAAAATACCATAGTTAACTGTGAGTTTTAATACAAATGTATGTAACTCTCATGGTGCCTCGACCACAACCTTACAATGGTACTTTACATAAAAGTATAGTCAAAAATTATTTTAGGAATTAAAATATTTGGGAAGTGCTCAATGAAACCTTCGTACATGGGAGGCCATGCGTCTAGGTCATGATAGATATCATATGTACACAGAATTATCCTTGGTTGACCCAATAGACTCCAAAAAAAATGAGAAGATTACTATCATCTTTTTTCCAATGGTGAGTCTTCTCTTGGGATATAACTATCTCCACTGTCTCCAAGTGAAAATTATATTTCAAATAAACTTCAAGATCATATAGGTAATGCTCGTAGATATACTCAGCAAGTGGATGTGCATAACCCTGTCTTATGATAACATGAGGTTGTATGTCATTAGACATCTTGTATGATAGTGGCAAAACACCCTTCTAAAGTTGGGTTCACCTCACCCTATTTGGTTCACCAAAATTAAATATCAAATGACGTATACAATACGACACACTTATCTAAAGTTCTCAATAAAATTATTTTCATACTATTTAGGAGAGAACCTCAACAAATTAGACCTTCAATCGCTCTATTCCCCTGTTATCCCCGCTCGACCCATCTACACTCTTATTACCTGAAAGGAATTGTGAAGCAAAAGGGTGAGCATAACTAGCCCAGTTAAGAATATCATGACTAAAGATAATTACATTATCAATAGTTTTCATCAATAATAACTCAGAGATTTAGAACATATGGTAGATGATAAAACTTTTTAACCATAGTTGCAGCGGAACGAGCAATCCATTAAAAGAGTCAAATAGATCATCAGATCTACTATCTTCTCCATGTTAAAAGTCCACCAATAATGTTTTATCCCTGTAACATCAATCAACAATTCTTGTCCACAATCATATGAATAACTCATAATCATAATTGTGATTCTGAATTCCTTTTCGCACCCAGGACGAAGATAATTTTCATCACCTATCTTCACCTGAAATATCAAAAATCATGGTTATACCAAATCACAATTTCTACTCATAATCATACTAATTAATTCATCTTTGCACTACGACCAAAGATATTCATTATTATCACATCCATGAATTAATATTTCATTGTTGAGACTCAGCTAAATAATTAATCCACATCATCGAATCATCCCTGCACTACAGGCCAATGATATTCTTTAGTATCACGACCACGAATTATCCATGCACTACGGCCAAAGATAATCGTGTTTTCATCAACGGTCCTGATCATGCCATAAAACAATTCATCTTTGCACCCTTGGCCGAAGAGAATCCATAGCCATAATCATACCAAAAACTGCCCATCAATGCACTACGGCAAATGAGAATTTTTACCACATCATTCGTCATTATTACGGCCATTAATGATATAATTTAATAATCCTCAATCATAATCACGCCAAGTCCATCTATGCACTACGGGCCAAAGATGACTTTTACCACATCATTTGTAACATTACGGTCATGATTATACCGAATAATCCCTGGTCATAATCATACCAAGTCCATCTATGCACTACAAGCTACAGATGACTTTCAACATAATATAAACATGATGATGATGACAATATTATAAGCATTAATCAAACGAAATCAAGGATAAATATTAAAGACTTTAAATTTATCCAAATATTATCCATCATTTAATAAACTCATGATCTAATATTGTTAATATTATAACAATATTTTAATTACTTCTTAAACTTATAAACAATTTATTTCAATTGTTTACACTTTACCAAATAATGCATTTAATCATTCAAAATGTCATAAAATCCTATTTAATCATTCATAAGATTTCATCACCAATGATCAAATCATTCATTAAAATCTACATATACCTTATATAGGACTTTCAAGCCATAAAATCCTATTTTACCAATTTTTCAACTTCACATAACATATTTAATTCATATATTCAGTAATTCAAACCATTTTCATGAAAAATACCAAATCAGTCCCAAAAAATTATTCTTTTCTCGAATTTAGCATAATATAGTCCCATATTGAACATATATTTTTCTCGAATTTTTAAATTCATTTACTATTTTTCAAAAATTAATTTCTAATTAATTTCTTAAGAAATTAGCTACCTCAAGGTTAACTCCAAAATTCCCAAATCTTGGCGGGATCTTACACATGTTAACGTGAGCTTCCAGCTTTAAATTTCATGGTCATCGAGTTATAGAACTCCTATATAGCATTTTTCATTCGGAAAAACTTAAATATTGAAATGGTCATAACTTGCTCATTTGAAGTCGGAATGAGCTCATTTTTGGACAGGAGGTACTTTATACCATATAATTTCATGTCCCAAAAGGCCAGAATTTTTCTCATAAATTAAGTGGCCGAAATAGCCCTTTTAAAATCTGGACAGTAGCTATTTTCGGGTTTTGCATCTTTTGACTCCTTTGCTAAAATCAGTCCACAAGAAAATCTACAACACCTTTTACAGTTATTCCACTTGGATAATTTAGGAAACGCATAGATCTAACTCTAGAACTTGACCACACAGAAAAATTCAAAATATAATAAGAGAAGGTCAATTGAATTTCATGTTCCATTTTTACCAAAATCTGATTTTTCAACTCTGTGCTTTCTAAGAAACTTTCATGTTTTCACATAATAACCAACATAACTTATCATAACACTTACTAATACCACATATGCCCATGATTTTCATTAGTCCAATGCTTTTATTATGACTTTCATCATAATCCACGTAAACAGATCATTTTCACAATTTAACAAGGAATGAAATACAAAGGATCATTCACCAAGCATGTGGTAATCCACATAGACAGGTTATTCTAATAGAATAATAAAGAATGGAATAATGTATGATTCACCATGCATGTGATAGAGACCGCACAAACAAAGTTATTCCCAATGTAATAATAAAGATGGAACCGTGTCCCATGAAAAACGCATGCATGTGATATTCCAAAGAGAATAGTAAAGACGAAACCAAGTCATGCAAAATTACAAGACCGATGTGATATTCCAAAGTAATAATAAAGAATGAAATAACAATAGAAATCACCATGCATGCGATAGATCGCATGCATGTGTTATTCCAACGTAATAATAAATAATGGAACCCGTGTCAAAGCGTAAATACGCACCGATGTGATATTCCGACAGAATAATAAAGAATAGAATAACAACAGAAATCACCAGGTATACGGTAATCCGCGTATACATGTTATTCCAACAGAATATAAATAATGGAATAACAACATAATTCACTAGGAATACAGTAATCCGCGTATACAGGTTATTCCAATAGAATAATAAAGAATGGAATAACCGAAGTTCTCTTCATGAATACAAAAGATATAATACCCCTTACGAGTACAACATATAATATCCCTTACCTTTGAAAGAAGAGTATTCCAACTGGTAGGGCGAGGATATACTCGAAGAAAACTTGTACTATGTGACGCCCCCAAAATTAGGTATACGTCACCCATCTTGGGTCGCCACTTACATGGTACATAAATTCAAATACAACTTACTAATATAACTGTCGTGTACAATACGACATAAACTGTGAGTTTGAATACAAATATTGTCTACTAGATATTATACAAACTCAAAAGGAGTCCTCATTACAACTATTATCACACTATTTCACGTAATAGTGAGGACTACTAATGCTATCCTCTGACCATTACTCCGCTCCCCGACTCGTCCCAAATATGTTCTCATTTCCTCAAGATAACAAAGTGAAAGAAAGGGTGAGCTCAACTAGCCCAAAGAAGAAATATTATGACTAAGATAATGCGAATAAATTATCATTAGCCTTCAATAGTGTTAAACTGATAAAATACAATAGACAACCAGTTTAACTGCAGCGAAATATGCAATCCATTAAAAGAGTCAAGTAGAAAATAAAGTCTACTATCTTTTAGGTTTTAAAAGGTTTTCATAAATTTTTATCACTAAGACTCAAATTTAATGAATAAACCACAATATCTAATCATCCTCGTACCATCATGGTCAAGGATTTTCATCAAATTATCAATGGTCATGACTATACCGAATCACCCCTGGTCATAATCATACCAAAAACTATCCATCACTGCATTACAGGCCACTGAGGACTTTTATCACATCATTTATAACAAGCCATGATTATACCGAATGATCCCTGGTCATAATCATACTAAGTTCATCTATGCACGTAAGCCAAAGATAACATATTATAACATGAGGATGATGACAATGACATAATAATTCAATAAAACAAGTTCAAGAATTATTTTATCCAAGAATTAGTAACGTCCAAATTGTCAACAAGATACTGTTTTGTAGAGTAAAATTCAAGAATGATCAGAAGAATATTTCCATGAAAAGTTACTAGATGAAACGCAAATATCAAGAATATTCTACTAATTTCATGGAGTATAGAAGTCAAAGTTTTAACCAACTGGTATAATAAAGAATTGAATAACAAAGAAAATCACCATGCATGCGGTATTTGCGCATGTATGTGTTATTCCAATGTAATAATAATAACGGAACCAGGTCGTGAAATTCACAAGCGGCTGATGATCCAATGTAATAATAAATGCTTTGAATAATAATAAACAATGGAACCAGTCCTGTAAAACACACGCATGTGATATTCCAAATGTAATAATAAATGCGAATAATAAACAATGGAACCGTGTCCGTGTAAAACACACGATGTGATATTCCAATGTAATAATAAAGAATGGAATAATGTAAGAATATCACCAAGTATAGGGGATTCGTGTATATAGGTTATTCCAATGTAATAAATAAGAATGCAATAATATAAGGATTTCACCAAGTATAGGTATGCCATGATATACAAAGTTATGTATAGGGTATGCCACTTTTACAAAGTTATTCCAATAGAATAATAATGAATGGAATAATGTAAGTTCTCTTCATGAATAAGAAAGAATAACACCCTTACGGCACAACAAATAATATCCCTTACCGTAGTAAAGACATTTGGATATCAAAGTAGTGAAGTACCGTAATACTCTTCTTCTTTCTCTCTATAGATTTTCTCTATAAGCTTCTCTCTATAATTTCTCTAGAGTTTCAAAGAATTAAGTAAGAAAATAATGAAGGAATGAACTTCTATTTATAGGAAAATAGAATGCATAGTAATTAATCCATGAATCGGTCCAGATTGATTTACTTTAATCTGACGGTCCATATTTAAAGCAAAATCTTTTAAATAAAATATCATATATTCTATTTATATAAAAACATTTTACTATGCAAACACTATGCAACACTATGCAAAAACACTATACAACACTATGCATAATAAAATATAATATATTCTATTTATAGAATAACTTTAATAAAGTATTCGCTTTATATAAAAGATGTTTCGCTTTTATTACGTTAATAATACGAATAAAACAAAACGTCATTATCGCTATAATAATTCATATTATTAATCGACAATAATGGAATCAAACCGAGTGACTTCTCACATAAGCATCATTAATCAATACCGCAGTAGCATTACGCAACCACACGTATTCATCGTACTTTTTTACTACCGAGTAGTTCAACAAGATCAACCAGTAAAACTTCCGCCGTTATTTTAATAAAATATTTTTGTCGCTTTCTCAATCCGACAATAATTACGTTAGGGTCCACCAATGATTGAGTTAGCCGCATCTAATATTCCCCGCTAAACCGAATATTCCCCACCAATCGAATATAATATAACCACTTGCATACTTTGCAAAATTTATAAATACTACCTACAACTATAATATTATCTCAAATTCACACCATAATATTAAAAATTACTTCGACAAAATTTAAATCTTTATTGATAAAATCTGGGGTCTCACAATCTCCCTCCTTATGGAATTTCCCCGAAATTAGGGTACGACTGTATGATAAAGAGGTGAGGATACCTTGAATACCTTTATCGTTGAAAATATTAAATTCATCTTCGCAATCCGCCAAAGATATTCATTAACAATTCATCTTTGCACTACAGGCCAAAGATATACAACTGTAAAACCAATAATGCTGAGACGCAGCTTAATAGTATCACGACCACGAATTATCTATGCACCACTGGCCAAGGATATTCGTGTTTTCAATTACGGTCATGATTATACCGAATAATCCTTGGTCATAATCATACCAAGTCTATCAATGCACTACGTCCAAAGATGACTTTTACCACATCCATGAATTAATATTTCATTGCTGAGACTCAGCTCAATAATTAATCCATATCATCGAATCATCCCTGCACTACAGGCCAAGGATATTCATTAGTATCACGACCACGAATTATCCATGCACTACGGCCAAAGATAATCGTGTATTCATTAGTATCACGACCACAAATTATCCATGCACTACGGCCAAAGATAATCGTGTATTCATTAGTATCACGACCACAAATTATCCATGCACCACGTGCCAAAGATAATCGTGTATTCATTAGTATCACGACCACAAATTATCCATGTACTACGTGCCAAAGATAATCGTGTATTCATTAGTATCACGACCACAAATTATCTATGCACTACGTGCCAAAGATAATCGTGTATTCATTAGTATCACGACCACAAATTATCCATGCACTACGACCAAAGATAATCGTGTATTCATTAGTATCACGACCACAAATTATCCATGCACTACGGCCAAAGATAATCGTGTATTCATTAGTATCACGACCACAAATTATCCATGCACTACGGCCAAAGATAATCGTGTTTTTTCAATTACGGTTATGATTATATCGAACAATCCTCGGTCACAATCATACCAAGTCCATCTATGCACTACAAAGCCACGTATGACTTTCAACATAATATAAAATATGAGGATAACGATATAAAGAATCAATCAAATGAGATAAAGGATAAATATTAAACATTTATAATATAATTTATCCAGATTCAAGAATATCCCCATGTTATCAATCACTTAATAATCTCATAATCTAATATCATTAATATTATAACAATATTTTAATCACTTCTTAAATTTATAAATAATTTATTTCAATTGTTTACGCTTTTACCATACAATGCATTTAATCATTCAAAATGCCATACTCATAAGATATCATCACCAATGATCAAATCCTCATCAAAAATATGCATATACTCTATATAGATTCTCTAGCCATAAAATCCTATTTTCAACTTTGTTACTTCACATAACATATTTAACTCATATGTTCAGTATTAAACTATTTTCATGAAAAATACCAAATCAGTCCCAAAAATATTTCTTTTCTAGGATTTAGCATAATATAGTCCCATAATGAAAATATATTTTCTCGAATTTTAAAATTCATTTACTATTTTTCAAAAATTAATTTCTAATTAATTCCTTAAGAAATTAGCTACCTCAAGTTTAACTCCGAAAATTCCCAAATCTTGGCAGGACCTTACACATGTTAACGTGAGCTTCTAGTTTAAATTTCATGGTCATCGGAGTTATAGAACTCCTGGTTATAGCGTTTTTTATCTAAAAACCTAAATATTGAAATAGTCATAACTTGCTCATTTCAAGTCGAAATGAGCTCATTTTTGGACAGGAGGTACTTTATACCATATACCTTCATGTCCCAAAAGGCCAGAATTTTTCTCATAATTTAAGTGGCCGAAACAGCCCTCTAAAATCATGGCAGCAAATTTTTTTTGTTTTTGCAGCTTTGCACTCCTTTGCTAAAATCAGTCCACACAAAAATCTACAACACCTTTTCCAGTAATTCCACTTGGATTAGTTAGGTAACTCATAGATCTAACTCTAGGACTTGACCACATTCAAAAATTCAAAATATAATAGGAGATATGGTCAATTGAATTTCATGTTACGCTTTTTCACCAAAATCGATTTTCAACTCTTTGTGATTTCTAAGAAACTTTCATGTTTTCACATAATAACCAACATAACTCATCATAACACTTACTAATACTTCATATACCCATGATTTTCATTAGTCTAATGCTTTTATTATGACTTTCATCATAATCCTCGTAAATGCATCCTTTTAGTTGAAGAAATATTTGAGGGTTTAAGAAATGGGTTTTTGTCTTCTGGGTCAATACAAAATTCGATTTCACGTTCTAGGGTAGGCTAAGAAGTCTTCAAGAATACGCCAGAAAATTTATTAATAATAGAAATATCATTCAAAACTGTGACTCTCATCCAAGACTTGGATAGTACGTCACATTGATACCAACTGTGACTTCTATCCCTTAACCTAGATAGCACCTCACAATGATACCTATAAACTTGCCATCTTCATTCACGATGTCGCCTACGTAAAGTCCGCTTCGCAGCATTCCACACAAGGAAGTCAACAACAAAAGGTTCGGGGCTCTTTACTTATGGCTTGATATGACAATAATTGACTTTAGTAGTTTGATTACTTGAATTCGCACAACAGGTTGGTTATGAATATAAAAGATAACAACCTTACGAAAAGCATGATGAGTAGTTAACCAATTGATTCCTAAAATCACATCAAAGGCAAATATTTTCAAAAAGATAAGATCGACAGGTAACGTGAAAATGTTTATTTGAATCAAACAAGATTTAAAAATAGTAGCGGTAACGAAGGCTCCTACTAACGAAGTTTCAACCAATAAGTCAAAGTCTAACTTCTCCGGAGTCAAATTTAAACGTTGAACACAACTAGGTGAAATAAAAGAGTGGGTAGAACTGGTATCTAACACGGTATAGACTTCGCAAGAGCTTATGATTAACTTACCCGTGATAATTTTATTCAGTCCTCGTCACGAGAAAAAAACGCCTCTCTTAAACTACGGCTTTTGGTTTGTCTAGGGCGGCCTTTTGGTGCCTCCATCCTAGTTGAATTTGTCTTCAGAAACGACAAAAAATTGAGCTAAGTGACCTTCTCTTCCACAATTATAACATGCTTTGACTTGGCATGGCGCAGCTTCGGATCGATGTGTCCCCTCTTCTCCGCATTTTAAGCATATGATAGGTGGTCTTTCTCCTTCCTTAACAACGGTGTCTTTGTGTTGACGCCTTTCCATCATCGTTGAATCTCCTTTTCTTGAAATGTCCATTCTTATTGTTTTGGCCTGATTACAACCAAGTGGTTACCATATCCGCCCGTTGATTCCCTCCACGCTTGTTGTCACCGCTTCGATGACTACTCTCGCCGGTATTATAATTTTGCTTACTTTGCTCTTTTTAGTTGCGTTGACTCGTTATCGCGCTCCACTAATCGAGCCCTATTTACAACATCTCAATACAAACACGCTTTATGAGAAATAAGATGTTGACGTATCTTCGCTTCAAACCTCTTAAAAACATTCGCGCCATTCTCTCTTCATTATCCACCAAGTGGGATCTGCAAACCGTGATAACTCCGTAAATTTTGCCTCGTATTACGACACTGGTCATATTGTTTTGTTCCAACTTGATAAACTCCACCTCCTTCATGTGGCGAATACTTTTAGGAAAGTATTTGTCATTGAATGCCTCTGGAACTTCTCCCAAGATATCTTGATCAAGAGAAGTTGAGTACGCTTTAACCGATTCCCACCAAAGAATCTGCCTCTCCGCAAGAACATAAAGGCGGCAAAAGAACCTTTTGCTCCTCGAAGCATCCCAAGACATCAAATATCTTGGTAATCTGCTTTATCTATGCTTCCGCTGTAAGTGGTTTTGGCTCTCCTTAAACTCCAAAGGGTCCCAAATCCTTGAATTGTTTAGCGGTGACCGCCACGAGAGTTTTCCGTGTTTCCACCTACGTTTTGGACAGAGTCACTACCGATGTTGCATGAATTCTAAAACCTCTTAAACGTCATTGCTCGTTCGTCAATTGATCAGTGTTGTTGTTTACAGGAGGATTATCGCCATCCTGTTGCACATTGTCCTGATTATTGATCTATGGAGAATCAACAGTCTCCTGTGTTCCATTGCTATTCTCAACATTCTCGGATGCCATTTTCAAACACTGCCACAAAATAAGGGTTAATTGACATGCAACATATTATCACTATATTCTGACCGACCAATCAAATACCAAATAAACTTAGGTAGGTCATACTAGCAAAGGTATTCCCCGTCTCTCCCCTCCTAGTACTATTCTCACATCTTAGCCAGGGATCATATCCCTAAGCTCTGATACCAACCGGCGCCCCCAAAATTAGGTATACGCCACCCATCTTGGGTCGCCACTTACATGGTACATAAATTCAAATACAACTTACTAATATAACTGCTGTGTCATATGCAATACGACATAAACCGTGAGTTTGAATACAAATATTGTCTACTAGATATTATACAAACTCAAAAAGAGTCCTCATTACAACTATTATCACACTATTTCACGTAATAGTGAGGACTACTAATGCTATCCTCTGCAGACCATTACTCCGCTTCCCGACTCGACCCAAATATGTTCTCATTTCACAAGAGAACAAAGGAAAGAAAAAGGGTGAGCTCAACTAGCCCAATAAGAAATATTATGACTAAGATAATGCGAATAAATTATCATTAGCCTTCAAATATGTTAAACCGATAAAATACAATAGACAACCAGTTTAATTGCAATGAATATGCAATCCATTAAAAGAGTCAAGTAGAAAATAAAGTCTACTATCTTTTAGGTTTTAAAAGGTTTTCATAAATTTTTATCACTAAGACTCGGTTTAATGAATAAACCATAATATCTAATCATCCTCGTACTACGGCCAAGGATTTTCATCAAATTATCAATGGTCATGACTATACCGAATCACCCCTGGTCATAATCATACCAAAAACTATCCATCACTGCATTACAGGCCACTGAGGACTTTTATCACATCATTTATAACAAGCCATGATTATACCGAATGATCCCTGGTCATAATCATACTAAGTTCATCTATGCACGTAAGCCAAAGATAACATATTATAACATGAGGATGATGACAATGACATAATAATTCAATAAAACAAGTTCAAGAATTATTTTATCCAGGAATTAGTAATGTCCAAATTGTCAACAAAATACTGTTTTGTAGAGTAAAATTCAAGAATGATCAAAAGAATATTTCCATGAAAAGATACTGGATGAAACGTAAATATCAAGAATATTCTACTAATTTCATGGAGTATAGAAGTCAAAGTTTTAACCAACTAGTATAATAAAGAATGGAATAACAAAGGAAATCACCATGCATGCGGTACTTGATGATGTGTTATTCCAACAGTAATAATAATAACGGAACCAGTCGTGAAATTCACAATCGCAGGATGATCCAATGTAATAATAAATGTTGAATAATAATAAACAATGGAACCAGTCCTGTAAAACACACGAACATGGATATTCCAAATGTAATAATAAATGCGAATAATAAACAATGGAACCGTGTCCGGTGTAAAACACATGCATGTGATATTCCAATGTAATAATAAAGAATGGAATAATGTAAGAATATCACCAAGTATAGGGGATTCCACAGATACAAAGTTTATTCCAATGTAATAAATAAGAATGGAATAATATAAGGATTTCACCAAGTATAGGGTATGCCATGTATACAAAAGTGTTATGTATAGGGTATACCACTTTTACAAAGTTATTCCAATAGAATAATAATGAATGGAATAATGTAAGTTCTCTTCATGAATAAGAAAGAATAACACCTTACACGGTACAACAAATAATATCCCTTACCGTAAAAGACACCTTTTGGATATCAAAGTAGTGAAGTACCGTAATACTCTTCTTCTTTCTCTCTATAGATTTTCTCTCTATAGCTTCTCTCTATAATTTCTCTAGAGTTTCAAAGAATTAAATAAGAAAATAATGAAGGAATGAGCTTCTATTTATAGGAAAATAGAATGCGTAGTAATTAATCCATGAACAGTCCGTTGATTTACTTTAATATGACGGTCCATATTTAAAGCAAAATCTTTTAAATAAAATATCATATATTCTATTTATATAAAAACATTTTAGTATGCAAACACTATGCAACACTATGCAAAACACTATGCAAAAACACTATGCAACACTATGCATAATAAAATATAATATATTCTATTTATGTAATAACTTTAATAAAGTATTCTCATTTATATAAAAAGATGTTTCGCTTTTATTACGTTAATAATACGAATAAAACAAAACGTCATTATCGCTATAATAATTCATATTATTAATCGACAATAATGGAATCAAACTTAGTGACTTCTCACATAAGCATCAATAATCAATACCGCAGCTACTTTACGCAACCACACGTGACATCGCTTTGTACTTTTACTACCGAAAGTAGTTCAACAAGATCAACCAGTAAAACTTCCGCCGTTATTTCAATAAAATATTTTGTCGCTTTTCTCAATCCAACAATAATTACATTGTGGGGTCCACCAATGATTGAGTAGTTGCATTTAATATTCCCTCGCTAAACCTAATATTCCCCACCAATCGAATATAATATAACCACTTGCATACTTTGTAAAATTTATAAATACTACCCACAACTATAATATTATCTCAAATTCACACAATAATATTAAAAATTATTTCGACAAAATTTAAATCTTTATTGATAAAATCTGGGGTCTAACATACTACACTCAAAGCTTTCTTAAACTCTAAAGAAATACGCCAAGATTATAGAAGAAGAATTCTCTCTATAGTTTCTCTCTCTCTGAAGTTTCAATGAATTAAAAGAAATAATGAAGGAATGAGCTTCATTTATAGAAGAATGGACCCATAGTAACTAATTCATGAACGGTCCAGATTGATTTACTTTTAATCGATTGGGTCCATATTTAAAGCAAAATCTTTTAAATAAAATATAATATATTCTATTTATAATCTAATAAAACGAATAACTTTATAAAAGTATTTTGTTTTATATAAAAAGATTTTACTATGCAAAACACTATATCTGGTACTATCAATACTATGCATAATAAAATATAATATATTCTAATTATTGTCTAATAAAATGAGATAACTTTATAAAAGTATTACATTTTTATATAAAAAGATTTTACTATTAGCCTAATAAAACGAATAACTTTATAAAGTATTCTATTTTATATAAAAAGCATTTCTGTTTTATTACATTAATAATACTAATAAAATAAAACTTCATCATCACTTACTTTAAAAAATTTTCAAATGTCACCCTTAACTTTAAACTTTTATCAATTTAATTATTTACCAAAATAGAAAAATTGAATACTTTTATTTCATAAAATTCGGGGTCTCATAATCTCCTCTCCTTATGAAATTTCGCCCTCGAAATTTATGTACGTACCTGATATTCGAAGAGATGAGAATACATTGCTTTCTTTTCAGATTGTACCTTCCCGGTAATTTCCTTGCTATCATGATTTTCCCATTGCTCATCTCCTGTATTTCAGATATCATTCTAGAATATAGCTTCAAAACAAAGGTTAATTGACATATCACAATTTGTCAACTTATCAAGTAAACAATTTCAGCTTAGTAAGTTACACACTAGCGAAATATATAACTCGCCTCTCCCTCTAGTTCTGAGACTCTTATCTCCTCCAAATGACCATATCCCTAAGCTCGATATACGAATTGTGACGCCCCCAAAATAGGTCCACACGACCCATTCTGAGTTGCCAGATATCACATTATAAAAATCAAATACTTCATTTACACAACTGTTGAATTTTCGTATAAAATACCATAGTTAACTGTGAGTTTTAATACAAATGTATGTAACTCTCATGGTGCCTCGACCACAACCTTACAATGGTACTTTACATAAAAGTATAGTCAAAAACTATTTTACGAATTAAAATCTTTGGGAAGTGCTCAATGAAACCTTCGTACATGGGAGGCCATGCGTCTAGGTTATGATAGATATCATATGTACACAGAATTATCCTTGGTTGACCCAATAGACTCCAAAAAAAAACGAGAAGATTACTATCATCTTTTTTCCAATGGTGAGTCTTCTCTTGGCATATAACTATCTCCACTGTCTCCAAGTGAAAATTATATTTCAAATAAACTCCAAGATCATGTAGGTAATGCTCGTAGATATACTCAGCAAGTGGATGTGCATAACCCTGTCTTATGATAACATGAGGTTGTATGTCATTAGACATCTTGTATGATAGTGGCAAAACACCCTTCCAAAGTTGGGTTCACCTCACCCTATTTGGTTCACCAAAATTAAATATCAAATGACGTATACAATACGACACACTTATCTAAAGTTCTCAATAAAATTATTTTCATACTATTTAGGGAGAACCTCAATGACTATGTAGATCATTTATTCTATTCCCTCATTATCCCCGGGCCGACCCATCTACACTCTTATTACCTGAAAGGAATTGTGAAGCAAAAGGGTGAGCATAACTAGCCCAGTTAAGAATATCATGACTAAAGATAATTACATTATCAATAGTTTTCATCAATAATAACTCAGAGATTTAGAACATATGGTAGATGATAAAAAATTTTAACCATAGTTGCAGCGGAACGAGCAATCCATTAAAAGAGTCAAATAGATCATCAGATCTACTATCTTCTCCATGTTAAAAGTCCACCAATAATGTTTTATCCCTAAAACATCAATCAACAATTCTTGTCCACAATCATATGAATAACTCATAATCATAATTGTGATTCTGAATTCCTATTCGCACCCAGGACGAAGATAATTTTCATCGCCTATCTTCACCTGAAATATCAAAAATCATGGTTATACCAAATCACAATTTCTACTCATAATCATACTAATTAATTCATCTTGCACTTTATGCCAAAGATATTCATTATTATCACATCCATGAATTAATATTTCATTGTTGAGACTCAAATTTCAATAATTAATCCACATCATCGAATCATCCCTGCACTACAGGCCAAGGATATTCTTTAGTATCACGACCACGAATTATCCATGCACTACTACCAAAGATAATCGTGTTTTCATCAACTGGTCCCGATCATGCCATAAAATAATTCATCTTTGCACCCTCGGTCAAGAGAATCCATAGCCATAATCATACCAAAAAATCGCCCATCAATGCACTACACGGCAAATGAGGATTTTACCACATCATTCGTCACATTACTACCATGATTATACCCAAGAATAATCCTCGGTCATAATCACGCCCAAGTCCATCTATGCACTACGGGCCAAAGATGACTTTTACCACATCATTTGTAACATTACGGTCATGATTATACCGAATAATCCTGGTCATAATCATACCAAGTCCATCTATGCACTACAAGCTACAGATGACTTTCAACATAATATAAACATGATGATGATGACAATATTATAAGCATTAATCAAACGAAATCAAGGATAAATATTAAAGACTTTAAATTTATCCAAATAGTATCCATCATTTAATAAACTCATGATCTAATATTGTTAATATTATAACAATATTTTAATTACTTCTTAAACTTATAAACAATTTATTTCAATTGTTTACACTTTACCAAATAATGTATTTAATCATTCAAAAATGTCATACTCATAAGATTTCATCACCAATGATCAAATCACTCATCAAAAATCTACACATACCTTATATAGGATTTTCAAGCCATATAATCCTATTTACCAATTTTTCAACTTCACATAACATATTTAATTCATATGTTCGTAACTAAACTATTTTCATGAAAAATACCAAATCAGTCCCAAAAATTATTCTTTTCTGGAATTTAGCATAATATAGTCCCATATTGAACATATATTTTTCTCAGAATTTTTAAAATTCATTTACTATTTTTCAAAAATCAATTTCTAATTAATCCCTTAAAAAATTAGCTACCTCAAGGTTAACTCCAGTAATTCCCAAATCTTGGTAGGATCTTACACATATTAACGTGAGCTTCCAGTTTAAATTTTATGGTCATCGGAATTATAGAACTCCGGTTATAGCGTTTTTCGTCGAAAAAACCTAAATATTGAAATGATCATAACTTGCTAATTTTAAGTCGGAATGAGCTCATTTTTGGACAGGAGGTACTTTATACCATATACTTGCATGTCCCAAAAGGCCAGAATTTTTCTCACAAATTAAGTGGCCAAAACAACCCTTTTAAAATCTGGACAGTAGCTATTTTGGGTTTTTGCACCTTTTGACTCTTTTGCTAAAATCAGTCCACACGAAAATCTATAACACCTTTTACAGTGATTCCACTTGGATAATTTAGGAAATGTATAGATCTAACTCAAGAACTTGACCACACTCAAAAAATAAAAATATAATATGAGATATGGTCAATTGAATTTCATGTTCCATTTTTACCAAAATCTGATTTTTCAACGCTTTGTGATTTCAAAGAAACTTTCATGTTTTCACATAATAACCAACATAAGTTATCATAACACTTACTAATACCACATATGCCCATTATTTTCATTAGTCCAATGCTTTTATTATGACTTTCATCATAATCCACGTAAATAGATCATTTCCACAATTTAACAAGGAATGAAATACAAAGGATCATTCACCAAGCATGTGGTAATCCACATAGACAGGTTATTCCAACAGAATAATAAAGAATGGAATAACAGAAGGATTCACCATGCATGCGATAGAGACCGCATAGACAGGTTATTCCCAATGTAATAATAAAGATGGAACTAGGTCCCAGTGAAAACGCATGCATGAGCGATATTCCAAAGAGAATAGTAAAGATTTTAACCGAATTCAAAGTAAATTGCATTGCCGCAACGGGATATTCCAATGAAATAATAAAGAATGGAATAACAACAGAAATCACCATGCATGCGATAGACCGCACGCAACAAGTTATTCCAACGAATAATAAATAATGGAACCAGTCAGGTAGAATGCGTTCAAGACGTGATATTTCGACGTAATAATAAAGAATGGAATAACAACAAAATCACCGTGTATACTGTAATCCGTATATCAAAGTTATTCCAATGTAATATAAATAATGGAATAACAACGAAATTCACCGTAAACTAGAATCACAGATATGAGTTATTCCAACGAATAATAAAGAATGGAATAACCGAAGTTCTCTTCATGAATACAAAAGAAATAATACACCTTACGAGTACAACAAATAATATCCCTTACCTTTGAAAGAAGAGTATTCCGACTGGTAGGGCGAGGATATACTCGAAGAAAACTTGTACTACGCTCAAAACTTTCTTAAACTCTAAAGAAATACGCTCAAGATTATAGAAGAAGAATTCTCTCTATAGTTTCTCTCTAGAGTTTCAATTGAATTAAGAAATAATGAAGGAATGAGCTTCATTTATAGAAGAATGGACCGCATAATAACTAATTCATGAACGGTCCAGTTGACTTACTTTAATTGGTCGGGTCCATATTTAAAACAAAATCTTTTAAATAAAATATAATATATTCTATTTATAATCTAATAAAACAAATAACTTTATAAAAGTATTCAGTTTTATATAAAAAGATTTTACTATGCAAAATACTATGCAGAACAATTATGCAACACTATGCATAATAAAATATAATATATTCTAATAATTGTCTAATAAAAAATGAGATAACTTTATAAAAGTATTCTGCTTTTATATAAAAAAGATTTTACTATTAGCCTTAATAAAACGAATAACTTTATAAAAGTATTATGTTTTATATAAAAACATTTCTGCTTTTATTATATTAATAATACTAATAAAACAATACTTCATCATCACTTATTTTGAAAAAATTTCAAATGTCACCCTTAACTTTAAACTTTTATCAATTTAATTATTTACCAAAATAGAAAAATTGAATACTTTTATTTCATAAAATTCGGGGTCTCACAAAACATATGTGAGTTGACCTACTAAACAAAATTAGTCCCACATAAGATTTGGTAATTGCAATGGCAGTCACAAATACTCTATAACGATGGTAAACTTAGCCATCACTGAAAGTCATCATATATTTTATTATTTTGTGATTGATTGAAAATTTCATCACAAAATACCTTCTTTTATAATTGCAAATAAAAGTCGTCACAAAAATCTATATTTTTTTAATGATTGTCATAGTCGTCATAAAATACTGTTTTGATTATTTTTTTTTTATTAAAATATCGGTGATAACTTAAATGCAGTCAAAAAATGGTATATCTATAAGTGATGACATAATGCGTCACAAAAAGAAAATTTATTTTGCGTGAAAATTTTTGTGATTGACGTGATCATCATAATTATAATATATTGATGGCAAAATTAGTTATCACTAAGAATCAGTATATATATATACTATTATTGTGTCACGTATTCTTATTTTTCTAGTAGTGACCCAAAAATAGATTTTAATGAGATGTTGGTACATAATTATCAATCTTTTGTTGGTCCAATTAATAATATGCTAATAACATTCCCCATAAAATAATGCACAACACATTTATCCACGCATCACTGTTGAGCAGAAATAAAATAAACATGTTACTTATGCAATAAAATTCTATTTAATAAATTATAATTCTAATTTTTCCATAGGGTAAAATTAAAATCTTTATTTATTAAATGTAACATTATGTGACTTTTCTTAATCTTTAATTGTTTCACTTAATAACCCTCTGTTGGGTAGATTATTAATTTTAACAATAAAAGAGTCGTGCATACATGTAAATTATTATAATCAAACTCAATTTTCTTTAAACATCATATTAATCAAGTTTGAAAATTAACACTATTTATAATTTACATGAAAAACTTAAAAGTCCTAATAATATATCATATCATATTCTAAAATCTAATTAAGATATATAATTATGAACATAAATTAATTAAAAAATATTCACATAAATTCTAAATTAAATATATGATGACATAATATAGCATAATATTATCTAGACATAACAAAAAATACCTCCATCACCATAAACATATAGCCCAAGTACCGCAATGAACATGATAGGCGGGTATAGGGACAATAACCATGAAATTGAGGTCAATACTAAATAACACTAGGGCTATTTGTAGAATTTCTAAACATGATGGTATTATTAAGTAATATTTATATAGGCAGAATCATTAATGAATTCAATACATATTACTCAATTGAGAAAAAGTAAGTATCCATGATGTAACAGAATACAAGATAGCGTAAAACTGAACCAAATTGACATTATTATCGGGAAAGCCTTTTCATCGTAATTAAATAATTCTACGGTATTAAATTTTGTAAAATAATAACATAATTAATTTATTTTATACGATAACATAATCATACTCTTTATACTAAATATTAAATAAATTCAATTAATCTACGAGCGAAATTTCCGACAGGAAATTTGGACAGCGGGTCCCATGGCCTCCTTTGCACGAATCAACAAAAACCATAATTCTATGCGACCTTCTCCAATTTTTTAAAACAACATCCCCTTCTCATTCTTCCAATAATTCTAGTAAGAAAACAACAGCCCCTTCTCATTCTTAAACTTCTTCTATTTTTTTTAATTTCTTTTTGCTTTTTCAATCTTCTTTTACATCTGCTTTACAATTTCACTATTTTGACCACTAATTTTTTTATAATCTTTCTTTTAACTTAAATATTTATAGAATTCAAGGGGCACCTATAAACCATCAAGTTATACATTTAGATTGTACTTTTTGTACAGTTTTTTTGCTTTCTATTTTAACTCTGATTATTTACCAATCTTTTGTAATTCTGTAAATAAGCACACCTAGAGGAATGTGAATAAGTGTTCAAACCCACAAATAATTAACAGTGGACAAATTTTAAAATTTACTACTGCAGATTATAATCGGACAAGCAACCCTTGTCAGTTTTAGTATATGTTCTTCGTATGTTATAATCGGGCAGCTAATCTCTGTCTGTTTTAGTATATATTCTACGTCTATTATAATCGGACAGCTAATCCATGTCTGTTTTAGTGTACGTTCAAGCACAAACTAAAACTTAATATGCAAAATACTAAAGCAGATAAAAGAAAAGAGCATAATAGAAATCACACCAAGATTTTTATGTGGTTCGACCCTTATCCTCTACTCTAGTGGCCAAATTCGCATCCAATACCAAAAAGTATTGGAGATACTTTTTATTAAAACTTAATATTCAAAATATTACAGAAAATTCTCTGTACAACGAAGATCGATTCTGACTTGGACACCTTTGCCCCCTTGCACCTCTACAACTTCTCTTACCTCTGAGACATTGATGTTTTCGTTGTATAAACTGAATATTACACGATTACTCAAGCCAACCTAGACTTATAATTGATTTACAAAAGATATGATTTTGAAGTAAAATGACTTTCAAGTTAAATGAGAATTCAAGAGAGATACAATAACTGGAATAGGACTCAGATAACTTTCAAGATGAACACAATGATGATTTTTAGCTTCAAGTTTTGTACTCCTTTTCTGCCGAGTAGGATGAGTATGAATAGAATAGTGAGCAACTATTTTTTTAATCTGTTAGCATGAACAGCTCAAAAAAGGATAACAGTCTCGTCAATATATGTTAGCTAACGGCTAATATATTCAGCATGATAAAAGATATAAATATAAGATAAACTGAATTAAAGGAGTCAAAAAGGTATTAAGTATAAGGTAAAAGAGACCATGCCAATATAATACATGATTCCTTAAAAGACTGAAGTATCAGTTTAAAAGAAATTCCTTAGCTAATCAAACTCCTTAAAACACTCCAATTAAATTTGAATTAGTTTCATAGCTAATCAATCTATTAAGAAATACCAATTTTAGCAACTGTTTATTATGATATGGTTTATCAAGCTAAAATAAAGGAGCTGAAGATATTTTGATAGAATCCATATTCAAATCAACTTTGAATAAATAAATCAGTTACCATGATGGACTCCAACCTTTTGTAAACTGCTTTAGCTAGAAAGTTGTTATGCAATCTTCCATGTTATCTCAAGTGAACCATAATATAAAATGGGTCACCATACAAAGAACCGAATTATATTATTTAATCAACCTATCAGTCTAAAATATAATCCATGATATCCATTAAATAGCCAACAAGCATAGACATATTGCATAATCATATATTAAACTCGTTATTAATTATTTTCAACACACCATTACAAAGTTAATTTCAGCCCATTTAATAACTCATATACTTATGCATATTGTCATCATTAAAATTATAAAATATATAAACTAACATTCTCCCTTTTTGATGGTGACAATATATTACTCTTTATGATCAACATGTTCCCCCTAAGTATATGGCTCCCCCTTAATTTATGCATATCAATGAATAATAAATAATTTGAGCATATAAACTATTAATATATCCAGTAACATATCCATCACAATTGAAGTATGATTAAGCCAGACAATCATATTCATAATATAGAAATCTCTCCCCCTTTGTCATTATCAAAAAGAAATTAAATGAAACCATGCATATTAATCATTAACCATAATTTGCACAAGTTGATTATAACATAATCGCTACCCATATATCTCTCCCCCTTTTTCATAAAAAAAATAATTCATATCAATTAGCTGAATTTAGTTATCTCACTCCATTTGCCAATATTAGAAGAAATAAGCGAAGGATAAAGAATGACATTGGAGCAAGCTTATAACAAAATCACATATAACAAGTAAACAAAATGATCATACCTTTGTGATATGTTACCTATATATCACATTGTTGTTACCAGTAGTAAGCTTGATAGATGTGCTCTCAGTGTAACTTTGGATTTTATTTTTTCAAAATCAAATCTCTTCAATAGCAGTTCTTTTGGTCATCCCAATGTAGAGGTCATTAAAACTCAGGTTAGGAGAGTAATTTTCACTGTTTTGGTTGTTCTTGTAAGATTGTCATTGGTCATTTGTTCATCTGATTCACTTTCTGGAATATCAGTTTCAACTTTGAACATTCATCTTATTTTCCTTCTAAAATAGACGGTTCTAGCTTTCTGGATTTAGGTGTCTGCATATTTAAGTTTTCTTCTAAAATGGCATTTGGTCAAGTTGCGTCAATTTAAATCATCTTTTCCTTCTAATGCGCATTTTGGCTTAGGTCATCTGGATTTAGCTATTTGATTTTCACGAATCAGATCATCATTTCCTGTAGAAACCTCATTCTTTTCATTTGACAGATCATGGTTAAGTTCATCAAAAATAATATTCACTGATTTCTCATCAAGATTGTCATTTGTATTAAATATGTAGCATTTAGCGCAATAAAAACTTTATAATAAATGATGTTATGATCCCGTGTAATATGAAATCCATAGAGCTTTCATAATATATCTAATTAAAACTCTATTTTAAAAGAATATAAGATACTTACAGATTTCGCCAAATAATTTATAAGTAAATACTATTCGTCTCCTTTTTGACCTTGAGACATTTAAAAAATGAACAAGTAGTCTCTACCTTTTTGGTACCCAAATTTTCTTGGGTCCTTTTGGGTTAGTAGTGTAAGACCCCAACTTTTTATAAATAAAATTGAATTTTTTCTATTCATTATTTTGAATAATAATGTGTTAATTTGATATAATGCTTTGGTTATGGGTGAAATGTGCAAATTTTGCAAAATAAGAAAGTGGTTATAAAATATTCATTGTTGTCGGGGAATATTCGTTTGGTCATGAAATATTTTTGTTGTTTGGGAATATTAAATGCGACCATGCGACCATTTGTGGGCCCCATAATAGAATAAGCATTAGATGAAGAAGAAACCAAAGTTTGAGTTTTTATAAATTATGACGTAGTTGTTACTGTTAAAACTGTTGGAATACCCGGTGGGTAAAGTAAAGTAATACACGTTGTTGCACAGTAGCTTTGACGCCCCCAAAATACGTATACATCACCCATCTTGGGTCACCAAATACATGGTACTGAATACAAATACAAACCTAATTATATAACATGAGCTAAGAGTTTTTACACGAATATTATCTTCTAGACAATATCCAAACTTAAATGGAGTCCTCATTATATTTATTGTCACACTAAATAGTGAGGACTACTAAAACAAGCACCTTGAACCATCACTCCATTCCCCGACTAGCCCCGGCTACGTTTTCATTTCCTGAAGAGAACAATGAAAGCAAAAGGGTGAGCTCAACTAGTCCAGTAAGAAATATTATGACTAAGATAATGCAGAATAAATTAGTGTTAGCCTTCAACAGTGTTAAACTGATAGAATATAATAGACAACAAGTTTAACTGCAGCGGAACAAACAATCCCTTAGAAGAGTCAAGTAGAGCAAGATATCTACTATCTTCTATGATTTAATAGTTATCATCAATTGTATCGCTGAGACTCAGCTTAATAAATAATTCATATCATTGAATTATCCATGCACTACGGGCCAAGGATATTCATTAGTATCACGTCCACGAATTATCCAAGCACTACGGGCTAAAAATATTCGTGTTATCACCAATGGTCATGATCATGCCAACAATTGTCCATCAATGCACTACATGCCAAAGAGGACTTACCACATCATTTGTCTGTAACATTACAGGTCATGATTATACCAATACAAACTTTCCTGGTCATAATCATACCAATCAACAGTCCATCTATGCACTACGGGCCAAAGATGACTTTCATCACAATATAAGCATGAGGATGATGACAATGATATAAGAATTTAATTAAATAAAAACAAAGGATAAATTTTAAAGATTTATAATTCAATTTATCCAGAATTCAATAGTCCAAATTGTCAACATGATACTGCTTTGTGGAGTAAAATTCAAAAATAATATTATATCAAAAATGATTTGGACCAAAAAGAAATCAATTTTTATCATGAATAGTACCCTGGGTGAATAGTATTCGAGTGAATAGTACTCTGTGAATAGTATTTCAGGAATAGTAACCCGTGAATAGTACCCCGACATGAAAAGATTAAAAATTATCAAGAATGCTCAGAATAATATTTTTATGAAAAGATACTGGATGAAGCGAAAATATCAAGGATATTCTACTAATTTCATGGAGTATAGAAGCAATACTTATCAACATAAGTGTAGAATTAGGAATATGAAACGAAATAATATTACTTACAAACTACAGAGTATGAAAGAAAATATTATTTCTTACGAATATTGAACAAGAATAATATCACTTATGGATATGAAAGAAATAATACCCCTTACCTTAGTAGGAGATTGGATACTGCAATAGTGTAATAACAGAATACTCTTCTTCTTTCTCTCTTATTCTCTCTATACTTTCTCTCTCTATAGCTTGAATGAATTGGTGAAAAATAATGAAGAAATGAGCTTCTATTTATAGGCTTGGCAGAGTAAGGGTGAAATAGTCTTTTTGCCATAATTTATGACATCATCGCTTATATCATCGATCATATGACATCATTGCTTACCTCATCATTTCGATGACATCATTACTTACCTCATTGTTCTGATGACATCATTGCTTACATCATCAAAATTCAAATTCAATTTGTTCTCTTCCACCTCATTTTACTTTTATACGATGAATTTACTATAATAATGCTACCATTCAAATTAAAAATTATACTATTATATAATCACATCATACTACTATAATGTAATATTATAATAATATATTTGAATGAATTATTTTATCAGAAAAGATAAAATATCAACTTTTAACAAATGTCACATGCTAAAGATTCCTCTATTTAAATCCATATTAAATAAATATTTCCTTATCATATATATCAATAATTTATTATTCACAAATAATATTACAGAACTATAATATTGATAACTAGGTCATTCCAAGGAAAGAGGAGGCTTTCCAATAAGGATTTCTCCCTATTGGCGCACAATTAGGTAACCAATCCCCTTTCCTCGACAGAACTTTGTAGACATTGTCAATAATGCTATCTAATAATATTATTCAAATAATATGAATTATTAATTTGATAATTTGAAATATTGTGCAATGACAATTATTGAATCAATAATATAAAATATCAACGTAGCAATTATTGAATCAATAAAAATAAAATATTGAACAGTTACTACTGTAAGACCCCAAATTTTATGAAATGAAAGTATTTGATTTTCTTATAATTATTATTCTATTTAATAAATGGATTAATTGATAAAAGGTTAAAGTTAAGGGTGATATGTGAATTTTTTTGCAAAGTAAGCAAGTTGATGTAAAATATTCGTTGTGTCGGGGAATATTCGTTTGGCTGGGGAATATTCTTTTTGTCAGAGAATATTCGTTCGATGACACAATCATTGGTGGATCCCACAACGGAAGTATTGTCGTAGTTAGAAAATGACAGAAAAATATTTTTATAAAACTAACGGCGAAAGTTTTACCGTTAAACTGTTGAACTATCCGGTGGTAAAAGTATAGTAATACGCGTGGTTGCATAGTAGAACATGATATTGATTATTGATGCTTACGTAAGAAGCCACTCAGTTTACTCAAGTATTGCTATAGTAATTGTTGTATAGTATCTCACGTTATTTGATTCAATTATTGTCACAGTATCATCTGCATAATATTTTATATTATTAAATCAATAATTGAGACGACAAAGTTATTCATATTATTATTTGCAATATAGACGATGTCTAGAAAGTTCTGTCGAGGAGAGGTTTGGTCACCTAATTGCGTGCCAATAGGAAGAAATCCTTATCGGAAAGCCCCCACTTTCCTGGGAATGATCTGGTTGTTAAATATTGTGAGTTATAATATTAATGATGAATAATTGTTGAAGTATTAAGAATGTGTTTATTGAAAATAAGTGATTTACAAAAGTTAGAGGGGAATAATGCAAACTTGGAAAACTTTATGGGTACCAAAGTGTAATAAGTTAAATTAATCTGGACCATTGGTGGTGGTTTTAATATTAAATTAATATGGACCATTGATGGTGGTTTTAATAGTAAATTAATATGGACCGTCGGTGGTGGTTTTAATAGTAAATAATTCTGGACCGTCGGTGGTGGTTTTAATAGTAAATCAACCTGGACCGTTGGTGGTGGTTTTAAAAGTAAATCAATCTGGGCCGTCGGTGGTAGTTTTAGAACTAAATCAATCTGGACCGTCGGTGGTGGTTTTAAAAGTAAATCAATCTAGACTGTCAGTTATGGTTTTAATAGCAATCAATATGGACCATCCGTTCTAATAGTGAATCAATCTGGACTGTTCGTGAATTAGTTACTATTTAGTCCATTCTCCTATAAATAAAAGCTTAATTCTTCTTTCATTCTCACCAATTCACTGAGACTCACAAGAAAAACTATAGAGAAAGAAACAATAGAGAGCAAGAAGAAGAGTATTCTGCTACTTCACTATTGCAGTATCCAGCCTTTTACTAAGGTAAGTGATGTTATTTTCATTTGGTAAGGGATATTATTTATTTTATTTGTAAGGGGTATTATTTCTTTCGTATTCATAAGGAATACTATTTTTCATATTCATCCTTTAATATATCCTCGAATAACTGCCTAAGCAGATTACGATCGTATGACAATGAAAATCCATTCTTGCTTTCAGTATGTTATTTCTTTTCATATTCTTAAATCTAAACTTACTATGGTAAGTATTGCTTCTATAATCCTTGAAATTAGTGAAATATCCTTGAGTTTTGCGCTTCATCCAGTATCATTTTATTGGAATATTGATCTGAACTCTCTCATTAAATATCAATATTTTCACCGAGTTACTATTCATAGGTTACTATTCACCCAGTTACTATTCACTAAAATATTATTCACTCGGGTATTCGGGGTACTTTTCATGTCGGAGTACTATTCACAGGGTACTATTCCCGAAGTACTATTCATAGGTTACTATTCACGGGGTGCTACTCACCAAATAAATTTATTTCTTTTCTGTCCAAATTATTTTTGATACATGGATATTATTCTTGAATTTTACTCCACAAAGCAGTATCATATTGACAATTTGGATATTTTTTAAACTCTGGATAAATTTAAAGTCTTTAATAATTATCCTTGATTTCGTTTGATTAATGCTTATATCATTGTCATCATCCTCGTGCTTATATTGTGATGAAAGTCATCTTTGGCTTACGTGCATAGATGGACTGTTGATTGGTATGATTATGACCAAGTATCATTCGGTATAATCATGACCCGTAATATTACAAATGATGTGATAAAAATCCTCATTGGCCTATAGTGCATTGATGGATAGTTGTTGGTATGATTATGACCAGAGATTATTCGGTATAATCATGAACATTGATGATTACATGAATATCCTAGGCTCGTAGTGCAGGGATGATTCGATGATGTGGTTTATTTATTAAGCTGAGTCTCAGCGATAAAGTTGATGAAAAAACTGTTTTAATCATAGAAGATATTAGACATCTTGCTCTACTTGACTCTTCTAATGGATTGCTTGTTCCGCTGCAGTTAAACTTGTTGTCTATTATATTCTATCAGTTTAACATTGTTGAAGGCTAACGATAACTTATTCTGCATTATCTTAGTCATAATAATTCTTACTGGGCTAGTTGAGCTCACCCTTTTGCTTTCATTATTTTCTTCGGGAAATGAGAACATAACCGGGACTAGTCGGGGAACGGAGTGATGGTCCGAGATGGTGCATTAGTAGTCTTCACTATTCTGTGAAATAGTGTGATAATAATTGTAATGAGGACTCCATTGAGTGTGGATATTGTCCAGAAGACGATATTCGTTTTAAAACTCTCAGCTTATGTTTTTTCGCATGTTACACGACAGTTGTATAATTAAGTTGTATTTGAATTTTGTACCATGTATTTGGTGACCCATGATGGGTGGTGTATACCTATTTTAGGGCCTTCACAGTTGGTATCAAAGCTTAGGGAAATGATCTCTGGCTGAGATGTGAGACAAGAACTAGGAGGGGAGAGACGGGAAATTCCTTCGCTAGTATGACCTACCTAAGTTTATTTGGTATTTAATTGGTCGGTCAGAGTATAGGGATAATATGTGGCATGTCAATTAACCCTTGTTTTGTGGAAGTTTTTGAAAATGGCATCTGAAAATGTTGAGATCGGCAATGAAGAACATGAGACCATTGAGTCACCAACGATCAATACCCATGATAATGTGCAACAGGAAGACAATAATCCTCAAGCAAACAACAACACCGATCAAATGATGAACGATGGGATGTTCAGAGGCTTCATATAATTCATGCAACATCAGGCGAGAGCGACTCCTGTTTAAAATGCAGATGGAAACACTGGCAACTCTCAGATGGTCACTTCTAAGAAATTCAAGGAGTTGGGACCACTAGAGTTTTTGGAGAGCTAAAACTGTAAGACCCCAACTTTTTTATAAATAAAATTGAATTTCCTATATTCATTATTTTGAAATAAAAAGGTGTTAATTGATATAATACTTTGGTTATGGGTGAAATGTGCAAATTTTACAAAATAAGCAAGTGGTTATAAAATATTCATTGTTGTTGGGGAATATTCGTTTGGTCGTGGAATATTCTTTTTGTCGAGAATATCCGTACGACGGCGCAATCATTTATGGGCCCTATAATGGAATAACTGTCGGATGAAGAAAATGACAAGTTTGAGTTTTTATAAATAATGGTGTAATCGTTACCGTTAACACTGTTGGAATACCCGATTGTTAAAATACAGTAATACGCGTGGTTGCATTGCTTGCATAGCTACAGATTGCATTAAAGATTGTTGAATTATTGATTCTTACGTAAGAAGGCACTACTCAATAATTATTACAGTAATTACTATTCAATATTCTATTTTATTGATTCAATAATTGCTGCGTTGATATTTTATATTATTATTGTTTCAATAATTGTCACTGCACAATATTTCCCATTATCAGATCAATAATTAATATTATTTGAATAATATTATTAGATAGCATTATTAGCAATGTCTAGAAAGTTCATCGAGGAGAGGTTTGGTCACCTAATCATGCTGCAAGAAGGAGAAATTCTTATTGAAAAGCCCCTCTTTCCCGAGAACGACATTCGTCATTATCATAATTGTGATTATGTAATATTATTTGTGAATAATTAATTATTGATTTATATGATAAGGAAATATTTATTTTATGTGGATATGAATGAAGGAATTTTAGTATGAGTTATTTGTTGAAAGTTTGGCAATTATTTTCCCCGTTAAAATATTTAAATATATTATAATTGTTTAAATAATAATATTATTATAAAATATAATCAGGTGACAAAATGGGATAGAGGTTAACAATTTTAGTTGCATTCCTTTAAACTTGCTTGTTAATATTGATATGTTTAGCATGTTGCCCATTTTGATTAATGCTTTAGTGACTCATATTGCCACCACGTTGATATAAATATTAGGTTGAAAGTGATGGGATTTCTTTTAGTGACAAAAAGATAAAGTAGCAAATGTTATTGTCATTTTTATTCCTATTTGGATTATAACAAAAGAGTCAAAAGTAGCATGCCTTAGCCACCTACCGCACACCCACCATTTATTTTTCAAACCTGGCATGCGCTTTCAGTACCTTGTCAAATTTGGCGTACCTCCTTAACTCTATACATAAAGTGCTCAATTGAGCGATGAAAAACACACCATCACAATATCATAAATTCTTCCTCTATAATATTGTGAGTATAAGGATACTTTGAGCGTAGTTTTCTGCAAGATTTTCTCAGAATAATATCCGATATTCCAGTCAAATCCAGTTCTACTAAGGTAAAGGATATTATTTTATTGCTTCTATAATTCCTGAAATGTTTAGAAATTTCGCTTCATCTAATATCATTTCATAGGAATATTGGTCTGAACTTTTAATCAAATTTGGAACTTTTCATGACCGGCAATCGCTTTCACGGCATCGTTTCACTTGCATCGCTCACAATGTAAAAAATATTTTTTTTTCCTTTCAAGTTATCTGTTGTGACCCTTATTCTTGAAATTGAATCCATGTTTTAATCTTCACTATGGTTTATTATGGAGCACTTTTTGAACTTGGTTCATCTAAAGTACGAATTCCTAATCTTTGTTCTTCTATCTCACTAGATTCGTTCTCTAAAATGTTTTTCATCATCCTCAGTCTCTAATGGAGATACTTGATGAATATCTTTGGCCTGTAGTACAAAGATGAATGATTACCTGATGAATATCTTTGGCCGTGAGTGCAAAGATGAACATGTGTTGAGATGACCATTAATTAACCGGGTGATATGAATAAATATCTTTGCCTGTAGTGCAAAGATGAATATTTGATGCAAGATGTATATTGATTGATGTTACATGGATAAAATATTAATGATGGACTTTTAAATTCATAGATGATAGTAGATTTCATTCTCTACTTAACTCTTCTAATAAATTGTTATTTCCGCTGCGAATATTGATCTAAAATTGGTTGTCCATTATATTTTATCTGATTTGTTGAAAGGCTAACGATAAATTGTTGTTCTTTATCTTAGTCATAATATTCTTTACTGGGCTAGTTGAGCTCACCCTTTTCCTTTTTGTTCCATTTTTCTTCTCAAGAGGTGAGAATATAGCAGGAACCAGTCGGGGTAAAGAGTGATGGTCCTAGATAGTTGTTTTATCATTCCTCACTATTTTTGTAAAATAGTGTATCAATAAATGTAATGAGGACTTATTTGAGTGTGGATATTGTCTAGAAGACAGTATTTGTATTTAAACTCACAGCATGTGTGTTGTCGTATTTTGCACGACAATTGTATTAATAAAAGTTGTAGTTGTTTCTGTACCATGTATTTGGTGACTCAGAATGGGTGATGTATACTTATTTTGGGGGCGTCACTGTTGGTATCAGAGCTTAGGGATATGGTCTCTGGCGAAGATCGGGGAATAAAACTAGGAGGGGAGAGACGAGTAAATCCTTCGCTAGTGTGTCCTACCTAAGCTTATTTTGTTAGCCGGTCATAATATAGGGATATTATGTGATATGTTAATTTATTTAATTAACCCTTGTTTTATGGAAGTTTTTAAGAATGGCAGCTGAGAATATTAACAATGGAGTCTATGAGACTGTGGAACAACCATCAATCACCAACCAAGAGAATGTGCAACAGGAAGGCAATATTCCTCCTGTAAACAACATTATGGAGCAAACGATGAATGATGGAATCTTTAGAAACTTTTTACAGTTCATGCAAAATCAGACGAGGGAGACTCGTGTACAAAATACAGGTGGAAATGATAGCAACGTGTGGTCTGTCACCGCCAAACAGTTCAAGGAGTTGGGACCACCAGACTTCTGGGGAAAGCCAGATCCGATTAAGGCGGAAACATGGGTCAAGCAAATTACCAAGATATTCGATGTCTTGGGATGCAAGGAAGAACAAAAGGTTCCATTCGCCACCTTTATGTTCCGTGGTGAGGCAGACATCGGTGGGAATCTATGGTTGCACTCCAAACGACCGCACTCAACATGTCATGGGAAAGATTTCAGAAACTGTTCAATGACAAGTACTTTCTTGAAAGTATTCGTCATATGAAGGAGGTAGAGTTTATTAGATTGGAATAGAACAACATGACGGTGTCCCAGTACGAGGCGAAGTTCACGGAGTTATCCAGGTTTGCACCTCATTTGGTAGAGAATGAGGAACGTATGACACGGATGTTTCTGAGAGGTCTAAAACCCGAGATTCGTCAATACCTTATCCACTACAAGAAATAGCTTTATCAATGACGCTTTATCGTGATCATGACAATCATAGAGATGAACATCAGCGACGCGTGCGATCGCCGATAGTCGTCACACAAAAATCTAGTCGCTGGGATACACATCAGCGACCACTATTAGCGACCGACATATCTGCGACCGATATGAGCGACCGAAATGACAAATCTGATCGCTAAGTTGAGTCAGCATGGTCCAGGACCAAAGCTGACGTGGTCCATGTGGCAGTGACCGGTATCAACGATCGGATGCGGTCGTTGATAGCCTCAAATATTTAGCCATCACTAATAAAGGTCAGCGACCGCATGCAGTCGTTGATATGAAAAAAAATAAAAAACAGATTTTTGCTTTTTTGCAGAATTCCCAAAAACCTGTACCTGTTTTGTACCTGCTTTATCCCAACACACATACACAACAAGATAAACAGCATACACAATAATATAAACATCCATTGTCCACCAACACATACACCAAACTAGTTTCAAAACTAGTTTAAGTAACATAACTGAATATACAAGTTATGAACATACACATGCAATAATAACATTTCAAAACTTGTTTAAGTAATATACATACATCCAAAGAAAAATATATACAAGTACAAGCTTATACTATAACTACAAAAGTGATATAAAGCAGGTACGTCAAGCATTATCGCCTCCTTGATCACCCTGTAATTAACAAAATAATAAAACAAGTTACAAATATATACTAACTATGTTAATATTGGTATATTACGACAATAACAACAAATTGATTTTATATCTCGTCGCCATCCCCATGTTGTGATGCTGCTGTTGCCGTCACTGCTTTAGCTAACTCCTCAGGATCCAGAGCACCCATATGCCCGCCCAGTATCGTCAAAAGATTTCGATCTTGACATATAGCTCTCACATAATCAGCCAGAGTATGAACAACTGGATGACTCACGATCGTGGTAGATCGGGTAAAAGAGCGACTGAGCCATCAAAGGATGGGCGTCGTCGTTATCCTCGACCTTTAATGTAGTTCTTCTTCACAAGACGCCCTCTCCCACAACTCTTGATCAATAGGCGGGGCGTGTGGAGTGCCTTCAGGATAGCGCCATTCAATAAACGCTTATAAGTGTCCTGTCATCATGTTAACAATTAAATAGTTAAAAATAAATTAATTCTGTAAGCATTGATAAACAAGATCAAGTTGTTAAAATTTATTACCGCTATCTGGATAGCCTCAGTATCCATCACGGTGGTTACTGCGTACACGTCCGACCCAATGGATAGGGCCGACCTTGAGACTGAGACTCCTATACAAAAAAAGCATAATATTACTAAGTAAAAATGTGATATATTTTCTACAATTTATGATTGTAAACATATTAAAACTTGTAATTAAATACGTACCCTGGCAGTGATATGCTACAACTGTGAAATACTACCGCCCTTGTATGTCCCTTTAGCCTTTTCGCCATCGAGTACACCCGAGGATCATTGTTTGGTGGTCATCTTTAAATCTTTTCACCCAGCTCTCAGCCCTCCATTGGGCACACATCTTAGCCCATATGGCCTGGGTGCACCACCAGGGACTATGCTCGTGCATGTAATTTTCTCCCTGGCCTGGATGGTTGATCTCGGCATTGTGAAGGGCTTTTTGTCTTTCTTTATTCAAATTGTCTTTGGTGCGGACCATGCACTTCGCCGAGAATAATGTCTCAGTATCACTTTGAAGCTGCTCAAGGCCTCCCCATCTATATCGTTTACGCAAATAAAACAACAATAATAACATTACTAAATAATTATCCTTTGAATATTATATTAATATTATCTGTTATAATTAAAAAAAACATACCTGAAATTCTGCCCAAATAGTATCCATGTGGGCGATAGGTGTGCTCGCCCATATAATCACAGGTGTAGGCCAATTCTATAAACACAGCTGTGATATGCACTTGACGATCTTATTATCTGAAAAATCACTATAATATACATCAATTAGCATATATTAAAGAAATTTATATCTAAGTTATAATACTTATGAACATTTTTCAAACTTATACTTATAATACTTAAAAAAAAATTGCCAGAGTCTCCCCTACAATATAGACTAGCCACATGCACGACGGCATGCATATATGGACATTTTTAGGCACCCAAGACACAAACCAAGAGAAATATACAAATTTTCAATACAATAAGACCAAAACAATAACGATTAAAGGCAAATTAAAGCAGTAAAAAATTCAGACTCATATACATTACCAATATAATATCAATCAAAACATTACCAATACACAATAAATGGAATCTTAAATGCTTATATATAAATGATATATGTGGGACGTACATGCTATTCAGAGGAGGGCGAATCTGAATAAGAATCTGATCATCCGGATTAGTAGGGGCCTTGGGCACATGATTAGGCCCCCTACCCAAGCCGCGCTTTTTTTGCGTTGCTTCAGAAGCCATCTGTATATTAAATAGTTTAGTACATAAACATGACAGTGATATAAACATGTATATATATGAATATAAAATGACAATAAACAAAAGTTGCAACCAAGCTTGGCTTGGCTCCGTGAGGCTTAGCTAAGCTTGGCGTGGCCTCGTGTGGCCTCGCGGCCCCAAGCCCAGCCCATCAACTCCAATAGCCCCTTAATAGGCTCTAGTGGATCAACAATAGGCTCGTTAATAGTATAAATGTTCGCAACTACCCGACCAATAAAAAAAATTCGCTAGAATCTCCCCTATAATATGGACTAGCCACATGCACGACAGCATGTATATAAAGTAATTTCTAGGCACCCAAGACACAAACCAAGAGAAATATACAAATTCCCAATATAATAAGACCAAAACAATAACGATAGATTAGTATCAAGACTAGATAAAACAAATTACAGCTCTAGAAAACACACTAATAAACCAAATTACAGCTCTAGATCCAATCTAGGTTTGTGTCTATCAATGGGTAAATCAGTATCAAGACTAGATAAACCAAAGCAGTCTACGGGGTTTTAGGAATGGAATTTATAGGAAGATTAGCGGGGGAACCGCCAGGAATCAGTACACTGAAATAAAATCAAAAAATAATCCTACAAAATTTGCTACTGCAAAACAGAATAGGGAAACTAAAAGTTTAGGGATATACGTGTCAGGGCATGAAACTTAATTTCTACGAAATAGTCGTCAGAGATAAATGTTACTATTCCGTATATATATCAAATATACACACTATACCTAAACATGCATAAACAAACCAAAAATTGATACATTCTTTTCTATTCATACATTACATATCAAACTCAAATTTATACAAATTAAAACTTAATTGTAGAATATGTATTTGCACAAATCAAACACTAATATAGTAAATATCAAATCCAAATTTCCAACATATCAAACCCAAGTTGAATTCAGCCTCGATTAATATATAACAAATTAAACCCTAGATTAAATTTCAAAACTTAAATTGAACACTAATTCATTCGAGGATTCATCATTTTTATAACAAAATATATTAAAACCCTAAATTAAACACAAATTCTAGCATATTAAACAAACAAATTAAACCCAAAATCAATTTACTAGCGTGGTGCAGTGGTGGTGCGGCGGTAGTGAAGCGGTGGTGCAGCGGTGGTGTGGCAGTGCAGCAGTGGTCTCCTCTCTTCCCCCTACTCCCTCTTCTCCCTCGTCTATATCTCCCTCTTTTTTTTCTTCTCTATACTGATATCGCGAACCTGAGTCTGAATAAGTTTTAGTAGATCAGCGACCGCCTGCGGTCGCTGATTTTTTATGACGTGGACGATTTAGCGATTGAAATGCGGTCACTGATATATATTGGTCGTAAAAAATAAATGCGCTACCTTTTCGCATCAAATTTTGGGAGGGAAATTAATGTCAGCGACTGAGCAGCGACCGCATGCATTCGCTGATAGTAAATAGCGACCATATTCAATTATGGTCACTGATGTTGGTCACTATAAGTATTATATGTGACTGGATATGCGGTCGCTAATAGTCTTGGTCGCTGATAGGCCTTTTTCTTGTAGTGATCTCTCATAAATTTTCTCTGTATTTAGATGTTGTTAACATGGCTCAATTATTAGAGCGAGATAGAGTATGTTCAACCGAGGGACCACAACCAGGGTCATACTGCTGACAGCAGTCATCAGAGCGATGATAACCAGCGAGGAGGGAAAAATACGAACAAAGGCGGTAACCACTCGGGTGGTCATCGTGGCCATGATAATAGAAGATGTGAGTCAAGTGGAAATTTTAAAAAGAGGAGATTCAACAATGACGGGAAGACATCAGCACCAACAACAAATTCTAGGGGAGGAGAACGACCACCGGTCGTGCGTTATAAATGCGGGAAAGAGGGACATATCAGTCCAAACTGTCCACAACAATCCAAGGTATGTTACAAATGTGGAAAGAAAGGTCATATAGCTCGAGATTGTTCTATAGCAAAACTAAGTTCAGCGGGAATGGTGACTCCAAAGGCTGTCCCGGATAAGTCGAAATCAGGGGTTCCGGGAAGAGCGTTTGTCATGACTGGCCAAAACGTGTGGAACTCGAACGAGGTGATTACGGGTAAGCTAATCTTGAATTGTTGCGAAGTTTATACCTTGCTAGATACCGGTTCTACCCATTCTTTTACCTCTCTTGCTTGTGCACAACGTTTAAACTTGACTCCGGAGAAATTGGACTTTAACTTATCTGTTGAAACTCTGTTGGGTGAAACCTTCGTTACATCTACAGTTTATAAATCTTGCTTGATCCAAGTTGGCACAATCACATTACCTGTTGATCTTATTTCTTTAAAGATACTTGCATTTGATGTGATTTTAGGGATTAATTGGTTAACTACTCATCATGCCAAAATTGATTGTTTGTAAGGTTATTAGTTTTCATATTCCTAATCAACCTGTCATACGAATTCAAACAACTAAACCACTAAAATCAGTCACTATCATATCAAGCCATAAAGCTATTTGTTTATTGAAAAATGGATGTAAAGCTTTCTTAGCCCATGTTATGGACTTGAACAAAAACACGTCAGATTTGAATAATATTTCTGTTGTTAGTGAATTTCCTGACGTATTTCCTGAAGAACTTCCTGGTCTACCCCCAGAACGAGAAGTTGAATTCTTTATTGATCTTGAACTAGGAAAAGCCCATTTCTAAAACCCCATATCGAATGGCTCCTATTGAACTTCAGGAGTTAAAAGTCCAACTACAGGAATTGTTAGACATCGGTTTCATTCATCCTAGTACATCTCCTTGGGGTGCTCCTGTTTTATTTGTAAAGAAGAAAGACGGGAGTATGCGACTTTGTATTGACTACCGGGAATTAAACCATGTCACCATCAAGAACAGGTATCCCCTACCTCGCATTGATGACCTGTTTGACCAGTTACAAGGAGCATAATTCTTTTCAAAGATCAATCTTCGTTCTGGATATCATCTGCTGAAGATTAAAACTAAGGATATTCTGAAGACTGCCTTCAGAACTAGGTACGGGCATTATGAATTCTTAGTCATGTCTTTTGGGTTGACTAATGCTCCTGCTGCTTTTATGGATATGATGAACCGTGTATTCAAGGAGTATTTGGATCAGTTCGTTGTTGTCTTTATTGATGACATCCTCATCTATTCCAAAAGCCGTGAAGATCATGAGCACCATTTGAAGTTGGTACTTCAAAGACTTTGAGACAACAAGCTATATGCTAAGCTAAAGAAATGTGAGTTCTGGATTAAGGAAGTAGCATTCCTTAGGCACGTGGTGTCAAAACATGGAGTATCTGTTGACCTGACAAAGATTGATGCAATACAAAGTTGGGAGCAACCGAAGTCGGTGACCGAAGTACGTAGCTTTTTGGGCTTAGCTGGTTATTATCGGAGATTCGTGGAAGGATTTTCTCGAATCGCTACTCTATTAACTCAGCTGACTCAGAAAGATACAAAATTCATATGGAGCGAGGAATGCGAGAAGAGTTTCCAAGAGCTCAAGAGGAGACTCATTTCTAAGACTGCTTCGTAATACCATCCGGTTTGGATGGATTTGTTATCTATAAGCGATGCTTCAGCAAAGGGGTTAGGATGTGTTCTCATGCAACATGGGAAAGTCATAGCCTATGCCTCGCGACAACTCAAAGAATATGAGAGGAATTATCCTATTCATGATCCGAGTTAGCGTGATCATTTTTGCATTAAAAATGAGACACCACCGATGGGGAGAAAGTGGAGATTTATACGGATCATAAAAGCCTCAAATATTTCTTCACCCAAAGGGAACTCAACATGCGGCAAGGACGTTGGCTCGAGCAGTTAAAAGATTATGACCATAGCATTCAATATCATCCTGGAAAAGCAAACGTTGTAGCTGACGCATTGAGTAGAAGATCATATGCGGGTATGAGTGCAATGTTGTTAACACAAGGGCCCATTTTGTATGACTTGCAAAGAATGGAGATAGAGTTAAAGGCTCCACATACCCATGTAATGATATCAAACATACGAGTAGAACCGACGTTAATCGATAGAGTTAAAGCTGCTCAAGCTACAGACCTGGAGCTGATGCGTATGAAGAAGAAAGTGCAAGAAGGTGCTATTTCGGAAGCAAGAATCGATGAAGAAGGAATACTTCGGGTCAACTCCAGACTTTGCGTACCTAACGATTCTGACTTGAAGCATAGAATCATGACAGAGGCACACAATACACCATTTGCAATCCATCCTGGGAGTACCAAAATGTATCATGATCTTCGACATACATTTTTGGTGGAGCAATATGAAGAGAGAGATCGTGAAATTTATCTCGAGGTGTTTAACTTGTCAACGTGTAAAGGCAGAGCATCAAGTGCCAAAGGGTCCATTGTAACCACTTGAGATTCCAGAATGGAAGTGGGAACACATTACTATAGATTTCGTTACGGGTCTTCCAAAAGTTTCTCAAGGCATAGATGTTATTTGGGTTATTGTTAATAGATTAACCAAGTCTGCTCATTTCTTGCCGATACGTGAGACTTTTTCCCTTAAACGTCTTGCTCGTATGTACGTGAATGAGATTGTGAGATTTCATGGCATGCCAGTATCCATAGTTTTAGATTGTGACCCAAGATCTACTTCAAGATTTTGGGTTAGCTTGCAGAAAGCTATGGGCACGGATTTACGATTCAGTTCAGCATATCATCCTCAAATGGACGGGAAATTGGAAAGAACTATTCAAACCCTTGAAGATTTATTAAGACTCTCTGTCCGAGATTTTAAAGGAAGTTGGGATAAGTACTTGCCACTGGTGGAATTCTCCTACAACAACAGTTATCAAGCAAGTATAGGCATGACTCCATTCGAGGCGTTGTATGGAAGAAAGTGTCATTCTCCAGTATGCTGGGATGAGGTGGGAGAAGCAATATTGTTGGGACCAGAATTAGTACGCATGACTACAGAAAAGTTCCAAATGATTCGACAACGTATTTAAACCTCACAATATCGACAAAAGAGTTATGCTGATCTTCATCGAAAGGACGTGGAATTTAATATTGGAGATCATGTACTGTTACGTATTGCTCCATGGAAGGGAGTTACAAGATTTGGAAAGAGAGGAAAGCTCAATCCACGATTTGTTGGTCCATTTGAGATTCTTGACCGAATAGGAAATGTGGTCTCTAGACTCGCATTACCTCCAAGCATATCTCGTGTTCATGATGTTTTTCATATATCTATGCTTCGTAAATATGTGAAAGACCTGAACCACATTATTGTGTTAGAACCTGATGAGATAGCCGAAGATTTAACGTACGAGGAGGTACCTTTTAAAATGTTGGATAAAAAAGAGCATGTCCTACGCACCAAGGTTATACCACAAGTTAAGGTTTTGTGGAGGAACCATGCTATTGAAGAAATGACCTGGGAGTTGGAATCTGAAATGAAAGCGAGGTATCCTCATCTTTTCGAAACACAAGGTACGTACGTCAATTTCGAGGACGAAATTTCATAAGGAGGGGAGGTTGTAAGACCACAACTTTTTATAAATAAAATTGAATTTCCTATATTCATTATTTTGAAATAAAAAGGTGTTAATTGATATAATACTTTGGTTATGGGTGAAATGTGCAAATTTTACAAAATAAGCAAGTGGATATAAAATATTCATTGTTGTCGGGGAATATTCGTTTGGTCGTGGAATATTCTTTTTGTCAGGAATATCCGTACGACGGCGCAATCATTTGTGGGCCCCATAATGGAATAACTGTCGGATGAAGAAAACGACAAGTTTGAGTTTTTATAAATAACTGATGTAATCAAGTCTCAATAACACTCGTTGGAATACCGATTGTTAAAATACTGATGTCTGGCGTGGTTGCACAAGAAGACACCACGGTATTGCACAGTATTATTGAATTATTAATTCTTACGTAAGAAGGCACTACTTAATAATTGTTACAGTAATTACTGTTCAATATTCTATTTTATTGATTCAATAATTGCTTCGTTGATATTTTATATTATTGTTGTTTCAATAATTATCACTACACAAAGATTTCCATTATTAGATCAATAATTAATATTATTTGAATAATATTATTAGATAAAGATTATTGGCAATGTCTAGAAAGTTCGCATCAAGGAGAGGTTTGGTCACCTAATTGTACCAAGAAGGAGAAATCTTTATTGGAAATCCCCTTTTCTCGAACTATCTAGTCATTATAATTGTGATTCTGTAATATTATTTATGAATAATTAATTATTGATTTATATGATAAGGAAATATTTATTTTATGTGGATATGAATGAAGGAATTTTAGTATGAGTTATTTGTTGAAAGTTTGGCAATTATTTTCTCCGTTAAAATATTTAAATATATTATAATTGTTTAAATAATAATATTATTATAAAATATAATCAGGTGACAAAATGGGATGGAGGTTAACAATTTGAGTTGAATTCCTTTAAGCTTGTTTGTTAATATTGATATGTTTAGCATGTTGCCCATTTTGATTAATGCTTTAGTGACTCATGTTGCCACCACGTTGACAGAAATATTAGGTTAAAAGTGATGGGATTTCTTTTAGTGACAAAAAGATAAAGTAGCAAATGTTATTGTCATTTTTATTCCTATTTGGATTATTACAAAAGAGTCAAAAGTAGCATGCCTTAGCCACCTACCGCACACCCACCATTTATTTTTCAAACCTGGCATGCGCTTTCAATACCTTGTCAAATTTGGCATACCTCCTTAACTCTATAAATAGAGTGCTCAATTGAGCCATGAAAAACACACCATCACAATATCATAAATTCTTCCTCTATAATATTGTGAGTATTTCTTGTGAGTATAAGAATACTTTGAGCGTAGTTTTCTGCAAAATTTTCTCAGAATAATATCCGATATTCCAGTCAAATCCAGTTCTACTAAGGTAAAAGGATATTATTTTATTGCTTCTATAATTCCTGAAATGATTAGAAATTTCGCTTCATCTAATATCATTTCATAGGAATATTGGTCTGAACTTTTAATCAAATTTGGAACTTTTCATGACCGAGTACTGTTCACAGTTACTGTTCATGGGTACTATTCACGGGTACTGTTCACAAAAGAAAAAATATATATTTTTTTCCTTTCAAGTTATCTGTTACGACCCTTATTCTTGAAATTGAATCCATGTTTTTATCTTCACTATGGTTTATTATGGAGCATTTTTTGAACTTGGTTCATCTAAAGTACGAATTCCTAATCTTTGTTCTTCTATCTCACTAGATTCGTTCTCTAAAATGTTTTTCATCATCCTCGGTCTCTAATGGTGATACTTGTTGAATATCTTTGGCCTGTAGTGCAAAGATGAATGATTACCTGATGAATATCTTTGGCCCGTAGTGCAAAGATGAACAGGTGTTGAGATGAACATGACCAACTGGTGATACAAATAAATATCTTTGCCCCGTAGTGCAAAGATGAATATTTGATTCAAGATGTATATTGATTGATGTTACATGGATAAAATATTAATGATGGACTTTTAAATTCATAGATGATAGTAGATTTCATTCTCTACTTAACTCTTCTAATAAATTGTTATTTCCGCTGTGAATATTGATCTAAAACTGGTTGTCCATTATATTTTATATGATTTGTTGAAGGCTAACGATAAATTGTTGTTCTTTATCTTAGTCATAATATTCTTTACTGGTCTAGTTGAGCTCACCCTTTTCCTTTTTGTTCTATTTTTCTTCTCAGGAGGTGAGAATATAGCTGGAACCAGTCAGGGTAAAGAGTGATGGTCCTAGGCAGTTGTTTTAGCAGTCCTCACTATTTTTGTAAAATAGTGTATCAATAAATGTAATGAGGACTTATTTGAGTGTGGATATTGTCTAGAAGACAGTATTTGTATTTAAACTCACAACATGTGTGTTGTCATATTTTGCACGACAATTGTATTAATAAAAGTTGTAGTTGTTTATGTACCATGTATTTGGCGACTCAGAATGGGTGATGTATACCTATTTTGGGGGCGTCACAAAAACCACCTAAGGCGGAGACGTGGATAAAGCATATCACCAAGATATTTGATGTCTTGGGATGCTCTGAGGTGAAAAAGTTTCCCTTTGCCACCTTCATATTGAGAGGAGAGCCGACATCGGTGGGAATCGATGTGCGTTACTCACTGTCGCACTCAAAATATCTTGGGAGAAGTTCCAAGAGCTGTTCAATGACAAGTACTTTCCCGAAAGTATTCGTCACATAAAGGAGGTGGAGTTTATCAAGTTGGAGCAAAACAATATGACCATGTCGCAGTATGAGGCTAAGTTTGTCGAGTTGTCCCGGTTCGCATCCCATTTGGTTGATAATGAGGAGAGAATGACGCGAATGTTTCTACGAGGTTTGAGACCCGAAATACGTCAATACCTCATTTCTCACAAACTATGTTTGTATTCAGATGTTGTAAATAGGGCTCAATTATTGGAGCGCGATAATGAGTCAACCCAACCAAGAGAGAGCAGCCGACAAGTCGATAATACCAATGGTAGCAGTTATCGAAGCGGTGACAACAAACGTGGAGGGAATTAACATGCCAGAAATGGTAACCACTTCAGTGGTAATCATGGCCAAGATAATAGAAGAAATCATTCAAGTGGAAATTTCTAGAAGAGAAGATTTAACGATGACGGGAAGATGTCAGCACTAGCACCAGCAACAAATTCTAGGGGAGGAGATTGACCGCCAGTTAGATGCTACAGATGCGGAGATGAGGGACATATAAGTTCAAACTGTCCACAGCCTTCCAAGGTATGTTTTAGTTATGGAAAAGACGATCACATAGCTCGATTTTGTCCTGTAGCGAAATCAAGTCCAGCTGGGACGGTGGCACCACAGGCGGATACGGACAACATAAAGTCGGCAATTTTAGGAAGAGCATTTTTCGTGACTTCTCAAAAAGCGAGTAACCCGAACAAAGTTAGCACGGGTTAGTTAATTATAAATTCTTGCGAAGTCTATAACTTATTAGATATCGGTTCTACCCACTCTTTTATTTCTCCTACTTGCGCTTAACGTTTAAATTTAACTCCGGAGAGATTAAACTTTGACTTATTAGTTGAAAATCCGTTAGGAGAGACCTTCGTTACCTCCACTATTTATAAATCTTGTTTGATTCAAATCGACGCTTTCACATTACCTGTCGATCTTATCCCTTTGAAAATACTTGCATTCGATGTGATTTTAGGAATTGGTTGGTTAACTACTCATCATGCTAAAATTGATTATTTTTGTAAGGTTGTTAGACTTTATATTCCTAACCATCCTATTATGCGAATTCAAATAACCAAACCACTAAAGTCAATCACTGTCATCTCAAGCCATAAAGCTATTCATTTATTGAAAAACGGATGTTAAGCTTTCTTAGCTCAAGTCATGGATTTAAACAAAAATACGTCAGATTTGAATGATATTTCTATTGTTAATAAATTTTCTGATGTATTTCCCGAAGAACTTCCTGGCCTACCCTCAGAGCGTGAAATCAAATTTTATATCGACCTTGAACCCGATACAAAACCCTCAAATATTTTTTTCACCCAAAACGAACATAACATGCGCCGAAGACGTTGGCTTGAGCTGTTGAAGATTACGACCATACCATTCAATATCATAGTGGAAGAGCGAACATGGTAGCTGACGAGTTGAGTGGAAGATCGTATGCGTTTATGAGTGCGATATTGTTAACACAAAGACCCATTTCGTATGACTTACAAAAGATGGAGATAGAGTTAAAGACTCCAAGAACCTACGTGAAGATAGCGAATATACGATTAAAACAGACTTTAATCGATAAAGTTAAAGCCGATCAAGCTACACACTCAGAGCTGATGAATGTGAAGAAGAAGGTTCAAGAAGGCGTTATTCTAGAAGAAAGAGTCGATGAAGAGAGGAAATATTAAGCCTCAATTTTATTGGTCTATTTGAAATCCTTGATCGAGTAGGAACTATGGCCTATAGACTCGCTTTACCGCCAAGTATGTCGCGTGTTCATAATGTTTTTCACGTATCGATGTTACGTAAATATGTGGACGACCAGAACCACATTATTGAATTAGAACCGGACGAGATAGCGAAAGATTTAACGTATGAAGAAGTACCTGTTAAAATCTTGGATAAGAAGGAATATATTCTACGCTCAAAGGTTATGCCTCAAGAGTTAGAATCTAAATGAGGTATCCTCATCTCTTCGGCATAACAGGTACGTACATAAATTTTGAGGGCAAAATTTCATAAGGAGGGAAGATTGTAAGACCCCAAATTTTATAAAATGAAAGTATTTGATTTTCTTATAATTATTATTCTATTTAATAAATGGTTTAATTGATAAAATATTAAAGTTAAGGGTGATATGTAAAATTTTTTGCAAAGTAAGCAAGTTGATATAAAATATTCGCTATGTCGGGGAATATTCGTTTGGTCAGGGAATATTCTTTTTGTCGGGAAATATTCGTTCGATGACATAATCATTGGTAGACCCCACAACGGAAGTATTGTCGTAGTTAGAAAACGACAGAAATATCTTTTTATAAAAATAACGACGAAAGTTTTACCGTTAAACTGTTGAACTACCCGGTGGTAAAAGTACAGTAATACGCATAGTTGCATAGTCGCACACAGTATTGATTATTGATGCTTATGTAAGAAGTCACTCGGTTTACTCAATTATTGCTACAGTAATTGTTGCATAGTATCTCACGTTATTTGATTCAATTATTGTCACAGTATCATCTGCATAATATTTTATATTATTAAATCAATAATTGAGATGACAAAGTTGTTCATATTATTATTTGTAATATTGACGATTTCTAGAAAGTTCTGTCGAGGAGAGGTTTGGTCACCTAATTGCGCGCTAATAGGGAGAAATCTTTATCGGAAAGCCCCCTTTTTCTTGGGAATGATCTGGTTGTTAAATATTGTGAGTTATAATATTAATGATGAATAATTGTTAAAGTATTAAGAATGTGTTTATTGAAAATAAGTGATTTACAAAAGTTAGAGGGGAATAATGCAAACTTGGAAAACTTTATGGGTACCAAAGTGTAATAAGTTAAATTAATCTGGACCATTGGTGGTGGTTTTAATAGTAAATCAATATGGACCATTGATGGTGGTTTTAATAGTAAATTAATCTGGACCGTCGGTGGTGGTTTTAATAGTAAATTAATCTGGACCGTCGGTGGTTGTTTTAAAAGTAAATCAATCTGGACCGTCGGTGGTAATTTTAAAAGTAAATCAATCTGGACCGTCGGTGGTGGTTTTAAAAGTAAATCAACCTGGACTGTCGGTTGTGGTTTTAATAGTAATTAATATGGACCGTTCGTTCTAATAGTGAATCAATCTGGACCATTCGTGAATTAGCTTCTATTTAGTCCATTCTCTTATAAATAGAAGCTTAATTCTTCTTTCATTCTCACCAATTCACTGAGACTCACAAGTGAAACTATAGAGAGAGAAACTATAGAGAGCAAGAAGAAGAGTATTATGCTACTTCACTATTGCAGTATCCAGCCTTCTACTAAGGTAAGGGATGTTATTTTCGTTTAGTAAGGGATATTATTTGCTTTATTCGTATGGGGTATTATTTCTTTCGTATTCATAAGGAATACTATTTTTCGTATTCATCCTTTAATATATCTAATAACTTTCTCTTAGCGGATTACGCATGCAGATGTGTGAAAATCCATTTGCAGTTTTGTATGTTATTTCTTTTCATATTCTTAAATCTAAACTTACTATGGTAAGTATTGCTTCTATAATCCTTGAAATTAGTGAAATATCCTTGAGTTTTGCGTTTCATCCAGTATCGTTTATATTGGAATATTGATCTGAACTCTCTCATTAAATATCAATATTTTCACCAAATTACTATTCACAAGTTACTATTCACTCAGTTACTATTCACTAAAATATTATTCACTCGGGTATACGGGACACTTTTCATGCCAGGGTACTATTCATGAGTTACTATTCACCCGGTTATTATTCACCCAAATATTATTCACTTGGGTATTCGGGGCAATTTTCATGCTGGGGTACTATTCACATGGTACTATTCTTGAAGTACTATTCACCAAAAAAATTTATTTCTTTTCTGTCCAAATTATTTTTGATACATGGATATTATTCTTGAATTTTACTCCACAAAGTAGTATCATGTTAACAATTTGGATATTTTTTAAACTCTGGATAAATTTAAAGTCTTTAATAATTATCCTTGATTTCGTTTGATTAATGCTTATATCATTGTCATCATCCTCATGCTTATATTGTGATGAAAGTCATCTTTGGCTTACGTGCATAGATGAACTATTGATTGGTATGATTATGACCAGGTATCATTCGGTATAATCATAACTCGTATTATTACAAATGATGTGGTAAAAATCCTCATTGGCCTGTAGTGCATTAATAGATAGTTGTTGGTATGATTATGACCAGGGATTATTCGGTATAATCATGATCATTGTTGATTACATGAATATCCTTGGCCCGTAGTGCAGGGATGATTCGATGATGTGGTTTATTTATTAAGCTGAGTCTCAACGATAAATTTGATGAAAAAACTTTTTAAATCATAGAAGATAGTAGATATCTTGCTCTACTTGACTCTTGTAATGGATTGTTTGTTCCGCTGCAGTTAAACTTGTTGTCTATTATATTCTATCAGTTTAACATTGTTGAAGGCTAACGATAACTTATTCTGCATTATCTTAGTCATAATATTTCTTATTGGGCTAGTTGAGCTCACCCTTTTGCTTTCATTGTTCTCTTTAGGAAATGAGAACATAAGTGGGACTAGTTGGGGAATGGAGTGATGGTCCGAGACAGTGCATTAGTAGTCCTCCCTATTTTGTAAAATAGTGTGATAATAATTGTAATGAGGACTCCATTGAGTGTGGATATTGTACAGAAGACAATATTCGTTTTAAAACTCTCAGCTTATGTTTTTTCGTATGTTACACGACAGTTGTATAATTAAGTTGTATTTAAATTTTGTACCATGTATTTGAAGACCCAAGATGGGTGATGTATACCTATTTTGGGGGCGTCACAACTACTGTAGCAATAATTGAGTATACCTGAGTGACTTCTCACGTAAGCATCAATAATCAATACCGTGTGCTACTATGCAACCACGCGTATTACTGTACTTTATCACTGGGTATTTCAACAGTTAACGGTAAAACTTTCGTCGTTATTTTTATAAAAAGTTATTTCTGTCATTTTTTAACTCCGACATCAATTCTATTGTGGGGTCCACCAATGATTGTGCTTGTGCCGCATTTAATATTCCCCGACAAAAGAATATACCCCACCCAAACGAATATTTTATAACAACTTGCTTACTTTACAAAATTTATAAATATTACCCACAACTATAACATTATATCAAATCCACACCATAATATTTAAAAATATATTTTGAGAAAAAAATAATCATTATTCATAAAAGTTGGGGTCTTACAAGAGTACACAAGATTGCACAAGATTTTTGGATTATTGATTCTTACGTAAGAAGGCACTACTCAATAATTGTTACGATAATTACTGCTCAATATTTTATTTTATTGATTCAATAATTGCTACGTTGATATTTTATATTATTTTTAATTCAATAATTGTCACTATAAAATATTTCTCATTATCAGATCAATAATTCACATAATATTATTAGATAGCATTATTGGCAATGTCTAAGGAAGTTCTGTCTAGGAAAGGGGTTTGGTCACCTAATTGCGCGCCAGTAAGGTGAAATCCTTACCGGAAAGCCCCCTCTTTCCTGGGAATGACCTGGTTGTCATTATTGTGATTCTGTAATATTATTTGTGAATAATTAATATTGATTTATATGATAAGGAAATATTTATTTTATGTGGATATAAATGAAGGAATTAATGCTGAGATTATGACGCCCCCAAAATAGGTATACATCACCCATCTTGAGTCGCCAAATACATGGTACAAAATTCAAATACAACTTAATAATACAACTGTTGTGTAAAATACGACAAAACATAAATTGAGAGTTCTAATACGAATATTGTCTTCTAGACAGTATTCAAACTCAAATAGAGTCCTCAATACATTTATTATCACACTATTTCACAGAATAGTGAGGACTACTAATGCTATCATCTAGACCGTCACTCCGTTCTCCGACTAGTCCCGGCTATATTCTCATTTCCTGAAGAGAACAATGAAAGAAAAGGGTGAGGTCAACTAGCCCGGTAAGAAATATTATGACTGAGATAATGCAGAATAAATTATAGATAGCCTTCAACAGTGTTAAACTGATAAAATATAACAAACATCAAGTTTAACAGGGGCGGAATAAGCAATCCATTAGAAGAGTCAAGTAGAGCATAAAATCTACTATCTTCTATGATTTAAAAGGTTTATCATCAATTTTATCGCTGAGACTCAGCTTAATAAATAATCTACATCATCGAATCACCCATGCACTACGGCCATGGATATTCTTTAGTGTCACGACCATAAATTATCCATGCACTACGGGCCAAGGATATTCGTGTATTCATCAATGGTCATGATCATGCCAACAACTATCCATCAATGCACTACGGGCCAATGAGGACTTTTACCACATCATTTCTAACATTACGGTCATTATTATACCGAATAATCCCTGGTCATAATCATACCAAGTCCATCTATGCACTACAGGCCACAGATGACTTTCAATATAATATAAACATGAGGATGATGATAATGATATAAGAATTCAATAAAACAAGTTCAAGGATAAATTTTTAAAGGTTTATAATTTAATTTATCCAGAAATCAATAACGTCCAAATTGTCAACATGAAACTGCTTTGTGGAGTAAAATTCAAGAATAATATTGTACCAAAAATAATTTGGACCGAAAATGAATCAATTTTTATCATGAATAGTACCCAGGGTGAATAGTTCTCGAGTGAATAGTATACCGTGAATAGTACTTCGGGAATAGTAATCCCGTGAATTGTACTCTGGCATGAAAAAGTTAAAACCTATCAAGAATGCTCAGAATAATATTTCCATAAAAAGATACTGGATGAAGCGCAAATATCAAGGTTATTCTACTAATTTCATGGAGTTTAGAAGCCAACACTTTAACAAAACGAGTATAGAATTCAAAATTTGAAACAAAATAATATTACTTACGTAATACAGAGTATGGGAAAAAATATTATTTCAAACGAATATTGAACAAAAATAACACCCCTTACCTTGAAAAGAAGAGTATTCCAACTGGTATAGCGGGGATATTCTTGAAGAAAACTTTCACTATTTTCTAAACTCAAAGCTTTCTAAAACTCGAAACAAATACGCTCAATATTATAGAAGAAGAATTCTCTGATTCTGATGTGATTTTCAATTCTAACTAAGCATCCTATTTATAGGAGAATGGAAGGGGCACTGTTAAGAATTTTTTCACTGACGCAACATTCAAAAATTCGAGGGTTGAAATCATTCAATTCATAGATGACTTACCAACATTGCAGGCAATTGAATTTCAAACCAAATTTAAGTAAAATAAAAAAAACAAAAATATAATATATATATATATATATATAATACCAATTCCCTCCATCCTACGCCAAAGCCTTCCCCCATTTCCTAACATTTCATATTTCAATACATATGGGCCCCACATGTGGCCCCCACCTTTATTATATTGAATAACTTTCTACAGATTATTTTGAAAAATGGGTAAATGGGGGTCTAAATAATACGCCAATACTTACAACAAATACTATAAAAATCATCTCAATATTTTAAACAACATTTATCATCATTATTATAATTCGCAATATTTAACAACCAGGTCATTCCTAGGAAAGAGGGGGCTTTCCGATAAGGATTTCTCCTTATTGGCGCGCAATTAGATGACCAAACCTCTCCTTGACAGAACTTCTAGATATTGTCAATATTGAAAATAATAATATGAATAACTTGTCATCTCAATTATTGATTTAATAATATTATGTAGATGATACTGTGACAATAATTGAATCAAATAACGTGAGATACTATGCAGCAATTACTGTAACAATAGTTGAACAAAATTGAGTGACTTCTCACGTAACTATCAATAACCAATACCGTGTGCTACTATACAACCACGTGTATTACTAAACTTTTACTACCGGGTAGTTCAACAGTTAACGGTAAAACTTCTGTAACGATTGAGAAATTTATAATTTAATTTAAATATTTATTGAATTAATTAAATATTTATAATAATTTATTTATTGTGGAAAATAAATAATTGATGAATTGTGGTGAATTAATTTAGTAACTAAATTGATTATTGAATATTAAATTGAGTGTTGATAATTTTATCTGAAGGATTTAATTTAAGGAAATAATTAAATTAAATCAATTGTCTAATATTTAAGAAAATAATTAAGCTAAATAAATTGTTTAAGTTAATGGAAATAAATAAATTAAATAAAGTGATGTGTCTAGTTTATTAATTAAATTAGATATAAAATTAATTATTATTTATAATGGTAACTATAAGAGAAATTATTTGAAGTACCGTTATAAGTTATTTAAATAAATTAAACTAAGTTATTTAAATTATCTATAGTGTGACAATTGGAAACTATATAATATAATAATATAAAAATAATTTAGTTTATAAAGTAGTTTGGTAGCCAAACAAGGCCTTGTGGCCTTTGGCTTATTCAACTGACGCGAGCCTTTTTGTGTTTTTACCGGATGAACGTGGGAGTCAGTATATGTGGGTTACGCGTCTTATTTTTTCTAAGTCTTGTTAACATAGAAAAACTGAGGAAGAGAGAATTGCAGAGTTTTGAGAGTGAGAAATTGAGAGGGTAATCTCTGAGATTTCAAGAGGAAGGAGAGGTTTGCTAAACCTTGTTATCATCTTTTGCTAGCATATAATCAAGGTATAAACTATTTCTATTTTTATTGTTAGTTTGGTGGTATATATATGTATATTTGATACAAGTTGAAAATCACGTGAATTGTGATGTATATATGTTTATATAGAATTGCAAAACTCTGTTAATTATCATGTAAACTTGTTAATTGTTATCAAATTCATGAGAAATTGGGTTTGAGGAAGAAAATGAAATCACAGTGTTTATGTTCATATAAAGTAGCTTAGAAAGTACCAAATTTATTGTCCAATATGTGATGTAATTCGAAATTTATTGTTGGAATATGATAATATATTAAGAAATAAAAACAACGAAGTTTAAATCATGTCAATTGATTAAGAAACGAGTTCGTGGCGATCAAATTCGTTAAAAGTGTAAAATGGAAAAAATTTGGGAAAAACTATGGATTTGATTTCTCAAAATGATGTATATGTAATGTTTTGTATGTAGAATGGTGTTTAGTATGTAAAACTATAGTATGTCAAAGTGTTAGATGTTGAAGTTGGGAGATTTTCTGTAAAATTGGGATTTTTGGCCTATAACAGAGTATTAGTTCGAGTCTCAGAAAATCGAAGTCCGTGCATCGTATACAAGATCGCTCTGGCGCGATATAGCCTAGTGTAATACTCACGCGGCCACGCAAGTAGCCAGTCACAAACAGTGAAGTCTGCTTAATTTGCAGGTCATGTATAATGGACTTATGTTAGCAAAGCAAGCATGCTAGTGATGTTAAGGCATAGTAGAAACTATAATAACAGATTCCAATGTGTTGCAATGCAAAGTATAAAGATTTGAAATAATTATTTAAAAAGTTCTGAAATGAAACCAAGTGTGATGTTTTTAAAGTTAGAGATGAATGATTAAGTTATGTTCGCTCGTAATGAGATTTCAGATTCGTTAAGTATATTAACCAACGTGGTTAGGTGCTAGGTTAGGGTTATTGTGACACCCCCAAAATAGGTATACATCACCTATTCTGAGTCGCCAAATACATGGTACAGAATACAAATACAATCTTTAATATACAACAACAGAGTTGTTAGTTTTAATACAAATATTATCTTCTAGACAATATCCACTCTCAGAATAAGTCCTCGTTACATTTATTGTCACACTATTTAACAGAATAGTGAGGACTACTAATATTATCATTTGGACCGTCACTCCGTTCCCCGACTAGCCCCATCTACGTTCTCATTTCCTGAAGAGAAAATGAAAGAAAGGGTGAGCTCAACTAGCCCAGTAAGAAATATTATGACTAAGATAATGCGAATAAATTATCGTTAGCCTTCAATGTGTGTATATCTTGATACAATATAACAAACATCAAGTTTAACTGCAGCGGAACAAGCAATCCATTAAAAGAGTCAAGTAGAAAATAAAATCTACTATCTTTTATGATTTAAAAGGTTTTTCGTCACTTTATCACTGGGACTCAGCTTAATAAATAAACTACATCATCCCTGCACTACGGCCAAGGATATTCATTAGTATCACAACCATAAATTATCCATGTACTACGGGCCAAGGATATTCGTGTTTTCATCAACGGTCCTGATCATGCCATAAAACAATTTGTCTTTGTACCCTTGGCCGAAGAGAATCCATAGCCATAATCATACTAAAAACTGTCTGTCAATGCACTACGGGCCAATGAGAACTTTTTCCACATCATTTGTAACATTACGGTCATGATTATACCGAATAATTCCTGGTCATAATCATACCAAGTCCATCTATGCACTACAGGCCACAGATGACTTTCAACATAATATAAACATGAGGATTATGACAATGACATAATAATTCAATAAAATAAGTTCAAGAATTAATTTATCCATGAACCAATAACGTCCAAATTGTCAACATGATACTTCTTTGTAGAGTAAAATTCAAGAATGCTCAGAAGAATATTTTCATGAAAAGATACTGGATGAAGCGCAAATATCAAGGATATTCCACTAATTTCATGGAGTATAGAAGTCAAAACTTTAACCAACTGAATATAATAAAGAATGGAATAACAAAAGAACTCACCAGGCTTGCGATAATCGCATGCATGTGTTATTCTAACAAAATAAAAATAACGGAACCAGTCCCACAGAAACTCACAGAGATGTGATATTCCAATGTAAATAATAAAGACGGAACCAGTCCCACAGAAAGCGCATGCATGCATGTGATATTCCAAATGTAATAATAAAGATGAAACCAGTCCCACAGAAAAATGCAATCGATAGGATATTATGATGTAATAATAAGGAAATGTAATAATAAAAGAATTTCACCATGTTTACGGATTGTGATAAACAAAAGTTATTCCAACATAATAATAAAGAATGGAATAATGTAAGAATTTCACAAAGTATAGGGTAGTCCACAGATACAAAGTTATTCCAACGTAATAATAAAGAATGGAATAATGTAAGTTTTCTTCATGAATACAAAAGAAATAATACCCCTTACCGTAAAAAGAAACTTGATATCGAGAGTAGTGAAGTAGCGTAATACTTTTCTTCTTTCTCTCTATAGTTTCTCTCTCTAGAGTTTCAATGAATTCGTAAGAAATAATGAAGGAATGAGCTTCTATTTATAGAAGAATGGACTGCATAGTAACTAATTCATGAACGGTCCAGATTGATTTACTTTTAATCGGACGGTTCAGATTTAAAGTAAAATCTTTTAAATAAAATATAATATATTCTATTTATAATCTAATAAAACGAATAACTTTATAAAAGTATTATGTTTTATATAAAAAGATTTTACTATGGAAAACACTATGCAGGAACTATGCAACCTTATGCATAATAAAATATAATATATTTTATTTATAGAATAATTTTATAAAAGTATTCTATTTTATATAAAAAGATTTTACAATGCAAAACACTATACAGTGCACTATGTAACACTATGCATAATAAAATATAATATATTAAATTTATAGAATAACTTTATAAAAGTATCATTTTTATATAAAAAGATTTTACTATGCAAAACATTACGCATAATAGAATATAATATATTCTATTTATAGAATAACTTTATAAAAGTATTCTGCTTTTATATAAAATGCTTTTCTTTTTATTACATTAATAATATCAATAAAACAAAACTGAGTGACTTATCACGTAAGCATTAATAATCAATACCGCGTAGTGCTTTCTTATGCAACCACGCCAGATTCTCGTATTTTTACTACCGAGTAGTTCAACAAGATTAACGGTAAAATTCACCGTTATTTTCATAAAAATATTTTTGTCGCTTTTCTCAATCCGATAATAATTACATTAGGGGTCCAACAATGATTGTACTGGTAAATGGGATAGTCCCCCGACAAAAAGAATATTCCCCGACCAATCTAATATAATATGACAACTTGCATATTTTGTAAAATTTATAAATATTACCCACAACTATAACATTATATCAAATTCACACCATAATATTAAAAAAATTTATTTCGAGAAAATTAAATATTTATTCATAAAATCTGGGGTCTCACAATCTCCCCTCCTTATGAAATTTTGCCCTAGAAATTTACATACGTACCTGATATGCCGAACAGGTGAGAATACCTAGACTTCATTTCATATTCTAACTCTTGAGGTATAACCTTTGAGTGTCGAATATGATCCTTTCTCATCCAAGATTTTAACACGTATCTCCTCATACGTTAAATCTTCTGCTATTTCATCCGGTTCTAAATCAATAATGTGGTTCGGGTCGTCCACATATTTACGTAACATCGATACGTTAAAAATGTTTTGGGCACGCGACATACTTGGCGGTAAAACGAGTCTATAAGCCACAGTTCCTACTCGATCGAGGATTTCAAATGGGTCAATTAAATCGAGGGTTGAGATTTCCTCTCTTCGTCGATTCTTGCTTCTAGAATAATGCCCTCTTGAACCTTCTTCATTCATCAGCTCTGAGTATGTAGCTTGAGCGGCTTTAACTTTATCGATTAAAGTCGATTCTAATCGTATATTTGTTATCTTCATGTGGGTCCCTAGAGTCTTTAACTCTATCTTCATCATTTGTAAGTTATACAAAATGGGTCTTTGTGTTAACAACATCGCACTCGCATACGATCTTCTACTCAACGCGTCAGCTACCACGTTCGCACTTCCACGATGATATTGAATGGTACGATCGTAATCTTCAACAACTCGAGCCAACGTCTTTAGCGCATTATACGTTCGTTTTGGTTGAAGAAATATTTGAGGGTTGAAGAAATGGGTTTTGTACTGGGGTCAATACAAAATTGATTTCACGCCTCTGGGGTGACCCGAAGTCTTCAAGAATACGTCAAGAAATTTATTAACAATAGAAATATCATTCAAAACTGTGACTCTCATCCAAGACTTGGATAGCACGACACATTGATACCTATCAACTTGCCATCGTCATTCACGACGTCGCCTACAGAAAGTCTGGCTTCGGTGCATTCCACACAAGGAAGTCAGCAGATAAAGGCTCAGGGCTCTTTACTTATGGCTTGATATGACAATGATTGACCTTAGTGGGATTGGTTACTTTGAATTCGCATAACAGGTTGGTTAGGAGTATGAAAGCTAACAACCTTACAAAAAAAATATGATGAGTAGTTAACCAATCGATTCCTAAAATCACATTAAACGCAAGTATTTTCAAAGAGATAAGATCGACAGGTAACGTGAAAGTGTTGATTTGAATCAAACAAGATTTATAAACAGTAGAGGTAACGAAGGTTTCTCCCAACAGAGTTTTAACAAATAAATCAAAGTCTAATTTCTTCGGAGTCAAATTTAAACATTGAACATAACAAGGTGAAATAAAAGAGTGGGTAGAACTGGTATCGAATAAAGTATAGACTTCACAAGAGTTTATAATTAACTTACCCGTAATAACTTCGTTCGAATTTCTCGACAAACGCTCTCACTTAAACTACCGAATTTGAATTTACTATAGGGTACATTCCACCCTTAAGTGCCTTGTCACATTCCCGATCCATGATTTGAATCATTATTCTCCGATCCATATCGAATTGGGGTTGACCGCTATGCACAAGGTAATTCTGAATTCGATGTTGGATTCTCCCAATTGTTGTCCAAAAAGAAAAATCCATTTCATCTATTTTGGCTTTATTGTATCGGACGTCTTTTTCCACAATATCTATGCGTCGTGCGGCTTTTACCCATGCATCATCTATTCTCCTTCGTTCAGTTTTTTCTTCTTTCATCAGAACTTTGATCATAGCATTCTCAGATTCAAGCTCTAATATCTTATACTCTGCCAAAGAGTGCTTCTGTTCAAGTATCGCACATCGAGTAACACAATTTTGAATTATTACATCTCTTTGCTCCACGACCGCCTACCGTTCTTCAGCCTGCTCTTCTAACTCATGAATACGATTTTTTAATTCTAAGTTTCGATCATAAAATTCTTCTAACCAATTCTCCTCAGGTTCCTCTTCTTCCTCGCTCTCAGCTGCTACCTCTGCAACTAGCTCGGGTGCAACTATTAGTTCTTCACTCACCACGTAGATTTCTCTAATTTCTTCTTCGTCTGACATCATATTAACCTGATTAGTGATTAAAGGTGTCTCAACGGTCTCATTCACTCCATTGTTAACATTTTCAGCTGCCATTTCCATTCACTGCCACAAAACAAGGGTTAATTAACATATCACATATTATCTATATACTCTGACCGACCAATTAAATACCAAAAAAACTTAGGTTGGTCATACTAGCAAAGGAATTTCCCGTCTCTCCCCTCCTATTTCTTGTCTCATATCTCAGTCAGGGATTATATCCCTAAGCTTTGATACCAACTGTGACGCCCCCAAAATAGGTATACATCACCTATTCTGAGTCGCCAAATACATGGTACAGAATACAAATACAATCTTTAATATACAACAAGAGAGCTGTGAGTTTTAATACAAATATTGTCTTCTAGACAATATCCACTCTCAAAATAAGTCATCATTACATTTATTGTCACACTATTTAATGTAATAGTGAGGACTACTAATATTATCATCTGACCGCCACTCCCCGCTTCCTCCAACTAGCCCCGCCTACGCTCTCATTTCAAAGAGAACAATGAAAGAAAGGGTGAGCTCAACTAGCCCAAGAAGAAATATTATGACTAAGATAATGCGTAATAAATTATTGTTAGCCTTCAACAAAGTTGTTAAACCGATACAATATAACAAACATCAAGTTTAATCAAGCAATGAACAAGTAATCCATTAAAAGAGTCAAGTAGAAAATAAAATCTACTATCTTTTATGATTTAAAAGGTTTTTCATCACTTTTATCGCTGGGACTCAACTTAATAAATAAACCACATCATCCCTGCAGTACGGCCAAGGATATTCATTAGTATCACAACCACAAATTATCTATGCACTACGGGCCAAGGTTATTCGTGTTTTCATCAACGGTCCTGATCATGCCATAAAACAATTCATCTTTGCACCCTTGGCCGAAGAGAATCCATAGCCATAATCATACCAAAAACTGTCCATCAATGCACTACGGGCTAATGAGAACTTTTTCCACGTCATTTGTAACATTATGGTCATGATTATACCGAATAATCCCTGGTCATAATCATACCAAGTCCATCTATGCACTACAGGCCACAGATGACTTTCAACATAATATAAACATGAGGATGATGACAATGACATAATAATTCAATAAAACAAGTTCAAGATTTAATTTATCCAAGAACCAATAACGTCCAAATTGTCAACATGATACTTCTTTGTAGAGTAAAATTTAAGAATGCTCAGAAGAATATTTCCATGAAAAGATATTGGATGAAGCGCAAATATCAAGGATATTCCACTAATTTCATGGAGTATAAAAGTCAAAACTTTAACTAACTGAATATAGTAAAAGAATGGAATAATAAAAGAAATCACCAGGCCTGCGATAGGCCGCAATGCAATGAGTTATTCCAACAAAATAATAAATAACGGAACCAGTGTCCGGCGTAAACGCATGCATGTGATATATTCCAACAAAATAATAAAGATTTTAACCAGTCCCACAGAAATGCATGTGATGTGATATTCCAATAGAATAATAAAGATTTAAACCAGTCCCATAAAACGCATGCATGTGATATTCCAACAAAATAATAAAGATGTAACCCGGTCCCACAGTAAAATGCATGTATGGGATATTCCAACAGAATAATAAAGATTTTAACCAGTCCCATAAAAAAATGCATGCATGTGATATTCCGATAGAATAATAAGGAACAAAATAATAAAGAATTTCACCATGTATGTAAGTATTGCATATAAACAAAGTTATTCCAACATAATAATAAAGAATGTAATGATGTAAGAATTTCACCAAGTATAGGGTAGTCCGCGTATACAAGTTATTCCAATAAAATAATAAAGAATGGAATAACAGAAGTTCTCTTCATGAATATAAAAGAAATAATACTCCTTATCGTAAAAGAAACTTCATATCGGAGTAGTGAAGTAGCAGAATACTTTTCTTCTTTCTCTTTATAGTTTCTCTCTCTAGATTTTCAATGAATTCGTAAGAAATAATGAAGGAATGAACTTCTATTTATAGAAGAATGAATGGACCGTATAGTAACTAATTCATGAAACGGTCTGTATTGATTTACTTTTTAATCGATTTTCATTAATTTAAAGCAAAATCTTTTAAATTAAATATAATATATTCTATTTATAATCTAATAAAATGAATAACTTTATAATAGTTTTCTGTTTTATATTAAAAGATTTTACTATGCAAAACACTATGCAGGCACTATGTGTAAGACCCCGAAATTTTTTAAATAAAAAGGAATTTCCTTTATTTATTATTTTGAAATAGTAAGGGTTGATTTGATTAATGTGGATAGTTAAGGGTTAAATACGCAAATATTTCAAAATAAGCAAGTGGTTATAAAATATTCATTTTGCTCGGGAATATTCGTTTGGTCGTGGAATATTCGTCATCGTCGGGGAATATTCGTATTTACGACAAGCAGCGATGCATGTGTGGGCCCCATAACTGAAAGCGATTGGATGAGGAAAACGACAAAGTTTGGGTGGTTATAAATAACTTCAGAAGTTGTTACCAAGTTAAGACCGCTGAATACCCTTGGTGGTTAAAATACGATGAATACGCGTGGTTGCACAAAAGAAGATACTGTGATTGCATTAAAGATTGTGTTGAATTATTGATCCTTACGTAAGAAGGCACTACTCAATAATTGTTACAAGAATTATCGCTCAATAGTTTATTTTATTGATTCAATAATTGTGCGTTGGTATTTTATATTATTGTTGTTTCAATAATTGTCATCGCACAAGATTTCCCATTATCGATCAATAATTCATATTATTTGAATAATATTATTAGATAACATTATTGGCAATGTCTAGAAAGTTCTCGCTGCCTAAGGAGAGGTTTGGTCACCTAATTGCGGCCACCAAGAAGGAGATCCTTATCGAAAGCCCCTCTTCCGGGGAAATGACTGGTCATCATAAATGTGATTCTGTAATATTATTTGTGAATAATTAATTATTGATTCATATGATAAGGAAATATTTATTTTATATGAATATAAATGATGGATTTATTTATGTGGTTATTAATGAAGGAATTAATGCTTTGAGATGTTTTATTTGTATTTTGTTTGGATTGGAGGTATTAAAAGATCAAATCAATGTTATTACGCCTTTATTGTGTGAGTTATAATATTTAATCCGACCGCTGGATCGTTGTAATTTTTGGATATGTTATACATATATAAGTTGAGTATATGTCCACAAATTTTGAACCGTTAAAATGAGCGATAATTTATTATGAATTTTAAGAGGTGACCGATTCGTAAATTAGGTTATAAATGATTTTGTGGAAAATTCTAGAATTGGTGGGCCCCACTTTTGGTTGGTGAGAAATGTGCTCAATTGAATTTTCAAATGTGGTGGGTGGGAATAGTAGTGTAAAGCCATCAAAGTTGCAGTGTTAAGTCCGCTTCTTGCAAGTAACTAACATTTTCCTATAAATAGAGGGCTAAGTTAGAATTGAAAATCACACCGTAAACAAAGTTTTCTCTTCTCTCTCTATATTATCGAGCGTATTTTGTGAGTATTTAGATACTTTGAGAGTTGCATTGCTCAAGATAAGTTTCATTCAAAGATCACTTCCGACCTTTCCTTCCAAGTAATCGATTCTTTGAGGTAAGGGATGTTATTTTCTTCTCAAATGATATTATTTCTTCAATATCATTATCTTCAAATATCGTTGGAACTTTTTATCAAATTTGGAACTTTTTCATGTCTGAGTTACTATTCATGAGTTACTATTCACGAGTTACTATTCATGAGTTACTATTCACGAAGTTACTATTCACGAGTACTATTCATGAAGCGTGAAAATGTTTTTTTTGTGGAATTTCTATCTTTTGGTGTCTGAGTTACTATTCACGATACTAACTATTCACTATACTCAGACTATTCACGATACTACTGACTATTCACCGAAAAATAAAATTTCTTCTTTTCGTCCAAAAATATCTATTCTCGGATACTAGCTTTCGATTGTATCCATGTTTTGATCATTCTTGAATTTTACACCACTACGATTATTTTTTTTGAGGTATTGTTGGACATGGATAAAACAAAGTACGAAATCCTTAATCCTTAATCCTTGTCATTTTGTTTCAATGGATTCGCTTCTTTAAAAATATTTTTCATCATCCTCGCCTTAAATGATGATAGTATTTAATATCTTCGCCCCAGAGTGCAAAGATGAATGATTTCAAGAATATCTTTGGCCTCAGTGTGCAAAGATGAACAGTGTTTAAATGAATATGACCGATCGATGAATATCTTTGGCCTTTAGTGCAAAGATGAACAGTGTTGAGATGAATATGACCGATTGATGAATATCTTTGGCCTGTGAGTGCAAAGATGAATATTTGATTTGAGATGAATATCGATTGATGTTACAGGATAAAATATTGATGATGGACCGTTAAATTCATAGATTATAGTAGATTTCATTCTCTACGTAACTCTTCTATGAATTATTATTTCACGGCCGCGAATATTGATCCAAACTTGTTGTCTTATTGTATTCTATTAGATTTTTCCTCGTTGGACTAACTAACGATAATTTTTGTATATTATCTTAGTCATAGTATTCTTTATCGGGCTAGTTGAGCTCACCCTTTTCCTTGTTGTTCCATTTTTCTTCTCGTGAGGCGAAAATGTAAATGAGTACTAGCCTGGGGTATGGAATGAAGGTTCTAGAGAGAGTTGTTTAGTAGTCCCCACCATTTTTGTAAATAATGTATCAATAATTATGATGGGGATTTATTTATGCGTGTGGATATTGTCTAGAAGACAATATTATATTTAAACTCATTAAGATATATTGTCGTATTTCACACGACATTTGTATTATTGAAGTTGTAGTTTGCTTCTTGTACCATGTATTTGGCGACTCGTAATGGGTGTTGTGTATACCTATTTTGGGGTCGCCACATTTGGTATCGTAGCTATAAGTAAAGAGCCCCGAGCCTCTCGGTTGGTGACTTCCTGATGATGGGGATGCACCGCCGCACTCTCCGTAGGGGACGCCTGCTCATGCAGGGCAAACCGATAGGTATCAATGTGAGGTGTCACACAAGTTGGTGTCCAGAGTTACAATTGGTATCGAGCTTAGGGATATGATCTCCGGCGAGATCGGGAATAGAACTAGAGGGGAGAGACGAGTAAATCCTTCGCTAAGGTGTCCTACCTAAGCTTATTTGTTGGTTGGTCATAATATAGGGGTATTATGTGATTTGTTAATTTATTTAATTAACCCTTGTTTTATGATAGTTTTAAGAATGGTCACGAGAACGTTAACAATGGAGTGAATGAGATCGTGGAGACACCTCTAATCGCCAACCGTGATAATGTGATGTCAAAGTAAGAAGGAATTAAAGATATCCATGTGGTGAGTGAAGAATTAATAGTCAGCACCCGAGATAATCGCAGAGGTAATAAATGAGAGTGAGGAAGAAGAGGAAGAAGAGGTACCAAGAGAGTTTATTAGAGGTATTTTATGATCAAAATATAGAATTGCAAAATCGTATTCATGAGTTAAGAAGAGCAGTCAAGAATTGCAGGCAATGTGGAGCAAAAGGATGCAACGATTCAAGCTTGGTTACCCGATATGTGATGCTTGAATGTAAGCACTTTTCGGCGAGTATAAGATGATAAAGTCGAATCGAAATGAAAGAAGAAATAACCGAACGAGTGAGAATGAGTGATGCATGGGTAAAAGCCGCACGACGCGTTGATATTATGGAAAGAGATGTCCAATCTAAAAAGAGAAGATTTAACGATGACGGAAGACGCTTAAGCAAAAAGATCAAGACCATCAACAAATTCTAGGGAAGAGAACGATCGCCAGCTATATGCTACATGATGTGGAGAGGAGGGACATATAAGGTCAAACTGCTCAAAGCCTTCCAAGGTATGCTATAATTGTGGAAAAGAAGGACATATCGCCGAGATCAGACGATATCGAAACCCACCAAATGAGAATGGTGACTCAAAAGGATGTCCTGTAAAAGTCAAAGTCAACGGTTCTTCGAAGAGCGCTTGTCGTGACCAAATAAAATGCGAGGAACCCGAACGGTTAGTTAGCACGGTTAGTTAATTATAAATTCTCATGAAGTATATACCTTACTAGATATTGGTTCTACCCATTCTTTTATCTCTCTTACTTGCGCCAACGCTTGAACTCGACTACGGAGAAATTAAACTTTGACCTATCTCGTGGAGACTCCATTAGAGAAACATTCATTATATCCGTTGTTTAAAAATCTTGCTTGATTCAAGTCAGCACTATCACATTACCCGTTAACCTTATTTCTATAGAGATATTTGCTTTTGATGTGATTTTAAGGTTAACTACTCATCATGCCAAATTGATTGCTTTTGTAAGGTTGTTAGTTTTCATATTCCTAAGCAACCCGTTATTCAATTCAAGCAATCAAACCATTATAGTCAAACATTTTCATATCAAGCCATGAAGTCATTCGCTTATTACGGATGTCAAGTTTTCTTAGTCCATGTTATGGATTTGAATAAAGACACGCCGATTTGAATAATATTCCCATTGTTATTGATTTTTCCCGACGATTTCAAGAATTTCTCGTTTACTCCCAAAACCCGATATTAAATATTGTATCGACTTTGAACCCTAGACAAAACTCATTTCTAAAATCTCATATCGAATGGCTCCTATTGAACTTCGTGAGTTAAAAATTCAACTATAGAATTTGGTACCGAGCCTTTATCTCGGTGACTTCCTTTGTGGAATTTACCTAAGCCGCACTCTCTATAGGGGGACGCCATATTCGCAAGCGATAGTAAATCGATAGGTGTCATTGTGACGTATATCCAAGATCGGGATATGAAATCACAGCTTGAGAGCAACCTAAGTCAAGAACGAAATACGTAGCTTTCTAGGCTTAGTTGGTTATTATCGAGATTCGTTGAAGGATATTCTCGAATCGCTATTCCATTATCGCAAATTGACTCAGTAGAGAGATAAAATTCGAATGGAGCAAGGAATGTGGGAAGAGCTTCAAGAACTCAAGAGGAGACTCATTTCAAAGACATGTTCGACCATGCCATCCTCGAAAAGCGAACGTGGTAGCCGACGTGTTGAGTAGAAGATCGATATAAGCACGAAAGTACGATATTGTCAAAGACTAATTTCAGATAATTTACAAATAATAGAGATGGAGATGAAAACTCTAGGTACCCACGTGATGATATACGAGTATAATCGACTTTTAATCGATAAAGTTAAAGTCGCTTTCAAGCCACCGAATCTTGAGCCGATGTATAAAGAAGAAAAGTACAAGAAGGAGCTATTCCTAAAGCGAGAATTGATGAAGAAGGAATACTTGAGTCCACTCTAGACTTTGTGTTCCTAACGACTCGATTTGAAGTACAAGATTATGATGGAGGCACACAATACACCATTTGCAATCCATCCTCGAAGTACTAAAATGTATCGTGATCTTCTACATACATTTTGGTGGAACAATACGAAGAGAGAGATTGCAAAGTTTATCTCGATGTGTTTAACTTGCTAACGTAAAAGCGCGAGCATCTAGTACCTAAGGGTCCGCTGCAACCACTTGAGATTCCGAAATGGAAGTGGGAACATATTACAATGGATTTCACACGGGTCTTCCTACGGCTTCTCAAGGCATTAATGCTATTTGGGTTATTGTTGATAGATTAACCAAGTCTCGCTTTCATTTCTTGCCGACACGGAGACTTATTCACTTGAACGCCTTGCTAGTATGTACGTGAATGAGATTGTGAGGTTGTATGGCATGCATGTATCCATAGTTTCGGATCGTGACCCAAGATTCACTTCAAGATTTTGGGTTAGCTTGCAAAAAGCTATGGGCACGGATTTGCGATTTAGTTCTAAGCATACCATCTCCAAACCACGGACAAATCGAGAGAGACTATTCAAACTCTTGAAGATATATTAAGACTCGTGGTCCTAGATTTCAAGGGTAGTTGGATAAGTATTTACCATCGGTGGAATTCTCCTACAACAATAGTTATCGTGCAAGTATAGGTGTGGCTCCATTCAAGCATTATATGGACGAAAATGTCGCTTCCAATATGTTGGGATGAGGTGGGTGAAGCAACATTGTTGGGACCCGAAGTTAGTACGTATGACTCACCGAAAGATCCAAATGATTCGACAACGATACAAACGGCACAAGATCGACAAAAGAGTTATGCGGATCTTCATCGAAAGGACGGGAATTTAGTGTAGGGATCATGATTATCATGAAGTTGCTCCATGGAAGGGAGTTACAAGATTTAGGAAGAGAGGAAAGCTCAATCCACGATTTATCGGTCCATTTCAAATTCTCGACCGAGTAGGAAATGTAGCCTATAGATTTGCGTTACCTCCAAGTATGTCTCGTGTTCATAATGTGTTTCATATATCCATTTCAAATATGTGAAAGACCCAACCACGTTATAGAGTTAGAACCGGACGAGATAGTCAAGACTTAACGTGAGGAGGTACTGTCAAGATTTTGATAGGAAGGAGCATGTCCTACGCCAAGAAAGGTCATACCACAAGTTAAAGTTTTGTGGAGGAATCATGCTATAGAGGAAATGACCGAATTGAAACGGAAATGAAAGCGAGGTATCCTCACCTTTTCAAACACTGTATCGTACGCCAATTTCGAGGACTGAAATTTCATAAGGAGGGAGGTCAAAGACCCCAAAATTTTTAAATAAAAGGAATTTCCTTTATTTATTATTTTGAAATAGTAAGGGTTGATTTGATTAATGTGGATAGTTAAGGGTTAAATACGCAAATATTTCAAAATAAGCAAGTGGTTATAAAATATTCATTTTGCTCTGAATATTCGTTTGGTCGTGGAATATTCAGATCGCTGGGGGAATATTATTCGACGACGCACAGACCATGTGTGGGCCCCATAACGGAAAGCGATTATTGATGAGGAAACGACAAAGTTTGGGTGGTTATAAATAATCTGCCGAAGTTGTTACCAAGTAAGATCGTCTTGAATACCCTATGGTTAAAATACAAGAATACGCTGTGGTTGCACAAGAAGACACTCAGATTGCATGTGATTGTTGAATTATCGATCCTTACGTAAGAAGGCACTACTCAATAATTGTTACAAAGTAATTACCGCTCAATAGTTTATTTTATCGATTCAATAATTGTCACATTGGTATTTTATATTATTGCTATTTCAATAATTGTCACACGCAAGATTTCCCATTATCGATCAATAATTCATATTATTTGAATAATATTATTAGATAACATTATTGGCAATGTCTAGAAAGTTCTGCCTAAGGAGAGGTTTGGTCACCTAATCAGCGCCAAGAAGAAGAGATCCTTATCGAAAGCCCCTTTCCTGGAAATGTACTGTCATTATAAATGTGATTCTCAGAATATTATTTGTGAATAATTAATTATTGATTCATATGATAAGGAAATATTTATTTTATATGAATATAAATGATGGATTTATTTATGTGGTTATTAATGAAGGAATTAATGCCGAGATGTTTTATTTGTATTTTGCTCTGATTGAGGTATTAAAAGATCAAATTGGTGTTATTACGCCTTTATTGTGTGAGTTATAATATTTAATCCGACCGCTTAGATCGTTGTAATTTTTGGATATATTATACATATATAAGTTGAGTATATGTCCACAAATTTTGAACCGTTAAAAATGAGCGATAATTTATTATGAATTTTAAGAGGTGACCGATTCGTAAATTAGATTATAAATGATTTTGGTGGAAAATTCTAGAATTGGTGGGCCCCACTTTTGGTTGGTGAGAAATGTGCTCAATTGAATTTTCAAATGTGGTGGGTGGGAATAAGAGCAGTAAAGCCATCAAAGTTGTGTGTTAAGTCTTTTCAAGGCAACAACATTTTCCTATAAATAGAGGGCTAAGTTAGAATTGAAAATCACACCGTAAACAAAGTTTTCTCTTTCTCTCTCTATATTATTGAGCGATTTTTTGTGAGTATTTAGATACTTTGAGAGTTGTCGTCTCAAGATAAGTTTCATTCAAAGATCACTTCCGACCTTTCCTTCCGGCAAGCATCGACTCTTTGAGGTAAGGGATGTTATTTTCTTCTCAAATGATATTATTTCTTCAATATCATTATGTCAAATATCGATTGGAACTTTTTATCAAATTTGGAACTTTTTCATGCTCTGGTTACTATTCATGAGTTACTATTCACGAGTTACTATTCACGAGTTACTATTCACGAAGTTACTATTCACGAGTACTATTCATGAAGCGTGAAAATGTTTTTTGTGGAATTTCTATCTTTTGGTGTCTGAGTTACTATTCACGATACGGCAAGACTATTCACGATACTTGACACTATTCACGATACTTATGACTATTCAATCTAAAAATAAAATTTCTTCTTTTCGTCTAAAACATCTATTCTCGATACTAGCTTTGATTGTATCCATGTTTTGATCATTCTTGAATTTTACACCACTACGATTATTTTTGAGGTATTGTTGGACATGGATAAAACAAAGTACTAATCCTTAATCCTTAATCCTTGTCGCTTTGTTTCAATCGGATTCGCTTCTTTAAAAATATTTTTCATCATCCTCGCCTTTAAATGATGATAGTATTGAATATCTTTGGCCCAGTAGTAAAAAGATGAATGATTTCAAGAATATCTTTGGCCCGAGTGCAAAGATGAACAGTGTTTAAATGAATACGACCGATCGATGAATATCTTTGGCCTTTAGTGCAAAGATGAACAGTGTTGAGATGAACACGACCGATTGATGAATATCTTTGGCCAGAAAGTAAAAGATGAATATTTGATTTGAGATGAATATCGATTGATGTTACAGGATAAAATATTGATGAGGACCGTTAAATTCATAGATTATAGTAGCTTTCATTCTCTACGTAACTCTTCTATGAATTATTATTTCCGCGCGAATATTGATCCGAAACTTGTTGTCTATTGTATTCTATCGATTTTTCCTCATTGGAGACTAACGATAATTTGTTGAATATTATCTTAGTCATAGGTATTCTTATCGGGCTAGTTGAGCTCACCCTTTCCCTTGTTGTTCCATTTTTCTTCTCGTGAGGCGAGAATGTAGCGAGTACTAGCTCGGGGTATGGAATGAAGGTTCTAGAGAGAGTTGTTTAGTAGTCCCCACCATTTTGTAAAATAATGTATCAATAATTATGATGGGGATTTATTTGCGTGTGGATATTGTATAGAAGACAATATTATATTTAAACTCACAAGATATATTGTCGTATTTCACACGACATTTGTATTATTGAAGTTGTAGTTTGCTTCTTGTACCATGTATTTGGCGACTCAGAATGGGTGTTGTGTATACCTATTTTGGGGTCGTCACACTATGCAACACTATGCATAATAAAATATAATATATTCTGTTTATAGAATAACTTTATAAAAGTATTCTATTTTATATAAAAAGATTTTACTATGCAAAACACTATGCAGGCACTATGCAACACTATGCATAATAAAATATAATATATTCTATTTATAGAATAACTTTATAAAAGTATTCTGCTTTTATATAAAAAGATTTTACTATGCAAAATACTATGCATAATAGAATATAATATATTCTATTTATAGAATAACTTTATAAAAGTATTCTCGCTTTTATATAAAAAGCTTTTCCATTTTTATTACATTAATAATATCAATAAAATAAAACCGAGTGACTTATCACGTAAGCATTAATAATCAATATCGTAAGTACTACGCAACCACGCCAGACATCGTATTTTTACTACCGAGTAGTTCAACAAAGATTATCAGTAAAACTTTCGCCGTTATTTTTATAAAAATATTTTTGTCGCTTTCTCAATCCGACAATAATTACATTGTAGGGTCCACCAATGATTGTACTGTCGCATTTGGATATTCCCCGACAAAAAAGAATATTCCCTACCAATCTAATATAATATGACAATTGCATACTTTGCAAAATTTATAAATATTACCCACAACTATAACATTATATCAAATCCACACCATAATATTAAAAAAAATTATTTTGAGAAAATTAAATATTTATTCATAAAATCTGGGGTCTCACAGTTATGACCTAAATGATGGTTTAAACCCTAAAGCTAATATTCATACGATTAATTGTTGTTGCGATTTCAATGATATATGTAGGATAATTGGAGATTATTTTACACTTATGTAGCTTACAAACAAGGCAAGTTCTCTAACCCTACTTTTATAATTGTGCAAGTTTCTAAATCTTATCTCTTTACAATCAAGCAAGCTTTCTAACTTCAATCTTTTCATATTGAATGCAAGTTTCCATTCCTATATTATTATTGTTCAAGTTCTTAAAATTGAGCAAGCCTAATCTAACTTGAATATGTTTGTACAAGCTCTTATAACCTAATATCGAGCGAGTTTTACTTTCCTAATTATTATTCAAAGCACATATTGCTTTAATACATCGATTCAAATGAGATTGTTCTAAACTCCTTTGAATATAGCCCTTTGCATGTATATCATGTGATTCAATTATATCTATTGTTGATATCCGATCTTTGACTTTGATAGCCTTGTTCAATTATACATTCTTGTATTAAACCTTTATTGGTGGAAATTGAATAGTGTTCTAAAACTCTAGAAACACTGATAAGCTAGTTCTAAACTAAACTTTCTTTAGTGTGAAAATTCTAAATTCAAACTGAGACGAACAACCCTAATATAGGGGATTTTTATGCGTCAACGCTTAGATGTTTGTGCATAATACATGGTACAAAGAGTGATCCCCCTAAGTACGCGTAAGAAGGGTCTCATAGTCTAAAAGATTGTTAAGGTTTAGGTAATAATACCTAGATACCAGAGACATAGTTTGTGGTCTTAAGACCCTCAGACATTGATTTTGAACTTGTTTTCTATATTTGATTCGTAGAGAAAGTTCATTATTATTCAACAATCGTTGTTCACTCTTATGTTGTTACCATTACTACTTTCTATATTAGTGTGCAATTATTTGCTCACTCTTGCATTTAACACTGCAACTAAAGTTGAGAAAGTTGATGAGCCGTCTACTAGCAAGGGAAAGGGCAAGAAGTCCAAATGTTGAAGACTTATGAGAATTTTATTTTAATGCATTATGTTAAAGACCTGTTTTAATATGTGATGTATTCCGCAAACTTATGTAATAATTTTAAGGTTAGATTACCTGGGATTGTTTTGAGATGGTGTAACCCTTTAATGGGAAAGATTATTGTTTAAGTTATTTAAATTATGTCTTTATCCTTTGTTATGGGTAGTTAGATGTAATGGTTTTGATAAGTGAGCACCAAATCCTATGGGAATAAAGTACCTGAATTTGGGGGTGTCATAACTTCCGCCGTTATTTTCATAAAAAGATATTTCTGTCATTTTCTCATTCTGACAATAATTACGTTGTGGGGTCCACCAATGATTGTCTTGTCGCATTTAATATTCTCTCGTAAAAACGAATATTCCCCAGACCAATCGAATATTTTATAACAACTTGCTTATTTTGCAAAATTTATAAATATTACCCACAACTTAAATATTATAACAAATCAACACCATAATTATTTAAAATGATATTTATAGAAAAATTCATCTTTATTCATAAAAACTGGGGTCTTACAACCTCCCCTTCTTATGAAATTTCACCCTTGAAATTAGGGTACATACCTAGTACGACAAAGAGGTGAGGATACCTTGATTTCATTTCAGATTCTAACTCCCAGGTCATTTCCTCAACATCGTGGTTTCTCCACAAAACTTTGACTTGAGGTATAACCTTAGAGCGTAGAATATGTTCCTTCTTATTCAAGATTTTAACAGGAACCTCTTCATACGTTAAATCTTCTGCTATTTTGTCTGGTTCTAACTCAATAATGTAGTTCGAGTCTTTCACATATTTACATAACATAGATATGTAAAAAACGTTATGAACACGAGACATACTTGGCGGTAAAGCGAGTCTATATGCCACAGTTCCTACTCGATCGAGGATTAAAAATAGGCCAATGAATCGAGGATTGAGCTTTCCTCTCTTTCCAAATCTCGTAACTCCTTTCCATGGAGCAACACGTAACAACACATGATCTCCAATATTGAATTCCACGTCCTTTCGATGAAGATCAGCATAACTCTTTTGTGACGCCCCCAAAATAGGTATACATCACCCATTCTGAGTTGTCAATACATGGTACAGAAACAACTACAACTTTATTATTACAACATATAAACTGTGAGTTTAAATACAGATATTGCCATCTAGACAATATCTACACACAAACAAATCGCCATCATAATTATTGATACATTATTTTACAAAAATGGTGAGGACTACTAAACAACTCTCTCTAGAACCTTCATTCCATACCCCGACTAGTACTCGCTACATTCTCGCCTCCTGAGGAGAAAAATGGAACAACAAGGAAAAGGGTGAGCTCAACTAGCCCAGTAAAGAATATTATGACTAAGATAATATACAACAAATTATCGTTAGTCTTCAACAGGGAAAAATCTAATAGAACACAATAGACAACAAGTTTTAAATCAATATTCGCAGCGGAAATAATAATTCATTAGAAGAGTTAAGTAGAGAATGCAAACTACTATCTTCTATGTATGAATTTAAAAGTTCATCGCTCTATCTTTTATCCTCGTAATATCAATCAATATATATCTCGAATCAAATATTCATCTTTGCACTACAGAGCCAAAGATATTCATCGATTGGTCATGTTCATCTAAATACTGCTCATCTTTTACTACGGGCCAAAGATATTTATCGAAAATCATTCATCTTTGCACTACAAAAGCAAAGATATTCAATAATATCATCATTTAAGATCGAGCATGATAAAAATATTTTTAAAGAAACGAATCCAAAGGAAACAAAATGACAAGGATTAAGGATTAAGGATTCAGACTTTTGTTTTATCCATGTCCAAAAATACCACAAAAATAATCATAGTGGTGTAAAATTCAAGAATGATCAAAACATGGATACAATCAAAGCTAATATCCACAATAGATATTTTGGACGAAAAGGAAAATTTTCATTTTTCGATGAATAGTCTTTGATTCGTGAATAGTCTCAGATACGTGAATAAGTGCCACAGATATCGTGAATAGTAACTCTCAACAACAAAAGTTCCAAATTGGATAAAAACTTCAGATCAATATTTCAAGATAATGATATTGAAGAAATAATATCATTACGAAAAAAAATATCCTTTACCTCGAAAGATCGGATTTCTATTTGAAACATCGGATATAAAGCTATGACTTGAACTTGCAGACCGTATAGCAATACTCAAAATATACTCAAAATACTCATAAAAATACGCCAATAATATAGAGAGGAAAACTTCAGGTTTACGGTGTGATTTTCAATTCTAACCTAAGCACCCTATTTATAGGAAAATGCTTAGAACACCAAAGCGTAAAATTTATAAATATAAATATATATATATATATATATATATATATATTATATATTTCTACGCCCACTTTTAAGGATCTGAATTAAGCAAATTCCAACACATGCAAAACCCACAATAATGACAAAAAACGTTTTTCATATTTAAAATATTTTAAACTTCCAAAAATTAATTATTTTGAGCTTCGTAACTTCAATAATTCATAATAAATATCCTTTATCGAAAATTCAAAACTCACAACTTTTTATAGGAAATTCAATTCTCTACAACTTTGCGTAAGAAAGTTTTCCAAATTCCAAATGTAAATTGACCAAAATCCATAAACAGACGATTTTACGGCTATAATCAAATTTCACCAATAAATGGGGTCCACCGACATGTTTAACATGTTTTAAATATTTATTGCAACAAAAATACTCTTCCTCCTCAGATACTCATATATCCCACATTCGTTGTAAAAATATCACCATTATTATATTATTAAAATATAATAATATATTTAAATGAATTATTTTATCGAAAAGATAAAATTTCAATTTTCAACAATTGTCACATTAAAAATTTTCTCCATCTATATCCACATAAAATCAATATTTTCCTCATCATATGAATTAATAATTAATTATTCACAAATAATATTACGTAATCACAATATTGACAACTGGGCAGTTCTAGTGAAAGAGGGGGCTTTCCAATAAGAATTTCTCTTTCCTTGCGTATGATTAATTAGTGACCAAACCTCTCCTTAGATGTAACTTTCGAGACATTGCCAATAATGTTATCTAATAATATTATTCAGATAATATGAATTATTGCTTCGATAATGGAAAATACTTGTGTAGTGACAATTATCAAACAACATTAATATAAAATATCAACGCAGCAATTATTGAATCAATAAAATAAAATATCTAATAAGAATTATCAGTAATAATTATTGAGTAAGTGCCTTCACGCCGTAATCAATAATTGGTGTAATACCGCAGTGCTACGTGTTTTTAACCCATAGAGTATTTTAACAAGATAATCTGAATAACTACGCCGTTATTTTTAAAACAACTTATATTTGTCGCTTTTCTTTATCCAATCGCTTTTCAAGTTATGGGCCCACAAAAGATCAAGGCATCAGCATTTAATATTCCCCGACAAAGAAGAATATTCCACGACAAATGAATATTCCCCACAACAATGAATATTTTATAACCACTTGCTTATTTGGAAATATTTATGCGTATTTTACCCATAACTATCCACATTAATCAAATCAACCCTTACTATTTCAAAATAATAAATAGAGGAAATTAAATTTCATTAATAATAAGTTTGGGTCTTATAACCTCCCTCCTTATGAAATTTCGTCCTCGAAATTGACGACGACTCGGTGTTTTTGAAAGGTGAGGATACCTCGCTTTCATTTCCGCTTTCCAATTCCTGTGTCATTTCCTCTATAGCATGATTCCTCCACAAAACTTTAACTTGTGGTATAACCTTTGCGCGTAGGACATGCTCCTTCCTATCCAAGATCTTGACAGGTACCTCCTCATACGTTAAGTCTTCGGCTATCTCGTCTGGTTCTAACTCTATAACGTGGTTCGGGTCTTTCACATATTTACGGCAATGAGATATGTGAAACACATTATTAACACGAGACATACTCGAGGTAACGCGAGTCTATAAAGCTACATTTCCTACTCGGTCGAAGAATTTGAAATGGACCAATAAATCGTGGATTGAGCTTTCTCTCTTCCCAAATCTTGTAACTCCTTCCATGGAGCTACACGCAACAATCGTGATCCCCAATACTAAATTCCACGCCTTTTCGATGAAGATCTCGCATAACTCTTTTGTCGATCTTGTCTTTGTTTGTATACATTGTCGAATCATTTGGATCTTTTCCATAGTCATACGCACCAACTCCTAAGTCCCAACAATGTTGCTTCACCCACCTCTTCCCAACATACTTTGAGAGTGACATTTTCGTCCATATAATGATTTAAATGGAGCCACACCTATACTTGCACGATAATCATTGTTGTAGGAGAATTCCACCAATGGTAAATACTTATCCTAACCGCCTTGAAGTCTAGGACACAGTAGTCTTAATATATCTTCAAGAGTTTGAATAGTCCTCTCTCGATTGTCCGTCTGCTTTGAGGATGGTATCTTTGAATCAATCAATAACTGCGCTCCCATAGCTTTTTGCAAGCTAACCCAAAATCTTGAAGTGAATCTTGGGTCACGATCCAAACTATGGATACCGGCATGCCATGCAATCTCACAATCTCGCCTTACGTATATACGAGCAAGTCGTTCAAGGGAATAAGTCTCCGTGATCGGCAAGAAAAATGAGCGGATTTGGTTAATCTATCAACAATAACCCAAATAGCATTGATGCCTTGAGAAACCGTAGGAAGACCCAGAAACGAAAATCCATGGTAATGTGTTCCCACTTCCATTTCGTAATCTCAAGTGGTTGCAACGGACCCTTAGGTACTAGATGCTCCGCCTTTACACGCTGACAAGTTAAACACATTGAGATAAACTTTGCAATCTCTCTCTTCATATTGTTCCACCAAAATGTATGTCGAAGATCACGATACATTTTGGTACTTCCAAGATGATTGCAAATGGTGTATTATGTGCCTCCATCATAATCTTGTACTTCAAATCAGAGTCGTTAGGGACACAAAGTCTGGAGTTGACTCAAGTATTCCTTCTTCATCAATTCTCGCTCGAATAGCACCTTCTTGTACTTTCTTCTTCATACGATCGGCTCCAGTGTCGGTGGGCTTGAGCAAACTTAACTTTTTCTATTAAAGTTGGCTCTATGCGATACTTGACATCATCGCACTCATTCCTCGATATGATCTTCTACTCAACGCGTCATTATCACGTTCGCTTTTCGGGATGGTATTGAATAGTGTGGTCGTAATCTTTCAACAACTCAAGGCAACGCCGTTCTGTCGCATGTTGAAGTTCTTTTTGCGTGAAGAAATATTTGAGGCTTTTATGGTCCGAATATATCTCCACTTTCTCCCCATATAGATAGTGCCTCTATATCTTTAGCGTGAAAACGATCGCCGCCAACTCTAGATCATGAGTAGGATAATTCTTCTCATACTCTTTAAGTTGTCGCGAGGCATAAAGTATGACTTTCCCACGTTGCATGAGAACACATCCTAACCCTTTGCCCAAGCATCATTGTAGATATAACAAATCCATCCGAACCGGATGGTATTGTTAGAACAAAGTGCAAAATAAGTCTCCAAACGAATTTTGTATCCTTCGAGTTAGTCAAGGGTTAATGGAGTAGCGATTCGAGAAAACCCTTCCACGAATCTCCGATAATAACCGGCATTAAGCCCAAAAACTACATACTTCAACCATCGACTTTGTTGCTCTCTAACTTTGTATTGCTTCAATCTTCACGGATCAACAGATACTCCATGTTTCGACACCACGTGCCCAAGGAATGCTACTTCCTCAAGCCAGAACTCGCATTTCTTCAACTTGGCATAAAGCTTGTTTTCACGAAGCCTTTGGAGTACCAGCTTCAAATGGTGCTCATGATCTTCACGGCTTTTGGAATATATGACGATGTCATCAATAAAGACAAAAACGAATTAATCTAAATATTCCTTGAATACTCGATTCATCATATCCATGAAAGTCGCAAGAGTATTAGTCAATCCGAAAGACATGACTAAGAATTCATAATGCCCGTACCGAGTTCTAAAGGCAGTCTTTGAATATCCTCGCCTAATCTTCACCGATGATATCCGTAATCGAAGATCGATCTTTGAAAAAAATTGTGCCCTTGCAATCGGGTCAAACAAGTCATTAATACGAGGTAGAGGATACCTATTCTTGATGGTGACATGGTTCAATTCCCCGATAGTCAATACAAAGTCGCATACTCCGCCTTTCTTCTTTACGAATAAAACAGAGCACCCCAAGGAGATGTACTAGGGCCAGAATGAAACCGATGTCCAACAACTCCTATAGTTGGACCTTTAACTCCCGATGTTCAATAGGAGCCATTCGATATGGGGTTTTAGAAATGGGCTTTGTACTGTGTTCAAGATCAATAAAGAATTCAACTTCACGCCTGGGGTAGACCGGAAGTTCTTCAGAAATACGTCCGAAAGTCAATAACAACAGGAATATTATTCAAATTTGACGTGTTTTTATTCAAATCCATAACATGGGCTAAGAAAGCTTGACATCCATTTTTCAATAAACGAATAGCTTTATGATTAGATATGACGGTGATTGATTTTAATGGTTTAGTTGCTTGAATTAGCATAACAAAAGTTGGTTAGGAATATGAAAACTAACAACCTTACGAAAACAATCAATTTTGGCATGATGAGTAGTTAACCAATCAATCCCTAAAATCACATCAAAAGCAAGTATCTTTAAAGAGATAAGGTCAACGGAGTAAGTTGATGGTGCCAACTTGAATCTAACAAAATTTATAAACAATGGATGTGATGAAAGTTTCTCATAACGGAGTTTCCACGATAGCTCAAAGTCAAATTTCTCCTGAGTGAAGTTTAAACGTTGAGCACAAGCAGAGAGATAAATGAATGGGTAGCAGCCCCAGATCAAGTAAGGTATAAACTTCGCAAGAACTTATAAATAGCTTACCCATGATCACCTCGTTTGGGTTCCTCGATTTTGACCAACCACAACAAACGCTCTTCCAGAACCGCTTGACTTTGACTTTTCTCGGGATGATCTTTTGAGTCACCGTCCCCATTGAACTAGGTTTTGATACCGTATAATCTCGGCGATATGTCCTTCATTTCCATAATTATAGCATACCTTGAATCGTTGTGGGCGCTTTGGTGATATGTCCTCTTTCCGCATTTATAGCATATATGACCGGTGGTCGTTCTCCTCAATTAGAACCAATTGCTGCTGGCACTGTCATCTTCACATGGTCGTTGTTAAATCTCCTCTTTTTAAAATCTCCTCCTAACTCGCTTCTTCTATTTTCATGGCCATGATTACCACCAGAGTGGTTACCATTTTTTTCCGTCTTTTTCTTTCTCCGCTGGTTATCGTTGTTTTGTTGACTACCATCTCCGGTATGATCCTAGTTGTGGTCCCTTAGTTGACCGTACTCGTTATCTCGCTCTAATAATTGAGCCTTGTTTACAACATCTGAATAGAGAGAAAATTTATGAGAAATGAGATACTGACGTATGCCGGATTTCAAACCTCTAAGAAACATCCGCGTCATACGTTCCTCATTCTCCACCAAATGAGGTGCAAACCTGGATAACTCTGCAAACTTTGCCTCGTCTTTGAGACACCGCCATGTTGTTTTTCTCTAATCGATAAACTCCACTTCCTTCATATACGAACACTTTCGTGAAAGTATTTGTCATTAAATAGTTTCAAATGTCTCCCCAAGACATCTTGAGTACTGCCGATTGAGTACGCTTCACGCACTCCCACCGTGTAGCCTCGCCTCGCCACGGAACATAAAGGTGGCGAATGGAACCTTCTGTTCCTCCGTGCATTTCAAGACATCGAATATCTTGGTAATTTGCTTGACCCATGTTTCCACCATGATCGGATCGGGCTTTCCTTAAATTCGTGGTCCCAACTCTTTGAATCGCTTGGTGATAACCCGTGAATTGCTATCATTTCCTCCTCAGATTTTGAACACGAGTCTCCTTGTTCGATTTTACATGAACTGCAAAAGCTTCTAAACATCCCTCATTCATCATCTCGCCAAGTTGGTGTTATTCATGTGGAGGAACATTGCCAACTCATTGCACGCTTCTCCTCGTTGGTGAGTACTGAAGCGTTTCCACTGGTCTCATTTCCATTGTTAATATTCTTAGTCGACATTCTCAAATCATCGCCATAAAACAAAGGTTAATTAAGGAAATCAATATATCACATAATATCCCTATATAATCGACCAACTAACAAATAAGCTTAGGTAGGACACACTAGCGAAGGATTTACTCGCTCTCCCTCCTAGTTCTATTCCCCAATCTCCGCCAGAGATCATATCCCTAAGCTCGATACCAACCGTGGCGCCCCAAAATAGGTATATACATCACCCATTCTCGAGTTGTCAATACATGGTACGTAAACAACTACAACTTTATTATTACAACATATAAACCGTGAGTTTAAATACGAGATATTGCCATCTAGACAATATCTACACGCAAATAAATCCCCATCATAATTATTGATACATTATTTTACAAAATGGTGAGGACTACTAAACAACTTTCTCTAGAACCTTCATTCCATACCCCGACTAGTACTACTACATTCTCGCCTCCCGAGAAGAAAAATGGAACAACAAGGAAAAGGGTGAGCTCAACTAGCCCAAGAAAAGAATATTATGACTAAGATAATATACAACAAATTATCGTTAGTCTTCAACAGAAAAAATCTAATAGAATACAATAGACAACAAGTTTTAAATCAATATTCGCAGCTGAAATAATAATTCATTAGAAGAGTTAAGTAGAAATGCAAACTACTATCTTCTATGTATGAATTTAAAAGTTCATCGCTCTATCTTTTATCCCCGTAATATCAATCAATATATATCCGAATCAAATATTCATCTTTGCACTCACAGCCAAAGATATTCATCATTAATCATGTTCATCTAAACACTGCTCATCTTTGCACTACGGCCAAAGATATTTATCGAAATCATTCATCTTTGCACTTCTGTGCCAAAGATATTCAATAATATCATCATTTAAGACCGAGGATGATAAAAAATATTTTTAAAGAAACGAATCCAGTGAAACAAAATGACAAGGATTAAGGATTAAGGATTCGTACTTTGTTTTATCCATGTCCAAAAATACCTCAAAAATAATCATAGTGGTGTAAAATTCAAGAATGATCAAAACATGGATACAATCAAAGCTAATATCCACAATAGATATTGAATGCAAGTTTCCATTCCTATATTATTATTGTTCAAGTTCTTAAAATTGAGCAAGCCTAATCTAACTTGAATATGTTTGTACAAGCTCTTATAACCTAATATCGAGCGAGTTTTACTTTCCTAATTATTATTCAAAGCACATATTGCTTTAATACATCGATTCAAATGAGATTGTTCTAAACTCCTTTGAATATAGCCCTTTGCATGTATATCATGTGATTCAATTATATCTATTGTTGATATCCGATCTTTGACTTTGATAGCCTTGTTCAATTATACATTCTTGTATTAAACCTTTATTGGTGGAAATTGAATAGTGTTCTAAAACTCTAGAAACACTGATAAGCTAGTTCCAAACTAAACTTTCTTTAGTGTGAAAATTCTAAATTCAAACTGAGACGAACAACCCTAATATAGGGGATTTTTGTACGTGCAACGTTTAGATGTTTGTGCATAATACATGGTACAAAGAGCTGATCCCCCTAAGTACGTTAAGAAGGGTCTGCATAGTCTAAAAGATTGTTAAGGTTTAGGTAATAATACCTAGATACCAGAGACATAGTTTGTGGTCTTAAGACCCTCAGACATTGATTTTGAACTTGTTTTCTATATTTGATTCGTAGAGAAAGTTCATTATTATTCAACAATCGTTGTTCACTCTTATGTTGTTACCATTACTACTTTCTATATTAGTGTGCAATTATTTGCTCACTCTTGCATTTAACTTTCTTTACAACTAAAGTTGAGAAAGTTGATGAGCCGCCTACTAGCAAGGAAAAGGCAAGATGTCCAAATGTTGAAGACTTATGAGAATTTTATTTTAATGCATTATGTTAAAGACCTATTTTAATATGTGATGTATTCCATGAACTTATGTAATAATTTTAAGGTTAGATTACACCGGATTGTTTTGAGATGGTGTAACCCTTTAATGGGAAAGATTATTGTTTAAGTTATTTAAATTACGTCTTTATCCTTTGTTATGGGTAGTTAGATGTAATGGTTTTGATAAGTGAGCACCAAATCCTATGGGAATGAAGTACCTGAATTTGGGGGTGTCACAACTTCCGCCGTTATTTTCATAAAAAGATATTTCTGTCATTTTCTCATTCTGACAATAATTACGTTGTGGGGTCCACCAATGATTGTGCCGTCGTACGAATATTCTCTGTTAAAACGAATATTCCTCGACCAATCGAATATTTTATAACAACTTGCTTATTTTGCAAAATTTATAAATATTATCCACAACTTTAATATTATAACAAATCAACACCATAATTATTTAAAATGATATTTATAGAAAAATTCATCTTTATTCATAAAAACTGGGGTCTTACAACCTCCCCTTCTTATGAAATTTCACCCTTGAAATTAGGGTACATACCTAGTATGACAAAGAGGTGAGGATACCTTGATTTCATTTCAGATTCTAACTCCCAGGTCATTTCCTCAACATCGTGGTTTCTCCACAAAACTTTGACTTGAGGTATAACCTTAGAGCGTAGAATATGTTCCTTCTTATTCAAGATTTTAACAGGAACCTCTTCATACGTTAAATCTTCTGCTATTTTGTCTGGTTCTAACTCAATAATGTAGTTCGGGTCTTTCACATATTTACGTAACATAGATATGTAAAAAACGTTATGAACACGAGACATACTTGGCGGTAAAGCGAGTCTATATGCCACAGTTCCTACTCGATCGAGGATTAAAAATAGGCCAATGAATCGAGGATTGAGCTTTCCTCTCTTTCCAAATCTCGTAACTCCTTTCCATGGAGCAACACGTAACAACACATGATCTCCAATATTGAATTCCACGTCCTTTCGATGAAGATCAGCATAACTCTTTTGTGACGCCCCCAAAATAGGTATACATCACCCATTCTGAGTTGTCAATACATGGTACAGAAACAACTACAACTTTATTATTACAACATATAAACTGTGAGTTTAAATACAGATATTGCCATCTAGACAATATCTACACGCAAATAAATCGCCATCATAATTATTGATACATTATTTTACAAAAATGGTGAGGACTACTAAACAACTTTCTCTAGAACCTTCATTCCATACCCCGACTAGTACTCGCTACATTCTCGCCTCCTGAGAAGAAAAATGGAACAACAAGGAAAAGGGTGAGCTCAACTAGCCCAGTAAAGAATATTATGACTAAGATAATATACAACAAATTATCGTTAGTCGTCAATCAGGAAAAATCTAATAGAACACAATAGACAACAAGTTTTAAATCAATATTCGCAATGAAATAATAATTCATTAGAAGAGTTAAGTAGAGAATGCAAACTACTATCTTCTATGTATGAATTTAAAAGTTCATCGCTCATCTTTTATCCCCAATAATATCAATCAATATATATCCGAATCAAATATTCATCTTTGCAAAGACAGCCAAAAGATATTCATCAGTTGGTCATGTTCATCTAAACACCTGTTCATCTTTGCACTACGGGCCAAAGATATTTATCAAAAATCATTCATCTTTGCACTATAGGCCAAAGATATTCATCAAGTATCTCCATTAGAGACTGAGGATGATGAAAAACATTTTAGAGAACGAACCCAGTGAGATAGAAGAACAAAGATTAGGAATTCGTACTTTAGATGAACCAAGTTCAAAAAGTGCTCCATAATAAACCATAGTGAAGATTAAAACATGGATTCAATTTCAAGAATAAGGGTCACAACAGATAACTTGAAAGGAAAAAAAAATATTAATATATATATTATAATTTCTACGCCCACTTTTAAGGATCTGAATTCAGAAAATTCCAACACATGCAAGACCCACAATAATGACAAAAAATGTTTTTCATATTTAAAATATTTTAAACTTCCAAAAATTAATTATTTCGGAGCTTCAAAACTTCAATAATTCATAATAAATAGCTCTTTTGTCAGAAAATTAGAAACACACGACTTTTTATAGGAAATTCAATTCTCTACAACTTTGCAGAAGAAAGGTTTCCCAAATTCCAAACAGAAATTGATCGAAATCCACAAACGGATGATTTTACAGGCTATAATAAAATTTCAGTCAATAAATGGGGTCCACCGACATGTTTAACATGTTTTAAACATTTATTGCAACAAAAATATTATTCCTCCTCGTATACTCATATATCCCACATTCGTTGTAAAAATATCACCATTATTATATTATTAAAATATAATAATATATTTAAATGAATTATTTTATCGTAAAAAGATAAAATTTCAATTTTCAACAATTGTCACATTAAAATTTTCTCCATCTATATCCACATAAAATCAATATTTTCCTCATCATATGAATCAATAATTAATTATTCACAAATAATATTACGTAATCACAATATTGACAACCGTGCGCCCTAAGAAAGAGGGGCTTCAATAAGAATTTCTCCTCATCAAGCCGCGAATTAGGTGACCAAACCTCTCCTTAGACAAAACTTTCTAGACATTGCCAATAATGTTATCTAATAATATTATTCGGATAATATGAATTATTGCTTCGATAATGGAAAATCGTAGTGACAATTATTAAAATAACATTAATATAAAATATCAACGCAAAGAATTATTGAATCAATAAAATAAAATACTTTGAATAAGAATTCATCAGTAACAATTATTGAGTAGTGCCTTCTTAAGTAAGAATCAATAATTGGTGCAATACCGCAAAGCATCTTGTGTTTTAACCAATTTAGTATTTTAACAAAGATTAATTGTAATAACTACTGCAGATTATTTTTAAACAACTTATATTTGTCGTTTTCTTTATCCAATCGTTTTCAAGTTATGGGGCCCACAAAAGATCATACCACATACTTAATATTCCCCGACAAGAAGAATATTCCACGACCAAACGAATATTCCCCGACAACAATGAATATTTTATAACCACTTTCTTATTTTGAAATATTTGTGTATTTTACCCATAACTATCCACATTAATCAAATCAACCCTTACTATTTCAAAATAATAAATAGAGGAAATTAAATTTCATTAATAATAAGTTGGGGTTTTACATCTTTTGTCGATCTTGTGAGGTTTTATACGTTGTCGGATCGTTTGAATCTTTTTCGTAGTCATATGTACCAACTCCAGTCCCAATAACATTTCTTCACCCACCTCATCCCATCATATACTGGAGAACGACACTTGCGTCCATACAACGCCTCGAATGGAGCCATGCCAATACTTGCTTGATAACAGTTGTTGTAGAAAAACTCCACCAATAGTAAATTCGTGCCCATAGCTTTTTATAAACTAACCCAAAATCTTGAAGTGAATCTTGGGTCCCGATCAGAAACTAAGGATACTGGCATACCATGCAATCTTACAATCTCGTTTATGTACATACGAGCAAGACGTTCAAGTGTATAAGTTTCTCGTATAGGTAAGAAATGAACAGACTTGGTCAATCTATTAACAATGACCCAAATCGCATCTATGCCTTGAGAAACCTTGGGAAGACCAGTAACGAAATCCATGGTAATGTGCTCCCACTTCCATTCTGAAATTTCAAGTGGTTACAATGGACCTTTTGGCACTTGATGTTATGCCTTGACTCGTTGACAAGTTAGACACCTTGAGATAAACCCCGCTATCTCTCTCTTCATATTGCTCCACCAAAATGTATGTTGAAGATCACGATACATTTTGGTACTCCCAAGATGGATTACAAACGGTGTGTTGTGCGCCTCCATCATGATTTTATACTTTAAATCAGGATCGTTAGGAACACAAAGTCTAGAGTTGACTCGTAGTATTCCTTCTTCATCGATTCTTGCTTTTGGTATAGCACTTTCTTGCACTTTCTTCCTCATACGCATCAGCTCCAGGTCTTTAGCTTGAGCAGCTTTAACTTTATCTATTAAAGTCAGTTCTACTCGTATATTCGCCATCATCACATAGGTCCCTGGAGTCTTTAACTCTATCTCCATCCTTTGTAAGTCATATAAAATGGGCCTTTGCGTCGACAATATTGCACTCGTACCCGCATATGATCTTCTACTCAATATGTCAGCTACTACATTCGCTTTTCCAGGATGGTATTGAATGGTATAATCATAATCTTTCAACAGTTCGAGCCAACGTCATTATCGCATGTTGAGTTCCTTTTAAGTGAAGAAATATTTGAGGCTTTTATGATCCGTATAGATCTCCACTTTCTCCCCATACAGGTAATGTCTCCAGATCTTTAGTGTGAAAACAACAGCTGCCAACTCTAGATCATGAGTAGGATAATTCCTCTCATATTCTTTGAGTTGTCATGAGGCATAGGCTATGACTTTCCCATGTTGCATGAAAACACATCCTAACCCTTTGCCCGAAGCATCACTGTAGATGACAAATCCCTCCGAGCCAGATGGTATTATCGTAACAAAATTGAAATGAGTCTCCTCGAAGTTCTTGAAAACTCTTCTCACATTCTTTGCTCCAACCAAATTTTGTATCTTTTTGAGTCAGCTGAGTTACTGGAGTAGCTATTCGAGAAAACCCTTCTACGAATCTCCGATAATAACCAGCTAAGCCGAGAAAGCTACATACTTCGGTTACTGACTTAGGTTGCTCCCAGCTTTGAATTACTTCAATCTTTGTCGTGTCAATAGACATTCCATGATTTGATATCAGGTGCCCAAGGAATGCAACTTCCTCAAGCCAGAACTCGTATGTCTTCAAGTTGGCATAAAGCTTATTTTCACGAAGGTATCGGTCTTAAGTGTTACTCATGGTCTTCACGGCTTTTGGAGTATATGAGAATGTCATCAATAAAGACAACAACAAAATGATCCAAATATTCCTTGAATACTCGATTCATCATGTCCATGAAGGCAGCAGGAGCATTAGTCAATCCAAAAGACATGACTAGGAATTCATAATGCCCGTACCGAGTTCTGAAAGCCTTCTTTGGAATGTCATCAGTTTTAATCTTCAATTGGTGATATCCGAAACGAAGATCAATCTTTGAAAAGAATTTGGCACCTTGCAACTGGTCAAACAAGTCATCAATACGAGGTAACGGGTACCTATTTTTGACAGTGACATGGTTCAACTCCCGATAATCAATACAAAGTCGCATACTCACATCTTTCTTCTTCACGAATAGAACAGGAGCACCCCAAGGAGACGTACTTGGACGAATGAAACCGATGTCTAACAATTCCTGTAGTTGGGTCTTTAACTCCTAAAGTTCAATAGGAGCCATTCGATATGGGGCTTTGGAAATGGGTTTTGTACCGGGTTCAAGGTTGATACAAAATTCAATTTCACTCTCTGGGGGTAGGCCAGGAAGTTCTTCAGGGAATACGTCAGGAAATTTATTAACAATAGAAATATCATTCAAAACTGATGTATTTTTGTTTAAATCTGTGACATGAGCTAAGAAAGCTTGACATCCGTTTTTTAATAAACGAATAGCTTTATGGGTTGAGATGACAGTGATTGATTTTAATGGTTTGGTTGCTTAAATTCGTATAATAGGTTGGTTAGGAATATGAAAGCTAACAACCTTATGAAAATAATCAATTTTCGCATGATGAGTAGTTAACAAATCAATCCCTAGAATTACGTCAAATGCAAGTATTTTCAATGAAATAAGATCGACAAGTAATGTGAGGGTGCCAATTTAAACTAAATAAGACTTATAAACAGTGGATGTAATAAAGGTTTCTCCCAACAGAGTTTCAATAGATAAGTCAAAGTCTAATTTCTCTAAAGTAAAATTTAAACGTTGAGCGCAAGTAGGAGAAATAAAAGAATGGGTAGAACCGGTATCAAATAAGGTATAGACTTCGCTAGAGTTTTTGATAAGCTTACCCGTGATGACCTCGTTCGGGTTCCTTGCTTTCTGGGAGGTCACGACAAACGCTCTCCCTTGAACTACTGGTTTTAACTTTTCTGAGACGGCCTTTGGTGCCTCTGTCCCAGCTGGACTTGTCATTGCTGTACGACAAAATCGGGCTAGGTGACCATCTCTTCCATAATTATAACATGCTTTGGACTGCATCGCGCAGTTTGGACTGATGTGTCCCTCCCCTCCGCATATGAAGCATATGATAGAAGGTCGTTCTCCTTCCTTAACAACGGGTGTTGGTGCTGACGTCTTCCATCATTGTTGAATCTCCTCTTCTTGAAATGTCCACTTTTATTGTTGTGGCCATGATTACCACCGAAGTGGTTACCATTTCTGGAATGTTGATTCCCTCCACGTTTGTTGTCACTGCTTCGATGACTGCTACCACTGGTATTATCATTTTGTCGGCTGCTCTCTCTTAGTTAAGTTGACTCATTATCGTACTCCAATAACTGAGCTCTATTCACAACATCTGAATACAAGCACAGTTTATGAGAGATAAGGTATTGACGTATCTCAGGTTTCAAACCTCTTAGAAACATTCACGTCATTCTCTCCTCATTATCAACTAAGTGGGACGCAAACCGGGATAACTCGGCAAACTTGGCTTCATACTGCGACACGGTCATGTTTTTTTACTCTAGTTTAATGAACTCTACCTCTTTCATGTGACGAATACTTTTGGGAAAGTACTTGTCGTTGAACAGTTCTTGGAACTTCTCCCAAGACATTTTCAGTGCGGTAGGTTGAGTACGCTTTACAGATTCCCACCAGTAATTTGCCTCTGCTCGCAACATGAAGGTGGAAAAGGGAACCTTTTGCTCCTCGGAGCATCCCAAGACATCAAATATCTTGTTGATCTGCTTTATCCATGTCTCCGCCTTAAGTGGTTTTGGCTCTCCAAAAAACTTTGGTGGTCCCAGCTCCTTGAACTATTTAGCGGTGGCCGTCTGAGATTTGCCAATGTTTCCACCTGCATTTTGGACATGAGTCTCTCTCGCCTGATGTTGCATGAATTATAGAAAGCCCCTAAACATTTTGTCGTCCATCATTTGGTCGGTGTTATTGTTTGCATAAGGATTGTTGCCTTCCTGATGCACATTTTCCTGGTTATTGATCGTTGGTGATTCAACGGTCTCATGTGCTCCATTGCTATTCTAAACATTCTCGGATGTCATTTTCAAATACTGCAACAAAATAAGGGTTAATTGACATGTCACATATTATCCCTATAATCTGACCGACCAACTAAATACCAAATAAACTTAGGCAGGTCATACTATCGAAAGAATTCCCCGTCTCTCCCCTCCTGGTTCGTGTCTCACATCTCAACCAGGGATCATATCCCTAAGCTTTGATACCAACTGTGACGCCCCCAAAATAGGTATACATCACCCATCTTGAGTCGCCAAATACATGGTACAAAATTTAAATACAACTTAATTATACAACTGTCGTGTAAAATACAACAAAACATAAACTGAGAGTTCTAATACGAATATTGTCTTCTAGAAAGTATTCAAACTAAAATGGAGTCCTCAATACATTTATTATCACATTATTTCACAGAATAGTGAGGACTACTAATGCTATCATCTGGACAGTCACTCCGTTCCCCAACTAGTCCCGGCTATATTCTCATTTCCTGAAGAGAACAATGAAACAAAAGAGTGAGCTCAACTAGCCCAGTAAGAAATATTATGACTAAGATAATGCTGAATAAATTATCGATAGCCTTCAACAGTGTTAAACTGATAAAATATAACAAACATCAAGTTTAACAGTGGCGGAATAAGCAATCCATTAGAAGAGTCAAGTAGAACATAAAATCTACTATCTTCTATGATTTAAAAGGTTTATCATCAATTTTATCGCTGAGACTCAGCTTAATAAATAATCCACATCATCGAATCACCCTTGCACTATGGCCAAAGATATTCTTTAGTATCATGACCACAAATTATCCATGCACTACGAGCCAAGGATATTCGTGTATTCATCAATGGTCATGATCATGCCAACAATTGTCCATCAATGCACTACGGGCCAATGAGGACTTTTACCACATCATTTGTAACATTGCGGTCATGATTATACCGAATAATCCCTGGTCATAATCATACCAAGTCCATCTATGCACTACAAGCCAGAGATGACTTTCAACATAATATAAACATGAGGATGATGACAATAATATAAGAATTCAATAAAACAAGTTCAAGGATAAATTTTTAAAGGTTTAAAATTTAATTTATCCAAAAATCAATAACGTCCAAATTGTCAACATGATACTGCTTTGTGGAGTAATATTCAAGAATAATATTGTACCAAAAATAATTTGGACCGAAAACGAATCAGATTTTATCATGAATAGTACCCCGGGTGAATAGTACTCAAGTGAATAGTACCCCATGAATAGTACTTTGGGAATAGTAACCCCGTGAATAGTACTTCGGCTTGAAAAAGTTAAAACTTATCAAGAATGCTCAGAATAATATTTCCATGAAAAGATACTGGATGAAGCGCAAATATCAAGGATATTCTACTAATTTCATGGAGTTTAGAAGCCAAAACTTTAACAAAACGAGTATAGAATTCGAAATCTGAAGCGAAATAATATTACTTACGTACTACAGAGTATAGAAGAAAATATTATTTCAAGCGAATATTGAACAAAAATAACACCCCTTACCTTGAAAAGAAGAGTATTCCAACTGGTATAGCGGGGATATTCTTGAAGAAAACTTTGACTATTTTCTAAACTCAAAGCTTTCTAAAGCTCGAAACAAATACGCTCAATATTATAGAAGAAGAATTCTCTGATTCTGGTGTGATTTTCAATTCTAACTAAGCATCCTATTTATAGGAGAATGGAAGGGGAACTGTTAAGAATTTTTTCACGGATGCAACATTCAAAAATTCACGGGCTGAAATCATTCAATTCACGGATGACTTGCCAACATTGCAGGCAATTGAATTTCAAACCAAATTTAAGTAAACACAAAAAAAACAAAAATAACATATATATATATATAATACTAATTCCCTCCATCCTACGCCAAAGCCTTCCCCCCCCCCCCCCCCCTTTCCTAACATTTCATATTTTAATACATATGGGCCCCACATGTGGCCCCTACATGTGGGCCCCACCTTTATTATATTGAATAACTTTCTATCGATTATTTTGAAAATTGGGTAAATGGGGGTCTAAATAATACGCCAATACTTACAACAAATACTATAAAAATCATCTCAATATTTTTAACAACATTTGTCATCATTGTTATAATTCGCAATATTTAACAACTAGATCGTTCCCAGGAAAGATGGGGCTTTCCGATAAGAATTTCTCTTTATTGGCGCGCAATTAGATGACCAAACCTCTCCTTGATAGAACTTTTAGACATTGTCAATATTGTAAATAATAATATGAATAACTTGTCATCTCAATTATTGATTTAATAATATTATGCAGATGATACTGTGACAATAATTGAATCAAATAATGTGAGATACTATGCAGAAATTACTGTAATAATAATTGAACAAAACTGAGTGACTTCTCACGTAAGCATCAACAATCAATACCGTGTGCTACTATGCAACCACGCCAGACATCAGACTTTTACTAACGGTAGTTCAATGCTTAACGGTAAAACTTCCGCCGTTATTTTTATAAAAAGATATTTCTGTCGTTTTCTCATTCCGATAATAATTACATTATGGGGTCCACCAATGATTGTGTCGTCGTACAAATATTTCTTGTTAAAACGAATATTCCCCGACCAATAGAATATTTTATAACAACTTGTTTACTTTGCAAAATTTATAAATATTACCCACAACATTAATATTATAACAAATCAACACCATAATTATTTAAAATGATATTTATAGAAAAATTCATCTTTATTCATAAAAGTTGGGGTCTTACAGAGGTGTTTTATCAGTATTTTGTCAGAATAGAGATGTTAAAAATCGTTCGTATGTTGATTTTGGTCATTTTTTGTTTCGAATTTAGAAAAACTTTCTTCTACAAAGTTGTAGAAAATTAAATTTCTTATGGAATGGACATAAAATTCGTATTTTTCTGATAAAATGGCTATTTATTATGAATTATTGAATTTTGGAAATAAATGTTTTTTAATTAAAAACATGGGTGGGCCTCACTTTTGTTTTTAGTGGAAAAAAGTTGAATTTGGTGGGTCCCACTGGTGGTGTGCTGAATTTGGTAAAGAAGGTGTGCATAGGAAAATTTTAAAAAATATTAATATTTTATTAATTTAGTCTGCTTTGGCGTTCTGGTATTTTCCTATAAATAGGGTGCTTAGTTAGAATTAAAAATCACACCAGAATCAGAAGTTTTCTCTCTCTATACTATCGAGCGTATTTTTTGAGTATTTAGATACTTTGAGAGTTGATAATAAGCGCAAGTTTCTTTTAGCGTTATATCCGATATTCCAGTCAAAAGTATTGTTCTTTTGAGGTAAGGGATGTTATTTTCTTCGTAAATGATGTTATTTCTTTCAATATCATTATATCGAAATACTAGTATGAATTTTATTATTAAATTTTTACCTTTTCATGTCAAAGTTACTATTCACGTATACGGTACTATTCACGAATACGGTACTATTCACGAGTATGATTCACGAAGTATGATTTCTTTTGTGAAATTTCTACCTTTTCGTGTCGAGGTTACTATTCACGTATACGACACTATTCAAGAATACAGTACTATTCACAAGTACGATTCACAAAGTATGATTTTTCTTGTGAAACTAATACCTTTTCGTGTCGTGGTTACTATTCATGTATACGGCACTATTCATGTATACAGCACTATTCACGAATACGACACTATACACAAATTAAATTTTCTTTTCTTTGTCCAAGTTGTCTATTATGGTTCCTATCTTTGATTGGATCTATGTTTTGAACTTTATTCTTGAATTTTGCTCCACAATTGATTATTATGGAGTATTTTTGAACTTGGATAAACCAAAGTACGAATCCCTAATTTTTGTCCTTTTATCTCACTGGATTCATTTTCTTTAAGATATTTTTCATCATCCTCAATCTTAAATGGTGATACTTGAAGAATATATTTGGCCTGTAGTGCAAAGATGAATGATTACCTGATGAATATCTTTAGCATGTAGTGCAAAGATGAATGATTACCTGATGAATATCTTTGGCCCGTAGTGCAAAAATAGACAAGTGTTGAGATGAACATGACCAACTGGTGATACAAATGAATATCTTTGGCCCGTAGTGCAAAGATGAAGATTTAATTCAAGATGTATATTTATTGATGTTACAGGAATAAAATATTGATGATAAACTTTTAAATCATAGAAGATAGTAGACTTCATTATCTACTTAACTCTTCTAATGAATTGTTGTTTTCGCTGTAATTGTTAATCCAAAACTTGTTGTCTATTATATTCTATTAGATTTTTCCCTGTTGAAGACTAAAGATAATTTGGTGTTCATTATCTTAGTCATAATATTCTTTACTAGGCTAGTTGAGCTCGCCCTTTTCCTTTTTGTTCTATTTTTTTCAGGAGACGAGAATATAGCGGGAACTAGTCGGGGTGTAGAGTGATGTTTCAAGGCAGTTGTTTTAGTAGTCCTTAATATTTTGTAAAATAGTGTATCAATAATTGTAAAGAGGACTTATTTGAGTGTGGATATTGTCTAGAAGACAATATTTGTATTAAAACTCACAGCATGTGTTGTCGTACTTTGCATGACAATTGTAATAATGAAGTTGTAGTTGTTTTCTGTACCATGTATTTGGCGACTCAGAATCGGCGATATAACATTCCAGAATTTTATAAATTGTTATATCAAATATTTATTGAATTATATAAGTATTTAATGGATGTGTTTATTGTTAAATAAATAATTGTTCAAATTTGATTCAATTTGGTTAACTATTTGTTAAATAAATAATTAAGGAAATTAATTATTTTTGCTAATTTAATTTAATTATTAAGTTAGAAAGTTTTGATTAAATAAATTATTATATTTTAATTTGAATTGTAAATTAAAAGGATGTGTTAATGGATTAAATTAAAGTGTGACAAATAACCTTGTTATAAAGGAGTTACTAAAATAAATTAAGGGAGTTTAATTCAGTTTTGCCAAACAAGGCCTAATGCCTATTAAGTCTTTAATCTATTTGAGTTTTACCAAACAAGACATAGGGATTAATTGATTATTTTTTTTAGTGGTTAGTGTGACGCCCCCAAAATAGGTATACATCTCCTATTCTGAGTCGCCAAATACATGGTACAGAATACAAATACAATCTTTAATATACAACAAGAGAGCTGTGAGTTTTAATACAAATACTGTCTTCTAGACAATATCCACTCTCAGAATAATTTCTCATTACATTTATTATCACACTATTTAACAGAATAGTGAGGACTACTAATACTATCATCTGGTCCATCACTCTGTTCTTCGACTCATCCCAGCTATATTCTCATTTCTTGAAGAGAACAGTGAAAGAAAGGGTGAGCTCAACTAGCCCAGTAAGAAATATTATGACTAAGATAATGCAGAATAAATTATCATTAGCCTTCAACAGTGTTATAATGATACAATATAATAAACATCAAGTTTAACTGCAACGGAACAAGCAATCCATTAGAAAAGTTAAGCAGAGAATAAAATCTACTATCTTTTATGATTTAAAAGGTTTTTCATCACTTTTATCGCTGAGACTCAGCTCAATAAATAAATCCACATCATTAAATCAACCATGCACTATAGGCCAAGGATATTCTTTAGTATCACGACCACGAATTATACCATAAAACAATTCGTCTTTGCATCCTTGGCCGAAGAGAATCCATAGCCATAATTATACCAAAAAACTGTCCATCAATGCACTAAGGGCCAATGAGGACTTTTTCCGCATCATTTGTAACATTACAGTCATGATTATACTGAATAATCCCTGGTCATAATCATACCAAGTCCATTTATGCACTACAGGCCAAAGATGACTTTCAACAAAATATAAACATGAGGATGATGACAATGACATAAGAATTCAATAAAACAAGTTCAAGAATTAAATTATCTAGGAACTAATAAAGTCCAAATTGTCAACATAATACTTCTTTGTAGAGTAAAATTTAAGAATGCTCAGAAGAATATTTCCATGAAAAGATACTGGATGAAACGCAAATATTAAGGATATTCCACTAATTTCTTGGAGTATAGAAGTCAAAACTTTAACCAACTGAGTATAATAAGGAATGGAATAACAAAAGAAATCACCATGCATGCGGTACTTAGATAGCGGGTTATTCCAATGAATAATAATAACGGGCAAGATCGGCAAAATTCGCATCAACAGGATGTTCCAATGTAATAATAAATACAATCAGTCCGACGTAAAACGCATGCATGATGTGATATTCCAAATGAATAATAAAGAATGGAATAATAGAAGAGTTTCACCAAGTATAGGGTAGCAGCAGATATCTGAAGTTATTCCAATGTAATAATAAAGAATGGAATAACAAAAGAATTTCACCAAGTATAGGGTAGCCCTCAGATATCTGAGTTATTCCAACAAAATAATAAAGAATGGAATAATGAAGTTCTCTTCATGAATACAAAAGAAATAATACCCTTACCATAAAAGAAACTTGATATCTGAGTAGTGAAGTAGCGAATACTTTTCTTTTTCTCTATAATTTCTTCTCTCTAGAGTTTCAAAGAATTAAGTAAGAAAATAATGAAGGAATGAGCTTCTATTTATAGAAAATGGATCACGCATAGTAACTAACTCATGAACTAGTCTAGATTGATTTACTTTAATCTGACGGTCCATATTTAAAAGCGGAATCTTTTAAATAAAATATAATATATTCTATTTATAATCTAATAAAACGAATAACTTTATAAAAGATTTTACTATGCAAACACTATACAGGCACTATGCAAACACTATGCATAATAAAATATAATATATTCTCAGTGATACATTTGATGAAAAACTTTTTAAATCATAGAAGATAGTAGATTTTATGCTTTACTTGATTCTTCTAATGGATTGCTTGTTCCGCTGTAGTTAAACTTGTTGTCTATTATATTCTATCAGTTTAACATTGTTTAAGGCTAAAGATAATTTATTCTGCATTATCTTAGTCATAATATTTCTTACTGGCTAGTTGAGCTCACCCTTTTGCTTTCATTGTTCTCTTCAGGAAATGAGAACGTAGCCGAGACTAGTCGAGGAACAGAGTGACGGTCCAGATGATAGTATAGTAGTCCTCACTATTCTATAAAATAGTGTGATAATAAATGTAATGAGGACTCCTTTAAGTGTGGATATTGTCTAGATGACAATATTTGTATTAAAACTCATAGCATATGTTTTGTCGTATTTTACACGACAGTTGTATAATTAAGTTTTTCTTTGTATTTTGTACCATGTATTTGGCGACTCAAGATGAGTGATGTATACCTATTTTAGGGGAGTCACGGTTGGTATCAAAGCTTAGGGATATGATCCCTGGCTGAGATGTGAGACAAGAACTAGGAGGGGAGAGACGGGGAATTCCTTCGCTAGTATGACTTACCTAAGTTTATTTGGTATTTAATTGGTCGATCAGAGTATATGGATAATATGTGACATGTCAATTAACCCTTGTTTTGTGACAGTGTTTGCGAATGACATCTGAAAATATTGAGATAAGCAATTAAGCACATGAGACCGTTGAGTCAGCTCAACCAAAAGGTAACGACCAATAACACAATAATAATCATACCAGTGGCAACGGCCGTCGGAACAATGATAACCATCGTGTTGGAAATTATCATGCCAAGAATGGTAACCACTTCAGTGGTAATCATGACCAAGATAATAGAAGTGGAAATTTCAAGAAGAGAAGGTCATTTAGCTCGATTTTGTCCTGTAGCGAAATCAAGTCCAGCTGGAACGATAGCACCAAAGGCAGATACGGACAAAACAAAGTCGGTGGTTCTAGGGAGAGCGTTTTTCATGACTTCTCAAAGAGCGAGTAACCCGAACGAAGTTAGCACGGGTTAGTTAATTATAAATTTTTGTGAAGTCTATACCTTATTAGATACCGGTTCTACCCATTCTTTTATCTCTCTTGCTTGCGCTCAACATTTAAATTTAACTCGGGAGAAGTTAGACTTTGACTTATTGGTTGAAAACTCCGTTAGGAGAAACCTTCATTACATGTGTTATCCAAATCTTGGATGAGAGTCACAGTTTTGAATGATATTTCTATTGTTAATAAATTTCCTGACGTATTCTTAAAAATTTCTTAGCCTACCCCTAGAGCGTGAAATCAAATTTTGTATTGACCCCAGTACAAAACCCATTTCTAAAACCCATAAATATTTCTTTACTTAAAACAAACATATCATGCGCCAAAGACGTTGGCTCGAGCTATTGAAGATTATGATCGTACTATTCAATACCATCGTGGAAAAGCGAACGTGGTAGCTGACGTGTTGAGTAGAAGATCGTATGCGTTTACGAGTGCGATGTTGTTAACACAAAGACCCATTTCGTATAACTTACAAATGATGAAGATAGAGTTAAAGACTCTAGGGACCCACGTGAAGATAACGAATATATGAGTAAAATCGACTTTAATCGACCACTCAAGCTACATACTCGGAGCTGATGAATGTGAAGAAGAAGGTTCAAGAGGGCATTATTCTAGAAGAAAGAATCGATGAAGAGAGGAAATCTCAACCCTCGATTTTATTGGCCCATTTGAAATCCTCTATTGAGTAGGAACTGTGGCCTATAGACTCATTTTACCGCCAAGTATGTCGTGTGTTCATAACGTTTTTCATGTATCGATGTTACATAAATATGTGGACGACCCGAACCACATTATTAAATTAGAACTAGACAAGATAGTAGAAGATTTAACGTATGAGGAGATACGTGTTAAAATCTTGGATAAGAAGGATCACATTCGACACTCAAAGGTTATACCTCAACAGTTAGAATCTGAAATGAAGTTAAGGTATCCTCATCATACCAGGTACGTACGTAAATTTCGAGTGCGAAATTTCATAAGGAGGGGAGATTGTGAGACCCCAAATTTTATGAATAAAGATTTAAATTTCTCGAAATATTTTTTTGAATATTATGGTGTGGATTTGATATAATGTTATAGTTGTGGGAAATATTTACAAATTTTGCAAAGTAAGCAAGTGATTATATAATATTTGATTGGTTCTGGGAATATTCGTTTTAACAGGAATATTCGTGTGATCACACAATCATTAGTGGACCCTACAACGGAAGTATTATTAAGTAGTAAAGAAAATGATGTAATTATCTTTTATAAAAATAATGGCGAAAGTGTTACCGTTAAAACCGTTGAACTACCCTAGAGTAAAAGTAATCGATACTGCTGTGGTTGCATAAGAGCACACCGGTATTGATTATTGATTTTTTCGTAAAAAGTCACTCAGCTTATACTCAATTATTGTTGCAGTAGTTGTTGCATCATATCTCTCATATTATTGATTCAATTATTGTCATAGTATCATCTGTATAATATGTTATATTATTAAATCAATAATTGAGACGGCAAAATTATTCATATTATTATTTGCCATATTAACAATGTCTAGAAGTTCATCAAGGAGAGGTTTGGTCACCTAATTGCTGGCAATAAGGAGAAATCCTATCTAAAGCCCCTCTTTCCTCGAACGACACGGTTGTTAAATATTATGAGTTATAATATTAATGATGAATAAGTTCGTGTTAATTAAAGATGAAATTGATAATTCCATTGTGTGGGAATTATTAGTGTTAGTGGAAATCGACATTTATTTCGATAATAATTGATGTCTAGAGGTTATATTGACCAATCGGGTAATTAACCGGATAAATGAGCAATTAATTGCTATTGATTCACATGATTATAACTATTTGTTAACATGTGTATACTATTGATTCACATTCATTTACTATTAGGGGAGTTGGTGCAAGATTGATAATACTTGCATGACTAAGTTAAAAATAGAGGTATAAATGGAGGTACTATACTGTAATTCATATTTTCACATGTCTAGAACTATTGATTCACATGATTTACTATTGATTCACATGATTTACTATTAGGGGAGGTAGTGCAAGTTTGATAATACTTGCAGGACTAAATTAAAAATGAAGAAAAAGAGGAAGGTATTATACTGTAATATTTCGAGCCCCAAAACGTGCAATTATCGAAACTATATTTTCCTATAAATAGAGGCTCATTCTTCCTTCATTTCTCACCAATTCACTAAAGCTATAGAGCAATTATTATAGAGAGAAATTATAGAGAGAAAGAAGAAGAGAAGTCTGCTGCCTCACTATTCCAGTATCCAGTTTTCTCCTAAGGTAAGGGATATTATTATTATAGTAAGGGGTATTATTTCTTTCGTATTCATGAAGAGGGCTAGGGTTATTCCATTCTTTATTATTCTGTTGGAATAACCTGTATACGCGGACTACTGTATACATGGTGAAATTCTTCTGTTATTGCATTCTTTATTATTATGTTGGAATAACCTGTTTATGCAAAGTACTGCATACATGGTGAAATTATTCGGTTATTCCATTTTTTATTATTATGTTGGAATAACCTGTCTATGCGAAGTACAGCATACATGGTGAAATTCTTCTGTTATTCCATTCTTTATTATTCTATTGGAATATCCTCGTCTGCATTTGGATTCTGCATGACACTGGTTCCATTCTTTATTATTTTGTTGGAATAACCTGTCTGTGTGGTCTATCGCATGTATGGTGAATTCTCCTGTTATTCCATTCTTTATTATTCTGTTGGAATATCATGTCTGTGCGAATTACGCATGACCTGGTTCCATTCTTTATTATTCTGTTAGAATATCTTGTCTATGCGGATTTCGCATGACCTGGTTCCATTATTTATTATTCTGTTGAATAACTTTTGTTTCATGCGGTCTATCGCATGCATGGTGAATTCTTCTCATTATTCCATTCTTTATTATTCTCGTTGGAATAACTCGCTCATGTGGATTACCACATGCATGGTGAATGATCCTTCGTATTCATTCCTTATTAAATTGTGTAAATGATCATGTTTGACGTGGATTACTGCATGGCGCTAAAAATTCATTTGCAGTTTCGTAATTTTTCTGACCCTCAAAAATTCTGGAAAAAATTAAAATAATAATTTGATGAGTTTTCTAGATTGTGTCCAAAAATGGCGATTTGTGGATGTATAGATTAGGAATTATAAATTTTATGGGAAAAGACTATTTTGAAAAGTAAACCCTTATAACTCCTTGTGGTTAACTCCAAAATTGGTGAAATTATTATTGGGAGTACATATATATAACAGGAGTATACCCTGTAAATTTCGAAATGTTTGGACAAAAGTACAATTTATGATAAATGTCTAAATATTCGGCAGTTTTGGCCATATGAAAAATAGTAAATGAATTTTAAAAATTCTGAGAAAAATATATGTTCAATATGGGACTATATTCTGCTAAATCCCAAAAAGGAATAATTTTTGGGACTGATTTGGTATTTTTCATAAAAATGGTTTAGTTACGAACATATGAATTAAATATGTTATGTGAAGTTGAAAAATTGGTAAATAGGAGTTTATGACTTGGAAATCCTATATAAGGTATATGCAGATTTTTGATGAGTGATTTGATCATTGGTGATGAAATCTTATGAGTATGGCATTTTTGAATGATTAAATGCATTATTTGGTAAAGTGTAAATAATTAAATTAAATTGTTTATAAGTTTAAGAAGTGATTAAAATATTGTTATAATATTAACAATATTAGATTATGATTTTATTAAGTGATTGATAATATTTGGATAAATTTAAAGTCTTTAATATTTATCATTGTTTTCGTTTGATTAATGCTTATATTATTGTCATCATCCTCATGCTTATATTGTGATGAAAGTCATCTGTGGCTTACGTGCATAGATGGACTTGGTATGATTATGACCAGGGATTATTCGGTATAATCATAACCGTAATGTATCGAATGATGTGGTAAAAGTCCTCATTGACTTGTAGTTCATTGATGGACAGTTGTTGGTATGATTATGACCATGGATTATTCTATATAGTCATGACCATTGATGATTACATGAATATCATTGGTCGTGGTGCAGGGATGATTTGATTTTATTTATTAATTTCGAGTCTCAAATGATACGATTGATGAAAAACTTTTTAAATCATAGAAGATAGTAGATTTTATGCTCTACTTGACTCTTCTAATGGATTGCTTGTTCCGCTGCAGTTAAACTTGTTGTCTATTATATTCTATCAGTTTAACATTGTTAAAGGCTAAAGATAATTTATTCTGCATTATCTTAGTCATAATATTTCTTACTGGGCTAGTTGAGCTCACCCTTTTGCTTTCATTGTTTTCTTTAGGAAATGAGAACGTAGCCGGGACTAGTCGGGGAACGGAGTGACGGTCCAGATGATAGTATCAGTAGTCCTCACTATTCTATAAAGTAGTGCAATAATAAATGTAATGAGGACTCCTTTGAGTATGCATATTGTCTAGATGATAATATTTGTATTAAAACTCATAGCATATGTTTTGTCGTATTTCACACGACAGTTGTATAATTAAGTTTTTCTTTGTATTTTGTACCATGTATTTGGCGACTCAAGATGGGTGATGTATACCTGTTTTGGGGGCGTCACATTATATGCCAAGTTGAAGAAATGCGAGTTCTGGCTTGAGGAAGTAGCATTCCTTGGGCACGTGATATCAAATCACGGAATATCTATTGACCCAACGAAGATTGAAGCAATACAAAGCTGGGAGCAACCTAAGTCAGTAACCGAAGTACGCATCTTTTCTAGGCTTAGCTTTTTATTATCGGAGATTCGTGGAAAGATTTTCTCGAATCGCTACTCTATTAACTCAGCTGACTCAAAAAGATAAAAAAAAATCGATTGGAGCAAGGAATGTGAGAAGAGTTTTCAAGAACTCAAGAGGAGACTCAATCCAGCACCTGTTCTGACAATACTATATGGTTCGTAGGGATTTGGCATCTACAACGATGCTTCAGACAAAGGTTTAGGATGTGTTCTCATGCAACATAGGAAAGTCATAGCCTAAGCCTCAAGATAACTCAAAGAATATGAGAGGAATTATCTTACTCATGATCTAGAGTTGGCAGCTGTCGTTTTTGTGCTTAAAATCTGGAGGCATTACCGATATGGGGAGAAAGTGGAGATCTATACGGATCATAAAAGCCTTAAATATTTCTTCACCCAAAAGGAACTCAACATGCGGCAATGACGTTGACTCGAGCTGTTAAAAGATTACGATCATACCATTCAATACCATCCTGGAAAAGCGAATGTGGGAGCTGACACATTGAGTAGAAGATCATATGCGGGTACGAGTGCGATATTATCAACGCAAAGACCCATTTTATATTACTTACAAAGGATGGAGATTGAGTTAAAGACTCTAGGGACCTACGTGATGATGTCAAATATACGAGTAGAACCGACTTTAATCGATAAAGTTAAAGATGCTCAAGCTACGGACCTGGAGCTAATGCGTATGGGAAGAAAGTACAAGAAGGTACTATTTCGGAAGCAAAAATTGATGAAGAAGGAATACTTCGAGTCAACTCCAGACTTTGTGTTCCTAACGACTCTGATTTGAAGTATAAAATCATGATGGAGGCACACAACACACCGTTTGCAATCCATTATGGAAGTAACAAAATGTATCGTGATCTTCGACATATATTTTGGTGGAGCAATATGAAGAGAGAGATCGCGGAGTTTATCTCAAGGTGTTTAACTTGTCAATGTGTCAAGGCGGAGCATCATGTGCAAAAAGGTCCATTGCAACCGTTTAAAATTCCAGAATGGAAGTGGGAGCACATTATCATAGATTTCGTTACTGGTCTTCCCAAGGTTTCTCAAGGCATAGATGCAATTTGGGTCATTGTCGATAGATTAACCAAGTCTGCTCATTTCTTACCTATACGAGAAACTTATTCACTTGAACGTCTTGCTCGTATATACATAAATGAGATTGTAAGACTGCATAGTATGCCAGTATCCATAGTTTCGGATCGAGACCCAAGATTCACTTCACGATTTTGGGTTAGTTTGCAGAAAGCTATGGGCATGGATTTATGATTCAGTTCGGCATATCATTCTCAGATGGACGGGCAGTCGGAGAGGACTATTCAAACTCTTGAAGACCTATTAAGACTCTATGTCCTAGACTTCAAAGGAAGTTAGGACAAGTTCTTGCCATTAGTGGAATTCTCCTACAACAACAGTTATCAAGTAAGTATAGGCATGGCTCCATTCGAGGCGTTGTATAGACGCAAGTGTCGTTCTCCAGTATGCTGGGATGAGGTGGGTGAAACAATGTTGTTGGGACTGGAATTGGTATGCATGACAAAGAAAAAGATTAAAATGATCCGACAACGTATAAAAACCTCACAAGATCGACAAAAGATTTATGCTAATCTTTATCGAAGGGACGTGGAATTCAATGTTGGAGATCGTGTGTTATTACGTGTTGCTCCATGGAAAGGAGTTACGAGATTTGGAAAGAGAGAAAAGCTCAATCCTCGATTCATTGGCCCATTTGAAATCCTCGATCGAGTAGGAACTGTGGCTTATAGACTCGCCTTACCGCCAAGTATGTCTCGTGTTCATAACATTTTTTACATATCTATGTTATGTAAATATGTGGAAGACCCGAACCACATTATTGAGTTAGAACCAGAAGAGATAGCGGAAGATTTAACGTATGAAGATGTACCTGTTAAAATCTTAGATAAGAAGGAACATATTCTACGCTCCAAGGTTATACCTGAAGTCAAAGTTTTATGGAAAAACCACGATGTTGAGGAAATGACTTGGGAGTTAGAATCTAAAATAAAATCAAGGTATCCTAACATCTTCGACATACCAGGTACGTACACCAATTTCGAGGATGAAATTTCATAAGAAGAGGAGGTTGTAAGAACCCAACTTTTATGAATAAAGATTTAATTTTCTCTAAATATTATTTTTGAATAACTAGGTGTGGATTTGATATAATGTTATAGTTGTGGGTAATATTTACAAATTTTGCAAAGTAAACAAGTTGTCATAAAATATTCGTTTGGTCGGAGAATATTCATTTTATCATAGAATATTCGTACGACAGCACAATCAATGGTGGACCCCACAACAAAATTACCATCGGAGTTAGAAAATGACATAAATAACTTTTTTATAAAAATAACGGCAAAAATTTTATCGTTAACTGTTGAAATACCCGATGATAAAAGTATAGTAATACGCGTGGTTGCATAGTAGCACACGGTATTGTACAGTATCTTTGAATATTGATGCTTACGTGAGAAGTCACTTAGTTTTGTTCAATTATTGCAACAGTAGTTGATGCATAGTATCTCGTATTATTGATTCAATTATTGTCACAATATTTTATATTATTAAATCAATAATTGAGACGACAAAGTTATTCATATTATAATTTGCATTATTGACGATGTCTAGAAAGTTCTGTCGAGTAAAGGGGTTTGGTCATCTAATTGTGCGCTAGTAAAGAGAAGTCCTTATCAGAAAACCCCCTCTTTCTTGGGAATGATCTGGTTGTTAATATTACAAGTTATAATATTAATGATGAATAAATGTTATCAGAAATGTGTTTAGAGAAGCCAAGTGAGTTGAGATAAATAGAGAAATTTTTTGTGAAGTATTTGTTGTAAATTTGGCTAATTACATGGACCCCCACTTTCTCATTTTTTAAATTTGTCGGGAGAAAGTTATCTCAGTTTTGTTTTATTACTTATATATATATATATATATATATATATATATATAAGTTTTCTTTTATTAGATTATAAAAAGAATATATTATATTTTATTTAAAATTTTCCTTTTATTAGAATATTTTATTGCATAGTGCTGCATAGTAAATCAATTTTTTCCAGAAATCAGCCAAAGGATTCGGCGCCCGTGAACTCCTATTGTGCGTCCGTGATTTTCTAATTTATATAGTATCCTGCCATTCTCCTATAAATAAGATGCTTAATTTAGAAATGAAAATCACACCAGAATCAGAGAATTCTTCTTCTATAATATTGAGCGTATTTCTTTAGAGTTTAAGGAAGCTTTGAGTGTAGAAAACAGTATAAGTTTTCTTCAAGAATATCCTCGCCATACCAGTCAGAAATACTCTCCATTCAAGGTAAGGGATATTATTTTTGTTCAATATTCATAAGAAATAATATTTTTTTTTCACACTCTGTAGTATGTAAGTAATATTATTTCATTTTAGATTTCGAATTCTACACTCATTTTGTTAAGTATTGCTTTTTTACTCCTTGAAATTAGTCGAATATCTTTAAAATTTGCACTCCATCGAGTATCTTTTCACGAGAATATTTTTCTGAACATTCTTGTTAAATTTTAATCTTTTCATGCCGAGGTACTATTCACAGGATACTATTCACGAAGTACTATTCATGGGATACTATTCACTCTAGTACTATTCACCCGGGGTACTATTCATGACAAAAATTGATTTCTTTTCTGTCCAAATTATTTTTACATGAATATTATTCTTGAATTTTACTCCACAAAGCAGTTACATGTTGACAATTTGGACATTCTTAAACTCTGGATAAGTTGAATTATAAATCTTTAATATTTATCCTTGATCTCGTTTGATTGAATTCTTATATCATTGTCATTATCCTCATGCTTATATTATGATGAAAGTCATCTTTGGCCCGTAGTGCATAGATGGACTGTTGATTAGTATGATTATGACCAAGAATTATGTATCGGTATAATCATAACCTGTAATATTATAAATGATGTGGTAAAAGTTATCATTGGCCCGTAGTACATTGATGGACAGTTGTTGGCATGATCATGACCATTGGTGATAATAATGAATATCCTTAGCCCGTAGTGCATGGATAATTCGTGGATGTGATACTAATGAATATCCTTGGCCCGTAGTGCATGAATAATTCAGTGATGCGGATTATTTATTGAGCTGTGTTTCAGCGATAAAATATTGATAATGAACTTTTAAATCATAGAAGATAGTATATATCATGCTCTACTTGACTCTTCTAATGGATTGTTTGTTCCGCTGCAGTTAAACTTGTTGTCTATTGTATTCTATCAGTTTAACACTATTGAAGGCTAACGATAATTTGTTCTGCATTATCTTATTCATAATATTCTTTACTGGGCTAGTTGAGCTCACCCTTTTCTTTCATTGTTCTCTTCAGGAAATGAGAATATAGTTGGGACTAGGCGGAGAATGGAGTGGCGGTCCAGATGGCTCCTATAGTAGTCCTCAATATTCTGTGAAATAGTTTGATAATAAATATAATGATGACTTCATGTGAGTTTGGATATTGTCTACGAGACAATATTCGTATTAAAACTCTCAACTTACGTTTGTCATAATGTATAAATTAAGTTTGTATGTGATTTCTGTACTATGTATTTGGCCACTCAGAATGGGTGATGTATACCTATTTTGGGGACGTCACATCTCCTTACTCTAACTCAGCCACATAGCCGTCAAATAAATAATCAAAGTTAAACAAAATCAAACAATTAGTAAACTAACTAGTTTATCCATTCTTGTTCGAATTCAATTGTTTTGAAATCCCCTTCTTTTGATCATGGAATAATTCAGTTAATTAATCATAACCAGAGTCAACCCATATACTCACTGTTATCATTTTAAAACTAATCCAACTAATTTTGCTTAACATTTACATTCATAGCTAATTAAAACGAAAAAAAATGAAAAGCAAATTAATTACCTTATACTTGCTTATACCCGAATAGACTAAAATTTGCTATAGGAGGGCGCGTGAGGCTGAGCAAGGAAGGAGTGGGATGGAAAGTTTTAGTTAAGTTTTCCTCCCTTTTCTTTTCAATTCCTGACCTCTCTTTCTCCTTGTTAAATTTCTGTGGTTTCTCTATTAGCTATGATCTATATAGAAACTTTACTGGGCTGTTAGAGTATAACAGCTGGTTGTTTCCTATTCTTTCCCTTTTTCCAACCGAGCCCTTTTCTCCCACTCTCTATATCTGCTATAGCTTTGGGTGCTCAATAAAGTGGTATACCAACTGAACTTAAGGTGCATTGTATGGCTATATGTGGATAAAAAAATGAGGCTAGCCATCATGGCTCTACATAGCTGCTACCACATTACTCTGACGGCCTAAGTCAGTTTCCCTTAGTTTGCTCAGCTGATGCACTCCCCCTTGGCTCCTATCTAGCTCCTTATCTGGCCCCTATACAGCAACCTATATTGGCCTCTATAAGGCTCATGGTAGTCTACCTTTGTTAGCAGCTACCTTGTCCCCTATTGCTGCCTGACACACTTGGCTCGTACAGTGTCTTAGCCTCCTAACAGTTAACTTAAGCATTCTAGAGGTCAACCAACTTGCTAACTATTTGTTAATTGAGTTAGAAGCTAATTGAAGCCAACTAACTGTTCTATGAAATTTGAACTAAACAGCTCCCATTTCTCCATTATGGGTTGGCAGATTGGGCTGTGAAAAGGGATGGGCATTGCTTTGATTTGGTCCCACAAACAATCTCCTTTTGCACAATATTTAATCTGTTGGATTGGGCTTGGAGCAAGGCAGTGACTAGTTTTAAATTTGGGCTTAATACACGCGGCATATACTCTAACAAAATAACTAAGGTTTGCAAACATACATGGAAAAAGTTATTATGGCCCAATCCTGAATTGTATTTATCACTTTTATTTTTGCTAACAAACATACTTAACACATACATTATTTAAAAATGATGGTTTCATGAATTCTAAATAATTCATGATAGTACTCCATTTCTTTATTTGTTATTAAATAACACTTTTAATTATATCTGAATACATAGATACCTTCACATCAAAAATATCTCTTAATTAAGTCGTGTTGGCTTTCTTTTTCATTCTTTATATTGAAATATCATTATATTAAGGAAAACTCAATCTCCTCCCTTTACTATACAAGGTCCTGAGATATATAAGTTAATAAGCAATAAATAAATTAATGCCACATCAATTAGGTATATAAAAAAATTATACTCAAAATTTTACATTATATTAACTGAATATTATATAGAATTTTCTGGGTCATTACATCTGAGACCTTAATGCTTCCATTGTACAGACTGAATATTACACGATTACTCAAGTCAACCTAGACTTATGTTTGGTTTACAAAAGATATGATTTTGAAGTACAATGACTTTCCAGGTAAATGAGAATTCAAGAGAGATCTAATAACTGGAATAAGACTCAGATAACTTTCACACAATGATGATTTTCAGCTTCAAGTCTTGTACTCCTTTTTGCCGAGCAGGATAAGTTTGAATAGAATAATGGGCAACGACTATTTTAATATGTTAGCATGAACAACTCAAAGAAGGATAACAGTCTCAACAATCTGTTAGCTAATCCAGTATGATAAAAGATATAAATATAAGATAAACTTAATTAAAGGAGTCAAAAAGGTGAGTATAAGATAAAAGAGACCATACCAATATAAGACCTATTTCGTTAAAAGACTGAAGTATCAGTTTAAAAGAAATTACTTAGTTAATCAAACTCTTTAAAACAGTCCAATTCAAATTTGAATTAGTTTCATAGCTAATCAATTTATTAAGAAATACCAATTTTAGCAACTGTTTATTATGATATGGTTTATCAGGCTAAAATAAAGGAGCTAGAGATATTTTGATAGAATCCATATTTAAATCAATTTTGAATAAATAAATCAGTTACCATGATGGAGTCCAACCTATTGTAAACTCCTTTGGCTAGAAAGTTGTTATGCAATCTTCCATGTTATCTCAAGTGAACCATAATATAAAATGGGTCACGCATCAGATTATATTATTTAATCAACCCATCAGCCCAAAATATAATTCATGTAATTCATTAAATAACCAACAAGCATAGACATATAGCATCATCATATATTAAACTCGTTATTAATTATTTTCAACACACCATTACAAAGTTAATTTCAGCCCATTTAATAACTCATATACTTATGCATATTATCATCATTAAAATTATAAAATATAAAAATCAACACTTCTAAATTACACATAAATCACTGAATGCTCTAAATTACTGTAATCAACCTATTTAATTTACAAAAAGGCTTAACAATGTATAAATTTGTAAGTCGAAGTATAATAACTATTGCATTCATCAAATGCTCTAAATGATATAACTCGCTGGTGAAATCAAACACATCAAATATTTTTAATTAATTAATATTTGATATGATGGAGAAAACTAATTATAAAATTAGTCTATTACTGATTATTGTCATATATTTATAATTATTAGTCTATTACTAATAATTCTTATATATTTGTAATCAACCAAGTGGGAGTATTATACGTAGGCTATTTTATTAATTAGTATTACTGATAATCCGTATACGTACATGAAATGGTGATTGAGATTGAGTTAATATTATATCCCTACTCATAAACAAATTACGTAATCAACTACTCCTCCCAAATCACCTAATTAAGTACTCATTTTATAATTTTTTATATTTGTGAACCAAATTAGTTACTGTTTAAATGAATCAAAACAAATTTTATAAGTTATAAATTTGTTTATGCAACATGTGTGGAGTCTAATTTCAATTATAATTTCACTTCTCCTTGTGCATATTAAAATTTGCAAGGACACGCGTATATTTTTAGCACTATTTTTACAAAAATTCTTTTTTTGAAGAAATTAATTTAAATTTTACAATTATTAAAATTGTGATAAACATAAATTGTGGATAAGAAATGCTCTAACAATCCTTCGGTAAAAATAGCACAATGGATAAAAGAAGATGGGAGGCCTGTATCACCCGCTATGAGTGATATGCAATACAATCCTGAATCCTCCTTGTATTGCTTTCAAAGATGGGAGGCCTGTGGGACCCACTATCCAAAAATTCTATGTGGACATGGAAGGTGGACATAAAAATTTGACACGAGTGTGTTTGAATTTTACTTTATTATATTTTGACCCCCAATGGTGGGTAAAAATATAAATAGGTGAAGTTTAAATACACTCATGTCTAATTTTCATGTCCATCTAGAAGAACTCAATAAATTATATTGAAACGTGATATTTTAAAGAATTAAATTAATTAATTAATTATTACATTAGATAACTTACATGAATCATTACATTAGATACTTACATGAATTGAGAGAAAGTATCATGTATCACGTTTTCATTGCGTTTAAAGGTAAAAAATTTTAATTGTCTCAATTTTAAGATGAATGTATAGGTATGTATAAAGTTCTTGACAGGGTAATTAGGACTAAACCCTAACTGTTTTATTTATAGAATAACAAATGGTCAAAATTATTCATCAAAATTATGAAACCATAGGACTCATTATATCAAATACTATCAATAATATTATTTATAAGCCACATAATTACCAAATTTATAAATAAAATAATTAAATTAATATAATATATAACCCCAATAATTCTATAAATAGTTAAGGCGGCATAAAAAATAAAATATTCTAACAAAAAAATCATTTAAACCTTAATTTGGATCCATGGCACTTAATTAAATTATTACACGGAAACCAAAGAAAACAACCTCGTTTTTTGGTATTAATATACTTCCTCGATTCTATAATAATTGTTTTTTTTTAGCTCCATACACATGAATTAACAAAGTTATTTAATATTATTATTTAAGAATTACTAAAAATTTTATGAAATTTCATCACTACCCTTTTATAAAAAATTAGAAACTACTAATGCAAACGAGAAAATTTATTGGGAGAATGAGAAAAATTAGAGATAATATAGAAAAATAAATAATTTATTCTTTTAAAAAATTATAAATAACAAATAAATTTGTTCTTCTAAAAATGCAGTTACTATTATATATGAAACCGAGAGACTAATATTTGAATAAAGATTAAACTTGTCAACACACTGCTAGTGTGTATTTATTTCAACATATCATGCATGGAAGTTTTATTTATTACAAACCTAAGGCCTCATTGGCCTTCGCTTTTGGCAGAGATGATACAGTTACATACTCCAACAGTCCATCATAAGATATACACACACATACATATATATATGAAAAGTTGATTTTTGGTTAGGTCGATAAGCGAACTATATATATATATATATATAATTCATGCAATAAACTTGATGCTCGCCTGAGTGCCGCCACAATTTATCTGGCTGCTTCCCAGGCAATTGGTGTAACTTCCATCTAAAGCAATGCAGGTCCAGATCTCAAAGAGTACAACTTCTCCAGCGGAATTGGTTTTGCAATTAACTTGAATATTGTAATTAGGGAATGAATCGAGTATATCTTGAACGCTATAGGTCCCATTGTTTGGATTGATTCCTATATATTTTAAATAAATACGATCGGGTTAATTGGAACCAAAATAATAAAACAAAAAAAAAACTGATAAGTAAAACATGAAGGTTATTATGAGAGAGAAAAAAAAATACTATGATTAGACATACTCCTACAGAAAACTAATAGGAGTTTCTCTCTTCCAAATTATAAAATGAATTTTAAAAATCAATTTAATACATTTTAAAATTTAAATTGAGATGATTATAAGATGACTTTTAAAAATTAATTTAAGAGTAATACTATAGACACAAACTATTTTATAAACTCCTGATGTGGCATACTCCACCTCAGCATATTAATTAACAAATTATTTCAATATAGTCTTCTGCTCCACATAATATACTGAGATGGAGTATGTCACAACAACAGTTTATAAAATGTCTATAGAATAATTTGTATCTCTAGCATTATTTTTAATTTAATATTATTAGTCATACTGCTACAGAAAAATAATACGACTTTCTATATGTCAAATTATATATAGACCCGGGGGTATTGGAATAATTGTTATATAGTTTGAGTCCTAATATATATCGCTGACAAAAACTTATCAAATCTTGTTATGCATGTCTAATTGCATGCATAACAAAATTAGTCATACTATGATTAGTATGCATAACAAGATTAGTCATAACAAAAAAAAACTGATAAAGTAAAACGTGAAGGTTATTATGAGAGAGAGAGTGAGAAAAAAAAAATGCTACTACAAATTATAAGATGACTTTTAAAAATCATAGTATGATTAGTCATAGTCCTACAGAAAAAAGGACTTTATCTCTTCCAAATTATAAGATGATTTTAAAAATTAATTTAATATATTTTAAAATTTAATATTAAAATAATTTATTAAAATTTATAAAATAATAAATTTTATTTCAAAAGGTGATGTATATATACAAAGAAACCCCTATTTAAGAATCTACTATATAAGAATAACATCTACAATATTATAAAAAAATTGAGTCTCAATTTGGTAGGTTATAAATAGAATAACTTCTAAATTGTAATATGTTATATATTTTTAAGTTAAAGATATTAAACTATATTTACATATAGTAATAATTTCATATATATATATATATATATATATATATATATATATATGAGAGAGAGAGAGAGAGAGAAAACAATATTAATTTTAAGAGACTACATTTTCTATAAAAGACCACATTTCCTATAAAGAACTACATTTCCCTATAAAAGACTACATTTTTTATAAAGGACTACATTTCCTATAAAAGACCACATTTTCCTATAAAAAGCCATATTTCCTATAAAAGACTACATTTTCCTAGTTTGAAAATCTAAATAATTTATGTTTTCTTTAATTTTTGTTATAAAATCTATATTTTTGTTAAAGTGGATACTTTTGGGTGTTCGAAAAATATTTTGTACCAATACCTCTATTTAGTAATAACCTCTTAATTAGAATACAAATAGTTTGGTTCCAAGTCTATTCCTAAATAGAGGTTTTATTGTATATATAATAGCTTCTCTCAAATGACTGAAGGAAATAACGGCTAAATGAATCGACTATAGCGACGGTTTTTTTCCGTCGTTATAACATAAAAAAATTAAACTGAACTTTTCTATGCTATAACGATGAAAAAATTGTCGTATATAATGGCTCGTTTCTTCTTAGTTCATTCCTTTCGGTTCATTTGGAAGCGGATTATATATATATATATATATATATATATATATATATATATATATATATATATTAAGACGGAGAGGCGGCGAGAGGGAGGGGTGGGGATTGGGGTGGGAGTTATTGGAATAATTGTTATAGTCCTAAAATATATCGCTGGCAAAAACTTATCAAATCTTGTAATGGGATCCGGTTAGCATGAAGTGAACTTCATGGTAAGTTCACTTTATGTTTAATACAGTGCTGACACACAGGCGAGAGGTTGATCCCCGCCTGCGTGTCAACGCTGTATTGATCTTAAAATGCACTTAGCATGAAGTTCACTTCATGCTAACCAGTCCCCTTGTAATGCATGTCTAATTGCAACAAAAGTTTCAAGTTTACCTCGTCCCTGAAGTATCGACAGTATATTAGTGCGATCATACCAATCCACAGCTGAGTTTCTAAAATAATTTGTCTGAGACAAAATCGATTCCGAACATTTCCCGTGCTTATCCCACTCAGACCTCCAAAAAACATCATTTGGTCTGTTGGCTAAATTAGGCCATGCCTGATTTAGTTGGGCGCGGAAGGAAGATACCTGTGTTCCAACAGAGAAGACATGGGCTACTTCATTAACAAGCCAATTGGTTAATTAGTATTTATTGTCAATTAAAGGGAGAATTGAATTTATTCCAACCCTTTGGAGAAAAGTTGCATCCCTAGCCCTCCTTGTTGGTAAGTTTAAAATCTCAAGAAAGGATCGTAAATTCAAAAAATAAAAAATAAAAAAAATCCAATATTCTTTATTATTGTTAAGGTTTTTTTAGTTAAAAAAAGCTTTAGGAAGGTAAAGAAAATTAAATCCAATTATCCTTAGAAATTTTCTTGGGCAAAATCATAGGAAATCTAAAGATTTAAAATAAGCTTGGTAAACTTCTTTTTTATACCTAAATTGCCTCAACTAAGAAAGTAAATTTGGCCATTCATGTTCTATACATACTAGCCACCGCGCAACGCGTGTAGTGTGCGTAAATTATGTGAGAGTAAAATGAGAATTTTATAAAATTTAGAAGAATTAATAGAAAAACAAAAAATAATATTAAAAAGGAATAAAATACTAATATATCAAAGTTATAGGGGCAAAAAGAGTAAAAAATCACACAATAATAAAGGAAAAAGTATGACATAAATAAACCAAGCTTGTTGAAAAAGCCTCATGGATGCTTTTATAATATAGATTAAAGGGGTGTTTGATAAAAATTGAATGAATTTGATCTGAATCTGAATCTAAATGAGCTGAATCTGAATATGAATGAAAAAAATTATTCAATAATTGACATGTCTGAAATATCTTAATAACATATTTTTCTTATTTTTCCCCTCTAAAAAAATTCAAAAAATTGTTGTAAATTTATTTAATATTATTTAATATAATAGTTAATATTGTAAAAAAAAAAGTTCATTCAGGCGCTCATTCAGCTATTCAACCAAAAAAATTAGACTAAACCAATCGACTCAAAATAAATGCGAATGGTAATTTGGGTTGACCATTCGACGATTTTTTTTCAAAAACAATGTCTTGAATAGATTGAATTAATTGGTTCAAATTTAAAATCAAACAAACCTTAAGTAAACTTACAAACTGAATCAAGAAAAATAAATTTTCTATTCTTTCCTATCCTATCAATTACTTAACAATTCTTAGCATTCCTTACCCCCCCAAACTTACAAACAAGATTAAGGTTGCATCATTGAGGAAAATTGACACCCTTTATAAAATAATTAACATAAGAGAGTAAATCATGTAAAGGCTATTTGTAAAATTATTGTATTAAATCTTTCAATAGCAACATATCACATAGATAATTTTGATTTTCAAAACAATTCAATCTCCTTGATTTTCTCAAAAATTATATTGTCAGCATATTGTGATGATGTAAAATAATACTTTCAATATATACACAATCGATATATTGTTTATTCTCTTAACAAAATATTATAGTTAGTGTTCGCCAAATGCGGTATAAAGATTTTTAGATCTCTTTAATGTGGGTTGGCCTAAAAATGAAGGCTGTCTACTTTTCTTGTACATATAATATTACATAACTATCCAAACTATCCAAAATACATGGATTCAATTGTGAAGAAAATATTTCGAGTTCGACTAGTTGGGTTGGAAATAATCAATAGAAATTCTACAAAGGACTATATCAAGACTTCAATTTTATATAGTCAAAACATAATTATAGCCTCATAAAAATGTATGCGGATAACACATTCCCAAAAATGGGAAAAGATCAGACCATGGATTCAAGGAATATATGTGTAGTTCATCCAACTGTATGAGAATATTGAAAGTATTGGCTTTGTCAATTGACAACTTGCAAAAGACAGATGTGTAATTCATTAGACATATATGAATCCAGATTGCAGAGAAATAGTGGGAAAATTAGCTATAGAACTAAGTTGAAACTTACTAAAGTAACATTATATGCAGATCCTTGACAATTTATCACGGATCTACCAGTGCTGTTATAGGGCCAAAGGCCATGAATAGTAAATTGTCGAACAAGTCTGTTGCATTTCGTGCTGTCAACGTTGCAAACTCCAGGCGGCCAATGTTGGACAAAACGATATCCGGCCACTTGAGAATCACCTACGCAAAAACAAATGCTCAAGCTTAGGAGAATTATCGAAGTTATATTGATTGGTGACATGATTTTGATCGACTTCATTAACTCATGTTCAAGTAACACCATAAAAGAGTTTATTTATAAACAGCAATTTGCCATTTAAGGACCCACACTTTATAAATATTCTCCCGTTCTATATAAAATTAGAGAATAAATTCTATAAGGACCGTCTTTAAACTAGTATTTTTACAGAATCTAATAAGAATTTGTCAACTCTACAATTCGAGAGAAAATCAAAGAGTTTTGATTTTGTTAATATTCTCAAATGGATTTTAACATGGTAAATAATATTACATAATTTGTTAAAATATCAAAACTCTTTGATTTTCTCTAAAATACAAAGTTATTTAATTTGATTTATATTCAATGTTGTAAAAATACAGTTTACAGACAGTTCATATAAAATTAATATTCGTAAGATTATTATTGACTTTTCTGAAGTTAACTTAAGGCATTTTTAATATAAAAATATTGACATGAATTTTATTAATTGTAATTTAGTCAATACAATAATGAATATTGCCAATTAATCATTGTAATATTTATTGTTTCTAAACTTTTATTTTTATTTTTTCTGAAAAGAAAGTTTTACATAAGAAATGAAAAAAAATCTTCTATGTACGAATCGAAGATTGGGAATTCTCAACCTCCTTCGACTTGCGCTCCGCGGCTGAGAACAGATCTTTTGTCCTCAAATTCTTTGTCCCTCTTGTGTCCCTCCACTTAAATTTTGACACATATCCTTTTATTTAATTTTAGAATTAATTAGTGTTAAGTAAGAGATTATGTGTCAAAATTTAAGTGGGGGGACACAAGAAGACAGGAAATTTAGGGACAAAGAATCTGTTGTCCATTCCTTCGTCATTGGTTGGGAGCTCAAAAGTTTTTATTTGAAGATGAAAGGGACTTATCATCATTATTTGGCAGAATTTTATTTCAAGATGAAGGTTGATCATATAAAAAAACAGTTTGACTTATTTTAAAAAAAAAGTTATTTAAATTTCTGTTACATCAAGTATCACTATATTTATGATTCGGTCTTTAAAGGAAAAAATTTAAAATTTAGAAAAAATTATAATTATAGTAATTTTTAGCCCTTTTAAAAAAAGTAAATAATACTGCTTAAAATATGATATAAAATTATAAATACAATTTAAAATTATAAATATTTATAAATAAAATTATAAAAATTATAAATACAATTTGAAAATTTTAAGTTGTGATATAATTTATAAAATTTAAGATGTAAAATTTATAATTTATGATATAATTTATAATTTATAAGATTTAAAGTTGTAAAATTTATACATACAATTTGTTAAATTATAGTTACAATTTTAAAATTAAGTTTTTTTTATAAATACAATATATGTATTAACTACTGTTTGTTTGAAGAATAAAACAAAAAACGGACGGAAAGAAAGTATTGTTGAATAAACTAATTAACTACTATTTATTTGAAGAATCTTTTAACTAAATAAAAATAACTCACTTTTCAAATCCAAGATACTTCACCTATGTTGTCTTATACAACTTCTCTCTCTGCAACTCACTTTTTGCACATCATCTCCTCTCTCCTCCTCATTCATTAATGGCTATAATAAGCCATTTTCAGTCAGAAAAATCTTTGAATTACATAAAATTTCAGGTTATTTTTTGCTTATATCGATCACAGCTACTGGACAGAATCCAAGACGCTGAAATTTGCAAATTTGAAGGATTAGGGAAGAGGGAGAGAGGAGGAGAGAAAATGGATTCATTTTTACTTCTTTTTTTCAATTTTTTCCTCTTCATTTTATATGTTCTTCCAATATAGAAAGGGTATTATTTAATTAATTAAATTTTGGACACTTTTGTCAATTGTTTAAAAATTTAATATTATTCGTGTTAAAAATATAATTTGTATGTTTAAAAATTTATTGTTTTTTTGTAATTAAGTCTTTTTTAAAATTTTAAAATAAAAATATTATATTTGGTGATCTTTGTATTAATATTTAATTTTAATAATTTAACATATAATAATTATTTATAAGGATTTATACAGATTTAATACGTCAAAATAAGTATTTGTACAAATTTTATACGAATTAGGTACTTGATGTAGTAAATAGCTAGAGTGAATTTGGTGGTACTTGATGTAACATAAGTGTTATTAGCCCGCATTTTATATGGTCAAACCGTATACAATTTTTATTTGGCTGGAAAATTAGATATTCTGGCCAATTTTGGCCGAATTCTGAAATTGGGGGCTAAATTGTAACAAATTAGACACTTGTTCTAGTAAAGTGTAAGCCTAAATTCTTTGAGGGCCTAATCATGAATAAAATGATATTTCATGTAATAAACTGTATTTAGCCATATTTTAAACAAAATACTATCTGGTTAATTGGAACCAAAATAATAAAAACAAAAAACTGATAAGTAAAACGTGAAGGTTATTATGAGAAAGAGAAAGAGAGAGAGAGAGAGAGAGAGAGAGAGAGAGAGAGAGAGGGAGAGAGAAAGTTATGATTAGCCATTATAATAATATTACTTTCTCTATTTTAAATTATAAGATGACTTCAAAGTATCAATTTAATGTTATAAAAGAATACTAATATTAAGAACAATGATTAGTGAAAGAGAGAGCATCCTCCTTATATTTTCATGTAAGTTATAGTATGTTTGTACCTCTATCATTCTCTTTATAATGCTACTATATATTATAGGTACATTAATACTTGGAGGTTTCAAAACTCAAAGGTCATAAGTTTCAAAACTTAAGTGACATGGGAGTTTCAAAAAGATCAAGGATCATTACAATGAGAGGAATGAATCTAGACATCCATATATATATATATATATATATATATATAACACTCCCCCTTAGATGTCTATTGTATAGTCATACGCATTAAAAGCTGTCTCGTTAAAAACCTTACCAGGAAAAATCCAATGAGAAAAAAAACTTTGGTTAAGGAAAAAAGAGTGCAGCGCGCATTAGCTCCCCCTTATAAATATATCCTTAAGTCCTTCAGCTGCCGCATTCCAATATTGCGACACAGTCCTTCAAACGTTGTAGTTGGTAATGCTTTGGTGAACAAATTTGCTAGATTATCTTTTATTCGAATTCGCTGAACATCAATGTCACCACACTTATCAAGGTCATATGTGAAAAAGAATTTTGGTGTGGTGTGCTTTGTTATATCTCCTCTGATGATGTATACTCTTTTTAATTGAGCTATACATGCAGCATTATCTTCATACAGAATGGTTGGAGTTCCTTTGTTGGAGGATAAACCGCATGTTTCACGAATATGTTGAGTCATTGATCTCAACCACACACATTCTCGACTTGCTTCATGGATTACAAGTATTTCAGCATGATTAGATGAAGTGGCAACTAATGTTTGCTTTGTAGATCTCCATGACATAGTAGTATCACCACACATAAAGAGATAACCTGTTTGAGATCAACCTTTATGTGGATCAGATAAATATCCTGCATCAGCATATTCAACTAATTTATTATTATCATTATTTGAATAATATAAGCCCATATCCATAGTTCCTCGTAGGTAACAAAAAATATATTTAACCCCATTTTAATGTCCCCGGGTAGGAGAAGAGTTATATCTTGTTAACAAATTCACAGAGAATACTATATCAGGTCGTGTATTATCAGCAAGATACATTAACGCACCAATTGCACTTAGGTATGGTACTTCAGGACCAAGTAATTTTTCATTATCCTTTCGAGGTCTAAAAGGGTCCTTTTTCACATCAAGTGATCTAACAACCATTGGGGTACTCAATGGATGAGCTTTAGACATTAAAGAATCAATTACATTAAGATATAGTACTTTGGGACCAAAAAACCAATTTCACGATGATATGGTACTTCAGGACAAAAAAAAATTTCATCATTTTCTTGTGGTCAAAACGAATCTTTCTTGATATTAAGTGACCAATCTATCATTGGAGTACTCAAAGAATTTATATTATTCATGTAAAGTTGCTTCAGGACTTTTTCTGTGTATGTTTATTGATGAACAAGAATTCATAGTTTAATTTGTAGGCCAAGACAAAAAATTATCTTACCAATATCTTTCATCTCAAATTTGTTGTATTTGTCGACTCTTCTAGAGCAAGATCTTTCATCAATAAATACAGTAATAATAGCAAATCCAGATTATGATCTTTTGATAAAAATGCATGCACAAATTGTATTATTCTCAAATCCTTCTTTCAAAAGATATTCACTCAGGCGATTATACCACAATATGCATCTGGATTGCTTTAACTCGTATAAGAACCTTTGTAGTTTGATAGAATACATACTTTGAGATGTAGAATTATATGCTTCAGACATTTTATATCCTTCAGGGATTTTTATGTAGATATCATTATCTAATGATCCATATAGATATGATGTAGCAACATCCATTAATTTCTCTTGCTACCAAGCTAATTAAAAATCTGAATAATTAATACCATGTCTCTGCGAGAAACCTTGTGCTATAAGTCGCGCTTTGTACCATATAATTTTATTTTTCTTATTTTGTACAAATACCCATTTGTATTCAACAGGCATCACACCTTTAGGTGTTCGGACTACAAGTCCAAAACTTCATGTTTACTTTGTGAATTTAGTTCTACTTGAATCGCCTCTTTTCACATTGGCCAAATATTTCTACATTCATCAACGATTTTTGTTTCATATACATGATCATTACTTTTGGTAATATCAATAGCAACTTTATATGAAAATATGTTGTCGACAACGATTTTATTTCTATCTAATATATATGTCTCCTGTATATATATAATGTATCGAGATCTCGTTATTTTCAGGTACCTGATCCTTTTCAGGGGATAACTCTTCAAGAGTTTTATTTACAGGAGATTTTTGTTCATAAGTTTTGGATAGATCGATAAATTTTATAGCCTGTTTCATGGGTATAGTCTCTTTATAAGCTACAACTTATTTTTTTTGTACTTTCTTCTTCTGATTTTTTTAACACCGATAGGTCTTCCACGCTTCAGGTGTGGTTTTGATTCATTTGTTGCTGTATAAACTGATTGTCCTACATGGACTTCAATCCCTGCTAGAGTATTAGCAGCTAGAATGTGAGATATCACTATTTTCTTATTATCGGTGAATAATTCTGGTAATTGATTTGAAATTCATTGGAAATGAATAATCTTTTGAACTTCTAGTTTACATTGATTTGTACGAGGATCAAGATGAGATAACAACGAAAAATTTCAAGTAATCTCCCTCATCATGCTTCAGTCATCGTGCTTTTGGCAACGATCTCACGTCGTGCTTAGGCAACGACTTTTCTCCCCTAATTTTGGGAAGATTGTTTCATTAAAATAACAATCGTCAAAATATACGTTAAAAATATCACTTATTGAGGTTATGATAAAGCATGTAAAATAGCATGAGCCCAAGCATAAATTGGTAATTTTGATTTCATAATCAAAGGTCAGACAATATATTGAAGTCTCTTGATAAGTGATTCAACTACATCATTTTGAGTATGTGTATGTGCAACATGATGTTTAACATAAATTTCAATTAACATGCAATATTCATCAAAAACTTAATATGTGATTTTTACCAGCATTATCTAAATAAATTTTCCTAGTTATATAATCAGGAAATTGTATTCGCAACCTAATTATTTGAGCAAGAAGTATAGGAAATGCAATATTTCTAGTTAAAAGTAAACATACATGTGATCATCTGGTTAATGCATTAATTAAAACCATAAAATACTTGAATGAACCACACATAGTGGGTGTATTGGTTCAAATAGATCACCTTGAATTCTTTCTAAGAAATATGAACACTCAATAATAATCTTTAAATGTGATGGTTTAGTAATTAATTTACTTTGATATAATCAACATGTAAAAGAATCTTCTGATTCTTTAAGGGATGTTCATGGGAGTTTTAAATAATTCGACGCACCATTATTGATCCCAAATCATACAAATATTTGGATCTGAACACTTCTAGTGAATTATACACTTCTGGTGTATTACAACATTTGTTTCAACTATTCTCATTTTAGTATAATATAACCCAGAAGAGAAAATAGACAGTTTTTCTAAAATGAGCTTCTGACATAATACTGTTGAAGTAATATAAAGAAATTCTTCACTGCCTTCGTTATTGGTTTTAATATAATAACCATTATAACGTATATCCTTAGCTAAGTAAATTTCTTCTTGTCTCAGAAAAATATAAAGAATCATCAATACTAAGTTTTGTGTCCTTTGACAACATTATGATTGCTCTTCCAGAGACTTTAATTAAGTTTGATGAATAATCGCTCTTCTAGAGCTTTTAATTAAGTTTGATGAGCTTCTGACACATACATCTTTATATATGCAAAAACATAAATTTAACTTTATTACTTGAAACATAAATAAAACATATAATAAAAATACTTATTATAATGCCATAATACAATGAAATAAAAATAATTAATTGGTATCGACATTTCTATCAACATCATCAAGGAAATCATAGATATCAAAATTAGTTATATCCACTCCATTTGAAAAGTTAAAATAATTCATGGGATCTTCAGAATCATTATGATCAATAAAGTTTATTTCAATTCCATTTCTTTTTCTTTTATGGAGTCTTGGTACAAATCTACCAAATGTTAAGGAGTACAACAGGTACATTCCCTTTTCTATATTGATTGTTTTTTTATGCTCACTACCACAACCACAATCATAATTTTCTCTATAATTATCAAATGAGGTTCCATTCACTTAAGGGAATGTAGTAGAATCAGTCGGGCGAGATTGTTGGTTTTTTAGCAAAAACTCATTATTTTGTATAGCCACTAAAAGCCATAATATCACTTCTGGGAACATATATAGTTTCCTTTATCGCTTCAGGGAATATTTTGTGAACTTCTCGATATTGCTACTGCAGGAGCATATTCGAGGTATGAAATATAATAAATATTTTCTCTAACATGTCTTCATCATTTTATAAGATAAGTGAGCCTTTTACTGTGTAAAGTACTCTGATTTTAATTTTCATGGAGATGATGGCGAATAAAAATCATTAATTTTGCATGATCCTACAGGGATGCATGATTGCCAACTTTAATTGTATCTCCAAAATTCTTTGCCTTTATAAGAATCTCAGCATCAAGAGTCCATGACAAACAATTCTTGCTCGATATAAATCAAAAGCAATAAATTCAAATTTATAAGCTTTGACATCTATATAAATATATATAAATATTAAGAAATTAAATAACTAAGTACAAATTTATAATGTGACGCCCCCAAAATAGGTCCATTCTATCCAACCCATTTTGAGTCGCCAAATACATGGTACAGAAATAACTACAACTTTATTATTACAACATATAAACTGTGAGTTTAAATACAGATATTGCCATCTAGACAATATCCACACGCAAATAAATCCCCATCATAATTATTGATACATTATTTTACAAAATGGTGAGGACTACTAAACAACTCTCTAGAACCTTCATTCCATACCCCCGACTAAGTACTGCTACATTCTCGCCTCCCGAGAAGAAAAATGGAACAAAAAGGAAAAGGGTGAGCTCAACTAGCCCAAAGAAAGAATATTATGACTAAGATAATATACAACAAAATATCATTAGTCTTCAACAGGAAAAAAAACTAATAGAATACAATAGACAACAAGTTTTTAAACCAATATTCATGATGGAAATAAAATTCATTAGAAGAGTTAAGTAGAGAATGCAAACTACTATCTTCTATGTATGAATTTAAAAGTTCGTCGCCTATCTTTATCCCTCGTAACATCAATCAACATACATCCGAATCAAATATTCATCTTTTTACACTACAGGGCCAAAGATATTCATCATTAATCATGTTCATCTAGACACTGCTTCATCTTTGCACTACGGGCCAAAGATATTCTTCAGAAATCATTCATCTTTTGCTCTACAGCCAAAGATATTCTTCGAAATCATTCATCTTCGCACTACAGCCAAAGATATTCCATAATATCATCATTTAAGACTGAAGATGATGAAAAATATTTTTAAAGAAACGAATCCAATGAAACAAAATGACAAGGATTAAGGATTAAGGATTCGTATTTTGTTTTATTCACGTCCAAAAATACCTCAAAAATAATCACAGTGGTGTAAAATTCAAGAATGATCAAAACATGGATACAATCAAAGCTAGTATCCAGGATAGATATTTTGGACGAAAAGAAGAAATTTCATTTTTCAAATTGAATAAGGCCGTATTCGTGAATAGTGTCGATATCGTGAATAATCTGAGTATCGTGAATAGTAACTCAACACCAAAAGATAGAAATTTCACAAAAAAACATCTTCACGCTTCGTGAATAGTACTCGTGAATAATGGAATCGTGAATAAGAACTCACGAATAAGAACTCGTGAATAAGTAACTCATGAATAGTAACTCGTGAATAGTAACTCATGAATAGTAACCCCATACGTGAAAAAGTTCCAAATTTGATAAAAGTTCTAACCAATATTTCAAAGATAATGATATTGAAGAAATAATATCATTTGAGAAGAAACTAACATCCCTTACCTCGAAAGACAAGATTTAGTTGAAACACCGGATATAAGCTATGACTTGAACTTGCACGATAAAGCAATACTCAAAGTATACTCAAAATACTCACAAGAATATATGCTCGATAATATAGAGAGAAAACTTGATTTACGGTGTGATTTTCAATTCTAACCTAAGACACTATTTATAGAAATTGATTAGAACACCAAAGCGTAAAATTTAATATAATATTAATATATTTAATAAATTCTCTACGCCCATCTAGACAATCTGATCTCAAATGCATCAATCACATGTTAAAGATGGCCACCAACATTTGAAAAACGTTTTTCTTAAAAAACATAATTAAAACTTCCAAAAATCAATTATTTCGGAGCTCCGAAACTTAAATAATTCATAATAAATAGCTCTTTTATCAGAAAAATTCGAAACACGCGAGCTTCCATAGGAAATTCCATTATCTACAACTTTGCAAAAGGAAGTTTTTCCAAATTCCAAACAGAAATTAACCAAATCCACAAACCAAGGCGATTTTACAAAGTATAATCAAATTTCGATTAATAAATGGGGTCCAATTTATGTTTTAACATGTTTTAAACATTTATTGCAACAAAAATACTCTTCCTCCTCGTATACTCATATATCCCATTCGTTGTAAAATATCACCGCTAATATATTATTAAAATAATATATTTAAATGAATTATTTTATCGTAAAAAGATAAAATATTAATTTTCAACAATTGTCACATTAAAATTTTCTCCATCTATATCCACATAAAATCAATATTTTCCTCATCATATAAATCAATAATTAATTATTCATAAATAATATTACAGAATCACAAAGATCTTGGCAACCAGCCGTTCCCAGAAAGAGGGGGGCTTTCGATAAGAATTTCTCCTTCTCAACGCCGCAATTAGGTGACCAAACCTCTTCTTGTATGTAACTTTCTAGACATCATAATAATGTTATCTAATAATATTATTCAGATAATATGAATTATTAGCTTCGATAATGAAAAATACTGTATAATGACAATTATCAAAACAACAAAGAATATAAAATATCAACGCAAACAATTATTAAATCAATAAAATATTTGAGCGAGAATTCATCAGAATAATTATCGAGTAGTGCCTTCTTACGTAAGAATCAATAATTGGTGCAATAACGTGTCTCTCGTTCAACAACGCCAGATTAGTGTGTTTTAACCACCGTATTCCAACAAGATAATTGAGAATAACTACGCCAGTTATTTATAAATAACTTATATTTGTCGCTTTCTTCATCCAATCGCTTTCCGTTATGGGGCCCATAAAAGATCAAGCATTGTCATTTAATATTCCACTGACGATGCGAATATTCCACGACCAAATGAATATTCCCACAATAATGAATATTTTATAACCACTTGCTTATTCAAATATTTGCGTATTTTACCCATAACTATCCACATTAATCAAATCAACCCTTACTATTTCAAAATAATAAATAGAGGAAAATAAATTTCATTTATTAATAATTTGGGGTCTTACAACCTCCCCTCCTTATAAAATTTCGTCCTCGAAATTGACGTCACGATTCTGGTATTTCAAAAGATGAGAATACCTCGCTTTCATTTCGCTTTCCAACTCCCAGGTCATTTTCTCAATAGCATGGTTTCTCCACAAAAACTTAACTTGTGGTATAACCTCGGTACATGTTCTTTCCTATCCAAGATCTTGACAGGTACCTCCTCGTATGTTAACTTGTGGTATTACTCGTGAATAGTAACTCATGAATAAGAATCGTGAATAAGAACTCATGAATAGTAACTCGTGAATAAGAACTCATGAATAAGTAACCCCGACATGAAAAAGTTCCAAATTTGATAAAAAGTTCCAACCAATATTTCAAAGATAATGATATTGAAGAAATAATATCATTTGAGAAGAAACTAACATCCCTTACCTCGAAGACAAGATTTAGTTGAAACACCCGATATAGGCTATGACTTGAACTTGCACCGTATAACAATACTCAAAGTATACTCAAAATACTCACAAGAATACGCCGATAATATAGAGAGAAAACTTGAGCTTACAAAGTGATTTTCAATTCTAACCTAAGCACCCTATTTATAGAAATTTGCTTAGAACACCAAAGCGTAAAATTTAATATAATATTAATATATTTAATAAATTCTCTACGCCCATCTAGACAATCTGATCTCAGCCATCAAGCACATGTTAAAGATGGCCACCAACATTTGAAAAACGTTTTTCTTAAAAAACATAATTAAAACTTCCAAAAATCAATTATTTCGGAGCTTTGGAACTTAAATAATTCATAATAAATAGCTATTTTATCAGAAAAATTCAAAACTCGCGACTTTCCATAGGAAATTCCATTATCTACAACTTTACAGAAGGAAGTTTTTCCAAATTCCAAATAGAATTTAACCGAAATCCACAAACGGGCGATTTTATAGGCTATAATCAAATTTCAGTCAATAAATGGGGTCCACCGACATGTTTAACATGTTTTAAACATTTATTGCAACAAAATACTCTTCCTCCTCGTATACTCATATATCCCACATTCGTTGTAAAAATATCACCGTTAATATATTATTAAAATAATATATTTAAATGAATTATTTTATCGTAAAAGATAAAATATTAATTTTTAACAATTGTCACATTAAAAATTTTCTCCATCTATATCCACATAAAATCAATATTTTCCTCATCATATAAATCAATAATTAATTATTCACAAATAATATTACAGAATCACAATCTCGCAACTGTGTAGCCTTAGGAAAGAGGGGCTTTCAATAAGAATTTCTCCTTCTCAAGCCAATTAGGTGACCAAACCTCTCCTTAGATGTAACTTTCTAGACATTGCCAATAATGTTATCTAATAATATTATTCAGATAATATGAATTATTGCTTCGATAATAGAAAATATTCGTGTAATGACAATTTATCAAAACAATGATAATATAAAATATCAATCGCAAGAATTATTGAATTAATAAAATAAAATATCGAATGCGATAATTATCGTAACAATTATTGAGTAGTGCCTTCTTACGTAAGAATCAATAATTGGTGCAATACCGCATGCTTCTTGTTCAACAACGCGATTAGTGTGTTTTAACCACCGGTATTCCAACAAGATAATTCGGTAATAACTACGCCTGCTTGTTTATAAACAACTTATATTTGTCGCTTTTCTTCATCCAATCGCTTTCGTTATGGGGCCCACAAAAAAGATCGCTACTGCGCATTTAATATTCCACGACAAAGATTTAATATTCCACGACCAAACGAATATTCCCAAATAATAATGAATATTTTATAACCACTTCGCTTATTCAAATATTTATGATTTTACCCATAACTATCCACATTAATCAAATCAACCCTTACTATTTCAAAATAATAAATAGAGGAAAATAAATTTCATTTATTAATAATTTGGGGTCTTACAACCTCCCCTCCTTATGAAATTTCGTCCCTCGAAATTGACGTCACGTACTGGTATTTCAAAAGATGAGAATACCTCGCTTTCATTTCCGCTTCCAACTCCCGTGTCATTTCCTCAATAGCATGGTTTCTCCACAAAACTTTAACTTGTGGTATAACCTCAAGACATAGGACATATTCTTTCCTATCCAAGATCTTGACAGTACCTCCTCGTATGTTAAGTCTTCACTATCTCGTCTCGGTTCTAACTTAATGACGTGGTTCGAGTCGTCCACATATTTACGTAACATCGATACGTGAAAAACGCATGAACACGCGTCATTACTTGGTGGTAAAAAAGCGAGTCTATAGGCCACGCTCCTATTCGATCGAGAATTTCAAATGGATTAATAAATCGAAGGTTCGAGCTTTCCTCACCTCACCGATTCTCGCTTTTGAAATAACAACTTCTTGCACCTCCTTCTTCAAATTCATCACTCCGTTGTGTAGCTTGAATGACTTTAACTTTATCGATTAAAGTCGATTATACTCAGTATATCATCACGTGGGTACCTAGAGTTTTCATCTTCATCTCTATTATTTGTACATTATACTGAAATTAGTCTTTGACAATATCATACTCATGCTTGTATACGATCTTCTACTCAACACGCCGCCTACCACGTTCGCTTTTCGAGGATGGCATGGTCGTAACATGTGTTTGAAATGAGTCTCCTCTTGAGTTCTTCAAGCTCTTCCCACATTCTTTGCTCCATTCGAATTTTGTATCTCTACGAGTCACCGCTAAGTTAATGGAATAGCGATTCGAAAATATCCTTCAACGAATCTCCGATAATAACCAACTAAGCTTCAAAAGCTACGATTTTAGATTACTGACTTAGGTTGTTCTCAACTTTGATCGATATCCCAACCTTGGATAAGACGTTACAATGACACCTATCGATTTACTATCGCATCGAATATGGTGTCCCCTACGAGAGTCCGGGCTTCGCAGTGCATTCCACAAAGTAGTCACCGATAAAGGCTCGGTACCAGATTTTATAGTTGAATTTTAACTCCCAAGTTCAATAGAGCCATTCGATATGAGATTTTAGAAATGAGTTTTGTACCAGTTCAAAGTCGATACAAAATTTAATATCGAGCTTTGGGAGTAAGCGAAATTCTTCGTGAAATACGTCGGGAAAAATCAATAACAACAGAATATTATTCAAATCGACGTGTCTTTATTCAAATCCATAACATGGACTAAGAAAACTTGACATCCGTAATAAACGAATGACTTCATGGCTTGATATAAAAATATTTGACTACAATGGTTTGATTGCTTGAATTGAATAACGGGTTGCTTAGGAATATGAAAACTAACAACCTTACGAAAAGTAATCAATTTCGGCGATGATAAGTAGTTAACCTTAAAATCACATCAAAAGCAAATATCTCTATAAAATAAGGTTAACAGGTAATGTGATAGTGCCAACTGAATCAAGCAAGATTTCTAAACAACGGATGTAATGAAAGTTTCTCCTAACTGAGTCTCCATAAATAGGTCAAAGTGTAATTTCTCCGTAGTCAAGTTCAAACGTTGAGCGCAAGCAAGAGATAAAAAGAATGGGTAGAACCAGATTCTAGTAAGGTATAAACTTCACAAGAATTTATAATTAACTAACCCGCGTGCTAACTTCGTTCGGGTTACTCGCTTTTGAGAAGTCACGAAAAACGCTCTTCCAAAGTCGTTGACATCGACTTTTCGATCCGCTTCTGGTGCCAACGTCCCCAACCGGACTTGATTTCGCTTATAGGATAAAATCGAGCTATGTGACCATCTTTTCCACAACTAAAACATACCTTGGAAGGCTTTGAACAGTTTGACCTTATATGTCCTCCTCTCCGCATCTAGTTGTAGCATCTAACCGGCGATCGTTCTCTTCCCTAGAATTTGTTGATGGTCTTGATCTCACTGCCGCGCTTCCCGTCATCGTTAAATCTTCTCTTTTAGATTGGACATCTCTTTCCATAATATCAACGCGTCATGCGGCTTTTACCCATGCATCACTCATTCTCACTCGTTCGCTTATTTCTTCTTTCACCTCGATTCCACTTTTATCATCTTATACTCGCCAAAGAGTGCTTCATTCAAGCATCACATATCGGGTAACACAAGCTTGAATCGTTGCATCTTTTTTTCTCCACGATTTGCCGCAATTCTTCACCGCTCTTCTAACTCATGAATATGATTTTGCAATTCTATATTTTGATCATAAAATACCTCTAATAAACTCTCTTGAGTACCTCTTCTTCCTCTTCTTCCTCACTCTCACCGTTACCTCTGCATATCTCTAAAAGTCTGACTATCAATTCTTCACTCACCACATGGATATCTCTAATTCCTTCTTCGTCTGACATCACATTATCCCTGGTTGGCGATTAGAGGTGTCTCCACGATCTCATTCACTCCATTGTTAACGTTCTCAAAGAAATTGACCATTCTTAAAAACTATCATAAAAACAAGGGTTAATTAAATAAATTACAAATCACATAATACCCTTATATTATGACCAACCAACAAATAAGCTTAGGTAGGACACACTAGCGAAGGATTTACTCGCCTCTCACCTCTAGTTCTATTCCCGATCTCCGCCAGAGATCATATCCTAAGCTCGATACCAATCATGACGCCCCCAAATAGGTCCATTCCATCCAACCCATTTTGAGTCGCCAAATACATGGTACGTAAATAACTACAACTTTATTATTACAACATATAAACCGTGAGTTTAAATACGAGATATTGCCATCTGAACAATATCCACACGCAAATAAATCCCCATCATAATTATTGATATATTATTTTACAAAATGGTGAGGACTACTAAACAACTCTCTCTAGAACCTTCATTCCATACCCCACTAGTACTCGCTACATTCTCGCCTCCCGAGAAGAAAAAAAAATGGAACAAAAAGGAAAAGGGTGAGCTCAACTAGCCCAAAGAAAGAATATTATGACTAAGATAATATACAACAAATTATCATTAGTCTTCAACAGGAAAAAAAACTAATAGAATCCAATAGACAACAAGTTTTTAAACCAATATTCAGAAGCGAAATAAAAATTCATTAGAAGAGTTAAGTAGAGAATGCAAACTACTATCTTCTATGTATGAATTTAAAAGTTCGTCAATCTATCTTTATCCCCTGTAACATCAATCAACATACATCCGAATCAAATATTCATCTTTTTTCACTACAGCCGAAAGATATTCATCGATTGGTCATGTTCATCTAGACACTGTTCATCTTTGCACTACGGGCCAAAGATATTCTTCAGAATCATTCATCTTTTACTACAAGCCAAAGATATTCTTCAGAAATCATTCATCTTTTGCACTGACTAAAGCCAAAGATATTCCATAATATCATCATTTAAGATCAAGATGATGAAAATATTTTAAAGAAACGAATCCGATGAAACAAAATGACAAGGATTAAGGATTAAGGATTCGTACTTTGTTTTTATTCACGCCCAAAAATACCTCAAAAATAATCACAAAGGTGTAAAATTCAAGAATGATCAAAACATGGATACAATCAAAGCTAGTATCCGAATAGATATTTTGACGAAAAGAAGAAATTTCATTTTTCTATGAATAGTGCCATATTCGTGGAATAAAGGTCGATACGTGAATAAGACCAGATATCGTGAATAGTAACTCAACACCAAAAGATAGAAATTTCACAAAAAACATCTTCTCGCTTCCGTGAATAGTACTCGTGAATAGTAACTCATGAATAAGTAACTCATGAATAGTAACTCGTGAATAAGAACTCCGTGAATAGTAACTCATGAATAGTAACTCATGAATAAGAACTCATGAATAAGTAACCCCACATGAAAAAGTTCCAAATTTGATAAAAGTTCCAACCAATATTTCAAAGATAATGATATTGAAGAAATAATATCATTTGAGAAGAAACTAACATCCCTTATCTCGAAAGACAAGATTTCTAGTTGAAACACCTGATATAAGCTATGACTTGAACTTGCACCAGTATAGCAATACTCAAAGTATACTCAAAATACTCACAAGAATATGCTCGATAATATAGAGAGAAAACTTCGAGTTACGGTGTGATTTTCAATTCTAACCTAAGACCTTATTTATAGAAATTGCTTAAACACCAAAGCGAAAAATTTAATATAATATTAATATATTTAATAAATTCTCTCGCCCATCTAGACAATCGATCTCAGCCATCAAGCACATGTTAAAGATGGCCACCAACATTTGAAAAACGTTTTTCTTAAAAAACATAATTAAAACTTCCAAAAATCAATTATTTCGGAGCTTCGAAACTTAAATAATTCATAATAAATAGCTCTTTTATCAGAAAAATTCAAAACTCGCGATTTTTCCTAGGAAATTCCATTATCTACAATTTTGCAGAAGGAAGTTTTCCCAAATTCCAAACATAATTTAACCGAAATCCACAAACGGACGATTTTACAGGCTATAATCAAATTTCAGACAATAAATGGGGTCCACCGACATGTTTAACATGTTTTAAACATTTATTGCAACAAAAATACTCTTCCTCCTCGTATACTCATATATCCCACATTCGTTGTAAAATATCACCGCTAATATATTATTAAAATAATATATTTAAATGAATTATTTTATCGTAAAAGATAAAATATTAATTTTCAACAATTGTCACATTAAAATTTTCTCCATCTATATCCACATAAAATCAATATTTTCCTCATCATATAAATCAATAATTAATTATTCACAAATAATATTACAGAATCACAAGATCGGCAACTGTGCCGCTCCTGAGAGCAGAGGCTTTCCAATAAGAATTTCTCCTTCTTGGCGCCAAGCAATTAGGTGACCAAACCTCTCCTTAGATGTAACTTTCTAGACATTGCCAATAATGTTATCTAATAATATTATTCAGATAATATGAATTATTGCTTCGATAATGAAAAAATACGTGTAATGACAATTATCAAACAACAAAGAATATAAAATATCAACGCAAAGAATTATTAAATCAATAAAATATCGAATAAGAATTCGTAACAATTATTGAGTAGTGCCTTCTTACGTAAGAATCAATAATTGGTGCAATACCGCATGCCACTCTTCAACAACGCCAGATATTAGTGTGTTTTAACCACCGGATATTCCAACAAGATAATTGTAATAACTACGCCAAGTTATTTATAAATAACTTATATTTGTTGTTTTCTTTATCCAATCGCTTTAGCTATGGGGCCCATAAAAGATCTGCATACCGTAAATATTTAATATTCCACGACAAAGATTTAATATTCCACGACCAAACGAATATTCCCTAAAATAATAATGAATATTTTATAACCACTTGCTTATTCGAAATATTTGCGTATTTTACCCATAACTATCCACATTAATCAAATCAACCCTTACTATTTCAAAATAATAAATAGAGGAAAATAAATTTCATTTATTAATAATTTGGGGTCTTACATATAAGAGGACAATAAAAATATTTACCCTTTTCTAGTCACTTTCAAAGTGGGAGAATTGGGAGGTGGAATGATTATTTGTTTATACTAATACTACTACATCACAAAAGTAGTGTACTTACGTAATTTGTATTCTCAGAAACTTCAGAGTTGTCCATTATCATTATTGTCTCACGCGTCTTTTATTAATCAAAATGTTTATATGTATATAAAATTTAATTGTAATGAAACAATACTTACAGTGAGTTGAGAAAACTTTTTTTTCTCTTCTTCCCAAAATTGGGTAGAGCTTCGTGCTGATAACGTGTTATAAAAGAATACTAATATTAAGAACAATGATTAGTGAAAGAGAGAACATCCTCCTTATATTTTCATGTAAGTTATAGTATATTTGTACCTCTATCATTCTCTTTACAATGCTATTATATATAGGTACATGAACATTAATACTTGGAGGTTTCAAAACTCAAAAGTCATGAGTTTCAAAACTTAAGTGACATGAGAGTTTCAAAAGGATCAAGGATCATTACAATGGGAGGAATGAATCTAGACATCCATATATATATATATATATTATAATTTTATAACATTTAAGATATTTTTAAATTTAATAGAGATGAATTATTAAAAATATTAAATAATAAATCTTGTTTCACAATTTAATTTGAAAAGGTCAATATATATATACAAAAAAGTGGACAAAAAACGAACAAGCTATATCGATGATTTTTTTGTCGCTATAACATAGAAAACCGTCGTTGTAGTCGACTATATGTAAATGCGGTTTCAAACCGTCGTATATATCTCGAAAACCGCCAATAAGCTATAGTCGGTTAAAACTTTGG